>CM033795.1:14542150-14613918 GCA_019656835.1 Rhododendron ovatum
CGAACGATGCGTGAGATTTTAGATGAGTTGGCCGAAAACACCGGAGTTGGAAACCTACCGACCTTGGTGATAAAGCCATGGTTGCGCAGGGACCCAGTGGGTCTGACATTTTCCCCCGCGTGTGCGAGAGTTTAATGTCCAGTCTCAGCTGGATAAAATGGCTAAGCAGTTAGAGAACTTGAAGGATAAACAAGTCCATCAGGTGAGAGTTGAGGAGGTTTGTACCTTATGTGAGTGTCTGGCGCATCTAGTTACCGTTTGCCCTGCTTTTCCTATGGTGAAAGAGGCCTACCATAGCAATCAAGTTGAGGTGAATGCAATTAACCAGCGTTGGGACCCGTATTCAAATACCTACAATTCAGGGTGGGCCCAAAATTTACTTTTGAGTTGGAGGGATCAAAAAGCCCCGATGCAACCCCAAGCACCACCTCAGTAGCAAATCCAACAGTTTCGGCCTCTTCAAGGCCAAATGACCCAGTTTTGTTACCCACCTCAACAACAGCTGGGGTTTGGTCCTTCATCTTTTAGACCACCCCTTGCCATTAACCAATCCCCCGCGGCATAAGCAGACTGATGAGATGATGAAGGCTCTCATGCAATCTCAAATTAGCTTCACTGAACAGACTAAGCATGCAATTGGTGACATTATGACCCAATTGACCTAGTTGACGGCAGCAGTTGGACAAGTGGCAGCAGGAGAAGGGAAAGTTTCCTTCTCAACCTCTAGTCTATGCCGCTGGTACTCATTATGTGGGCGATTCTTCTGGCCCAAGTAATCTGAATCTTAGTCTGGAAAGGTTAAGGCGATCACCACTCTCAAAAATAGGAAGGTGATCGACAAGGACTTACCTCCAAAGCAGAAATCAATACCACTCCCGGTGTCGGTAGCTATTCCAGCAGTCGATTCAGACTTGAGAAGTGTTCCTGAGGGTGAGAAAGAGGTGGAGTCTCCTGAAGTGGTGGTGCCTGCAACTGCGGTCCCCACGACTCTAATGCCACCTGTTACTCCATATCCAAATCGCTTGGTGGCGAAACCTAAGGTCAATGTGAACTTTCAAATGCTTGAATTATTCAAGAAAGTTCAATTTTCTATCTCTTTGATGGAAGCCACTGACGCAATTCCTCAGCTTGCAAAGGTCTTAAAGGATCTATGCACGTCAAAATGGAGAACCAAGAGTCAGGACAAAGTGCTTCTGACGGAGCAAGTGAGCTCCATTCTCCAGGATGAGATCCCCACCAAGTGTAAGGACCCTGGTTGTCCCACCATCCCTATAGCAATCACAGGCTAAAAGTTTGACAAAGCTTTGCTGGATTTTAGGATCAAATGTCGACTTGCTCCCTATTCGGTATACTTGAAGCTGGGTTTGGGCGATTTGATAGCCACACCGGTCACGCTACAGTTGGCGGACCGGAGTGTGAGAATTCCCAAAAGGGTGGTGGAAGATGTTTTAATTCAAGTGGGCGAGTTTCTTTTCCAATCGACTTCATTGTCCTGGATACATGCCCAATACCGGAGGTCTTTGAAAAGACTCCTATCATCCTAGGCCGTCCATTTTTAGCCACCTCTAGTGTTGTCATGGATTGCAAAACTGAACAAGTCCAACTGTCGTTTGGAGACTTGAAAATGGAGGTGCAATGTTTAATGTGATAGCCGAGTCAAGGATGATGAAAAAGTGTATGAGGTGAGTTTGATCGACACGCTCATTCAGGAGCATGTTGATAGTGTTTTGTATAGGGATCCTCTAGAGATAGCCTTAACCGCTGAGGAGGCGTCATTATTAGATTCTCCAGGGATAGGGAGTTTGATAGAGATGCCTGTGGTAGAAGATATGTGTGGCGTCGTTTGGGACCCAGTTCTTGAACCGCTGTGTGCCCCATCATGTTAAGTTCCAACAGGTAGCTTTTGCGTACCACTCTTTTCACTGAGAAATGGACCCGGCCCCTAGCAATAGGGGTACCCATCATTGACTTGGATTTTATAACTTTGCACACCGCTATTAAAATAAGAATCGTGTGCCAAGCTCCAGTTAGTAAGGACAATTTTGTGTCAGTGACATTGAATTTTACAAAATTCTTTTGTTTTTGGCGCAATCTATGTATAATTGTCTTTTATTTCTTGTTTTTATTTAGTTATTCTTGTATTTCTCGTTAAGAAAAAGAAAAAAAGAAAAAAAGAAAAATTGAACACAGAAACAAAAATAATATAATGGTCTTATATAGCCACCCGTTCCTTGTTCCACGGGCGAGAGATGGGGAGAAAAATATGACTCGTTGATAACATGAAGATTTGGTGGCGTCTTTGTTTTTCTATTTTTTTCTATCTGTGGGACCCCGGATAACATGCGTCGGGCGGTACTAGTGTTTTTTATTTTGTATTGGAACTAACATTGTGCAGGTACTTCGCTTCAAGTTGGGGGATGTCTAGCTTCCACCTCTTCTTTTGCGTTGTCTTTTGTTGCTCCTCTGCGAGGTGATATCTCTCCTTTTTCTCTGGCTTGTCTTTTATTTTTCTATGGTTGAGTCGTCACTGAAAACAGTGTTGTTTTAAGTTGGGGGCCGGGATGGATCACTTTGTTCATTATCTTTTTGCAAAAAAAAAAAAAAGACACCTAAAAAAAAATGAAAATTTAAAAATACTTGTTGGATCCTTTCTACTTGAGACTTGGAGATTGTAATATCTACTTGTTGTTTGCTTGTGCTTAGAATATGTGGGCATTCTTTGAATATTTATGTTACATGGTAATTTTTTTTGCTAGCTTGGCGATAGGAATTTATCTTGGCATTCACTCTTAACAACTTTGCACTGCACATTTCTTGGACCTTAACTACTTGTGAGTTATGATTTGAGTGCTTTCAATGGCTAGATTAGTGGAGACTTATGCCCATGTGAGCTTTAGCACCTTACCTTCCTTTAGAGTGGTGTCACACAAATTCTTTTATTTGTCATTAAAAAAAGAAAAGCTTAATCGTTGTCGATCTCATTATCTTTGTCGTCAAGTATTGGGACTTAATGCATGCCTATTATTTCTTGTTTTGGAAATGAAAAGTTTTATGGTTTGTATTGCCCCTAGGAGATGATAGTAGGTCATTTTTGTATTTTGAGTCGGTTCGTTTCTTTGTCTTAAACACTAATCTTTTAAAAGCTACATTGTGCCTTTTGCATGAGCATTTTTCTTGTTAAGTTTCACCAACCATATTGTGTCTTGAGAATGCCAAATTAATCATGTGAATGCTAATTTTTGAAAAGAATAGGGTAAGTGTATTCGAAAATGTTGAACTCGAGTTGCGGTGTTCTTCCCTATGCTAAAAAAAAAGGAGGTTGAAACTTGAATGAAAAAAAGAAGAAAATGTTAAGGTACTTATTACATTGGGCTGGAACTCCAGTACATCTTCACCGGACCGGATCAACGTCCGCCCATCTTTGACAAAGGTCGAATCAAAATCCAATACAGTATTCGCAATGCCAGCGAAAACACAACCCAAACCCCTAAAAATCCCATTGTTTTTTCCATCTCTTGTCGAGCTAGATTCACGAGAAGGGAATGTTAGGGGGAGAGAAGAGGATCAAGAGTTTGAGACGGAGGGAGTAGTTATATTTTCAATATTATTGTTAATAAATGTCGGATTGAATATAAAAAATATAATTAAAGCATTTAAAGTGCCCTAAACTAGTGCCCCAGAGGCACCTTGTAGCATTTGTCTATTACTACTAATGCCTCAAACGGTGGTAGCCTTGTATGTCCATCGAGTGAGGTGTGGCAAAAGTACTGACACATAGTTAATAGGACAGATTTTGATTGGTGAGAGGAACAACTTGTCATAAATGACGTGCTGCCTCAATGGTAGGGCTATAAACGAATCGAGCAGCTCTCAAACTCGGCTCAACTCGGCTCGTTAAGACTTGGTTTGGCTCGGCTCATTTAGTAAACGAGCTGAGCTCGAGCTCGAGTTTTCGGCTCATTTAGTAAACGAGTCAAACTCAGCCAGCTCGCTTTACAAAAGCACGACTCGTTAATGATGACTCGGCTCGATTAAAGAAGTTTGTTTAGTAAATGACTCAATTCATAAAGGTTCGGCTCGATAAATGCTCGACTCGTTAAGGCTCGAGCAGAGCTCGAGCTCGACAAAGCTCAACTCGCTTACAACCCTATCCAAGGGCAACGAATAATTTCTCCAACTATGCCACCCGCACATACATTTTAGAATTGATCCTACACAGATCAGTGTGTGGGGGCGGCAGGGCCCATTACAGGTTTCATACAACGATCCAAGTCGTTTATTAAACATAAAATATTTTTTCAATCTGCTCAAGTTGATACTTGTAGATACTCGATACAATCATCTAACTTTTCATTAAGATTTCAGAATAATAAAAAGTTAGATGGTTGGATCAAACACCTATAACTATCGTATTGCGCTTTTTTTTCAGAAACCTTTAAAAATTTATTTTACATTTAATAAATGTACAGTTTAAATTTTTTGTGTGGACCTTATAACGAGGCTAACTCACTGATCTATGCAGATCTGTTTCTAAAATTTAGGAGTACGTGTGAACAGACTTAAAGGGGCAGTGGGCCCACACCTTTATTAGAGGCGGGCATATATCTGACAACGTTCACCTTTCCATGACAGTAGAGTGAGAAAGGACTGTGGGCACACATTCTTTGCTACAGCCGTACATATTTCTAAATCATACTCCTCTCATATATGAGTGGGATTCGTTTAAATGAAATCCACATGTATATAAAAGGGATGTGGTCCAGATCTAATTGAGGTGACGTGTCTTTAGTATGTTTGAATAATTTTCTGTTTCTGTGTCTCTGGAAGAAAGCCACTGGCTGAAAAAGCACTGTCTTTCAGTTTCAACACAATACTTGATTGCATTCAAGTCGCTCTGAGTACGGAGTATATGACAAGTCTACCCTTAGAGCATCTCCAATGCATTTCCATTTCTCTATTTCTCCATTTGAGAGGATCATTTTTTGAGGAAATATCATTTCAACCCATCCTCTATTTTCTTCTTCATTTGAGAGGATCAAGTTTGGTACTTCAAATATGGAGGATGGAGAAAAAAATGGAGGATGTCCTCTATTTCACTATTCACCCTCACCAAATCCCATTTTGTTCATTAAATTAGTTTCGATACACTAATCCTTTATAAAATTGGTACCAATTAAAAGATATGTACAATATCTTCAAAATAAGATCCATATTGAGTATTTTTTTAATGAAGTTAGAAAAATAAAAATTTGAGTTTTGGAGGGAAAGTGGGGAAGTTTGAGATTTGAGATGAGTTTTTAAAGAAATAGAAGTAGAAATAGAGTATTGGTTTGGAGTTAGATTTCCTCCACAATCACTTTTGTAATAAAATATATTATTTTGATACTCTCAAATAAAGAAATGAAGGCCAAAATGAAATATTGAATTGGAGATGCTCTTATAACCTTCTTCCATACAGTCAAACAAATTACTCCATTTTCTTAGAGCATACACATTAGGATCTCTACTCGCCCCATTTAGCTAAACAAGAGAGGAATGTTTCATTTACAGGCATGCATCAGCCTCGCCATTGCTTTACTCCAAGTTAACATTGCTACAGTTCCACGCTGTACAATACGAGGAACTGTTCAAATGTTATACATTATTATTTTATTATCTTGAGCTGGCACACTCCAGAAATAGGGTCTGTTTGGTACATGAAAGGAAAGTTTGATTTTTTAAATTTTTGCGGGGCTCATTATGGATTCTACAAAGATGATCCAAACCACAAGTCATTTTTAAAATATTTTTTATGAGTTCTCAAAGTATTAGCTCAATCTGATATCAATAAAGCTGTTTCATTATTCATAGAGAACACCTTACATATTCTGAAACACCCTACGAATTCTGAAACACCTCTTAGAGCTAATTTTTTTTTCAGGAAATAGATTTGAAGAATGACTTGCGGTTTGAATCATCTTTGTATGATCCGTAATGGGCCCCGAAAAATCATCAATTTCTTGCACATTTGTTCTGCTCCAAACAAGGTCTTTGGCAATAAATATTTAATTGAAAAGAGAGTGAGAATAAACAATAATTTTAATGGAATAACTTAAATATAGAGAGCCTGATGCAGTAGTCATTTTAAAAGTGAATAGTTAAAGTAATAAAGTGACTTTTTAAGGTGTAATTTGGTCCAAAATTTAAAGAAAATCTGGTGCGGATGCTCTTAGGACAGGTCTCCACTAAGCTGAGTTCTTCTCCACTTAATTATTTTTCTTATTTTATGTGTTTTGTTTGTCTTTTTTGAATTTTTTTTGTTAGATTTGCTTAAATTTTTTGGATTGATCATCCATTTAAACGAAAAGAGTCTAAAAAATAAAAAATTATGAACAAAAAAAATCACTAAAGACAAAAAAAAAAATAATCACACAACTGTCTTTTGAATTTTTAGTGCTGTCTTATTTAAAATTTTTCAACATCAATCCATTTTTTCATACTTTTTTGACCAGCTACTGTATAATCTGAGGTTAACCTTATGAACTACATTGTTAGGCTAAAGGTTAGCAGGTCAGTTGATGCGGATTGTTACAAATTACTTTGGAGTACATATCCAAAAAATTAAAAAAAACTACATTTGGAGTAGTCCACATAGAGTTTTGCTCTATTTTTAATTGTGGCTCCTGTAAAAGAGGCTGCGTTCCGGTAAATTTATAAGTCTGAAACTTATTTCATTTTTTTTTAATTTTTCCTAATTTTTTGTTTATATTCTCGTCAAAATCTTTAGGATTAATCGTTCCTCTTGACAAAACAAATCGAAAAAATATAAAAATATGGACTAATATTGAAAAAATTCAAATAAGACATTACTGTAGACAAATAAGATAACTGTTTTATATTTTTTCATCTTTAGTAGTACTTTTTTTTTCTTTCGGTCATAAATTTATAATTTTTAGACTCCTCTAGTCGATAAAGATGATTAATCCAAAAAAAATATCACCCGAATTTATCGAAAATTCAGAAAAGACGGACAAAAAATACAAAACGAAAAAAATAATTATGCTTAAAAGAATGAAACCTGGGCGATGGGATTGATCCCTAAATATTAGTCGAGATACATGTAAGCTGATCAACATACTGCACACTGGAGTTATGAAAAAAATTCAATTTCTTTTTAAGAGTCCCTAAATTACATACTCCATTTTATAGATCTAATTGAACGACAGTCCATTATGCTTTACCCATAGCTTTTTCATTTTTTTATTGGCGGGCAAGCTGCCATTTGGAGGGAAAACTTCTTCACACGTGAATGAAAGTCAAAATAAGGGAGAAATGCACAAAGACAACATGGTCATTGTGCTTAACCGTGTAATCAACTCTGCAAAGGCTGTCAACGGGTAAATCAGTACATGGCAGAATGTTTCTTTTAATCGCGCGCGTGAATAGCACTGTAGTCCACCCTTTGGGCTGATTACAACATTCTCCTTAATCTCAGTTAATGGTTGGTAGGGGTGCAAACGAGCCAAGCCGAACCGAATATTGGCATGTTTGAGGTCAGCTAGATCAGAATTTGTCTGGCTCAAGCTCGGCTCGAGTTCAAATCGAGCCGGAAAAACTCGGCTCGAGCGCGGCTCGACAAGCATGGTCAAAGTTCGAGTTTGGCTCGTTAGTATTCGGCTTGGAATAAACGAGCCGGCTCGGCTTGAATTCGAGCTCGAATTCGTCAATTTTTCGGCCTTAATATTGACAAAATTGGCTAAACGAGCCGAATCGAACCGAATAATACCATGTTCAAGCTGAGCCGAGTCAAACCTATATATTTTGAGCCGAGACGAACCTATTCGCGAACCTATATATTAGTATGTTCGAGCCGAGCCTATATATTTCTAACCGAGACGAACCTGTTCGAGCTGAGCCCTGCTTGGTTTGGGCTCGGCTCGTTTATCAAACGAGTGGCAAAATCGAGCTCGAACTCGTTCATTTATCCTTCAAACCGAGCCCTTATCGAGCCGAACTCACGAGCTGCTCAGCTCATTTACAACCCTAATGGTTGGGGAGATCCTTAACTACGAAGTGCAATGTTGCATAGATTTTGTGGATGTAATTTGACACTATTGTCCAGATTTGATGCGCCATATGAGCGCACATGAGTTGTTCCAACCCTTCCGCTTCTCTCTCTCTCGCACATGCGATTTGCCACTCTCTCTCTCTCTCTCTCTCTATTTCTAAACTTATGTTCTGTTCGTCTCAAATTGTTGGTCATGTTTCACTTTTTGTGTCACTCAAACAATTATTTACATATAATTTTTTTAAAACTCCACCTAGGCTAGATCTCACCTCACCCTCAATGTACTTCCACAGTCGATCATCCATCCAGGGGTCAAGTGACTCAGAAAACAGGAGCTTGCAGGATCTCTTGTTCGAACGGCTTTGTAAGCTTGTTTTTGGTGGAAGAAACCCATAAAAACAAAGAGACAAGAATGAGAAGATTGATGCTTGTAATCTTAATTTAGGTTTGATCATAGTGAATAAATTTGATCATTCTCCTGTGGAGTAGAGACACAGAACGTGGTAATGATATGACCTAAACTAGCATCATGATAAACCTACATCACTACAATCAGTTGCCCCTCCATTCACATGCCACGGATCGTCCACCACCAAAGCCAAAATTCAAGACTTTGCAACCTCACCATTGTGACGTCCGTCAACTTTTTTTGGCAGTACAAAGATGTACACGGAACAAATAGAGCGAAATGTGAAACCAAATACTCGGTCCCAGTCTTCTATCAATTGTGACCTTTGGCTCTTGCATAGGGAACGGTCAATTCCCCCTCTCATACACATTACACGGCAACTTTCCAAAAAGGTCTTGGTCTTGGCTTTCAAGTAGGGAACATGTCCGGATCCATTAATATTATCCATGAAAGTGTCCATGTGGAGCCATCCATTTATGTTTCATGGACACTTTCATGGATAATATTCATGTAAGTGTATCAAGCCTCTTCAAGTAGTGAAAAACTAGGACTTCTTTGTGTTTTAGAGAGAGACGAGAGTTTTTGTTTGCTAGTTTGATTTGGAGTTCACAGGAGGATTCCCCAAAGTCTTATTGCAATTCCCCTTTTTGCCCCCCCCCTTTTTCCTTTGTTGCTAAATCAAGACTTGTATTAGGGTAATTGATTTCCAGAGAGAGTGATAGCCCAAGAGGCATAAATGGTTTTCTTTCTCTCCACAATTACCTTACGTTTTTCTTTTTCCCCGAAGTCCATGAGTTACGTTGTGTTTTTTTTTTTTTTTTTGGTCAACATACAGTGCAATTTTGCCCCCTAATGAGGAAAAATATTTTGGGTGTGGACAAATTCTACTTCATAGAACTTTTGCTTGCATTTTGGGAGTTTTGTTCCAAAAAAAAGTCATCTATTTTGAGTTACCTTGCGTTTTGGGAGTTTTGTTTCAAAAAAGTCTTGTCTCTTACGTATGATTCACATGCACACAACGAAAAATATTTGGGTACGGACAAATTCTACTTCATATGTAGAGTTTTACTCCATCCGGATCACAGAAAAGAGGAAAATGTTCAAGGATTAGTCGGTGTCCAGTTCAGAAATATTTTGTGCGCTTGAGTTTAAGCATAACTCACAATAGTTAGTTTACTACTTCGATTTGCGGTTTTGCTGAGCAAAACATTGTCTTTCACTTTGTAGTTCAAGTACAACTCCTAATTCAATCTTTATATTGTTATACTATATGTAATGCTAATTGCAAGTCTTGCTTATATGAAATATTGGTAATAATGTTAGCAATTGGATATGACATTACAGTTGAGTGTCGTATCCAATTGGATAGGCCTCCCCGGCCAAGCATTCTTCAAAGTCCCGATGTCATTATCTTTAATGGAATTAGATGCCGTTCCACTTTAAGAAAAGGAAGGGTTTTGGAAAAAGAAGGTAATTTCAAGGTCAAAAATCACGTGTTTACGCAAATAATTTTCTATCAATATAGATCTTATTTGATAGATCTCATTAAGATCTTTTACATGGTGCAAAAAAAATTGAAAAATCAATTTTCATTTTTGTTTTTAAAAAAGAAGGTTTTGGGAGAAAGCAGAACGAGGCCTGCTTTGTGATGACTACAAGAAAATCATTCTAGCAATGGTCGAAAGTGTTGCTAAAGATGTCAAAAGGTGCTACTATAGACTCTGTAGGGTTATACCAGCGATTTCCAAAAGCATTTGGGAGATTCTCGTCGGTAAAACCCTATAGCAATGCTTTTTTGAAGCTGGTAGATATATCTTAGTGACGCTTTCGAGAACCAAGCCCATCTATATAGTAACGCTTGGCTGCTGCTGTTAAAGGCAAATAATTTTTTTCTTTTGATAAACATATTTATACTAATTACTGTTGTGAGTTGTAATTTTTTTTATTTTCTTTGATAGGCCTGTGAGTTGTAATTCTATGCGAATTCTATCAACACGTCGAAAATGTATTTCATGAAGACATCTATATTATAAAACAGAGCAGACTTTTATCTACCCATACAAATATGAGCTCCTCTCCAACCGTTGCATCGAAATTTCAATAGGTTACGACCGTTGGATTGAATCAATCCATTGCAAAGACCCATGCCTGTCTAGCGTTCATGTTTCTTCCTCTCTCTTCTCTCCTCTCTTCCTCCGTTATTACCCTCTCTCTCTCTCTCTCTCTCTCACCCCGCCCGCCTGCGCGAACCCACTCCTCAGCATCCGACTCAGCCAGCTAAATCTCTAGGTAAGAATCCCCCCACCCTCGATTCTAGGGTTTTCCGAAATTTGGGATTTCTAGGGTTCTCCAAAGTTTTGCTGATGATGAGGTTTTCCCGCTTGCAAACATCACAAGCTGTGATCAACTCAAGAGTTTCTGTTTGACTTGATTCTGGTATGATAATTACACCCTTTTGCAGCCTTCTCCAACCGTTGAAATAAAAAGTGATTTTTATCCTTCTTTTTCTTCGTACAAATGAAAGGTTTTCTTGGGTTTTATAATGTGATCAAAACCTTACATTCAATTAAATATCAACACCTTCCTTCGTACATCAGTAAGCGTATGTTTAGATATTTCCCTACGTAACAATGGCTTTAATATATCAATATGGGAGATTATATGAATCATCATGGCTTTAATTGTAAATAACAGCTTTAATCATAGTGGCCGATATCGATTTAATCCGGGACCTCTTTTTTTCCTTGGATTCGGTTAAATAAATATGGGGGATTATCTGAATCATCGTGCTAGATGTCTACACACATGTAGGGTTCGGTTGGCTTCAATTATTTCTTCATAAAAAGACAGTTGGTACTAATTACATTAAGTGATCTTCTGTTTCATTTATGCCAAACTCATTGTTGGGCTCTACGAAATTCATTTGGTTCTCTCTCCGGTAAGAATCCCCCCACCTTCGATTCTAGGTTTTTCCGAAATTGGGGATTCGTTGGTAACCCTGTGCCTTTTTCAGGAATTTCAGAGTACAAACTCATTATTGGGCTCTACGAAATCTATTTGGTTCTCTCTCCGGCAAAAATCCCCCCACCCTCGACTCAAAGCTTAGTTCAAGCGCATTCGAGTTTTCTGAAAATCAAAAATCTTGACCGTTGAATTTTTGGAAATGTTCAGTCATTATATTCAGTCACTTAATTTACGGGAAGCAATTCTGGATTGTTGAAAGATATGCTTGACTATCAATTGAATTGTCGTTGAAAGACATGCGTGAAAGACTAAAGGAATTCTGGAAATGAATATTTGGTTAAGGTTTAGGTAATGAATGCTGGTAAAGGAATTCTCGGTGCTAAATGAATATTTGGTTAAATCGAATTTTTCACTGTTTGTTTTCACTGGGCAGAGGTTTATTCTCGCTGTTTGTTTCCTATTCTCTCTCTCTCTCTCTCTCTCTCTAAATGTTTTCTTTCGAGTTTTCTTTCCTGTCTCCCTAACTCTCGCCCTCCTAACAAGTTCTCTCTCCACAGGCATGGCTCTTTTATTCTCTTCTTTTTTAGACTGCTATGAATCGGAAAATTAGTCCTTTTTTCAGAAGAACATGTTTTGAGATATAGTTTCAAGCAAAGTAGGCGTCCGTGTTCTCATTTTAATTTTTCGTATCGACCCGACCCCTTATACGGAAATCTATATGATTTCGGATCTATAAATGTTTACTACTAACATGTTGTGAGAAAAGTAGATAACATAAATCCTTCTATCGTTGCGCATGTATACAAATTCTGTCTTTGAAGTTTGATTACAATTAGTGTTCCATCAAACATGACCTAAAATGAATCTATTATGCCTCCCAAAATGAATCTATTATGCCTCCCTGAAACTCTGATAAATTTTCACTTCAACTGTGTCATATTTTGTCTAAAGTTTTCATGTCATGGCCTCTTTGTTTATAAAGATTTTCTTTAACAAAGGCTGAAGCAATGGCTACGGAAAAACAAAATGGAATAGTCGCGGACAAGGGAAAGAAAAAGCTAACCACCACAGGGAGGGGAAAGGAACATTCACGTCTAGTGGTACGACCTCTTACAGTTATTCTTTTTTAATCATCTACAACCTCTTACCTAAACAATTTTTTCCTTTCTATTTACTTTGCACATATAGGTTCAAGTTCTTCGAGAAAGAAACACTGGTGTTGTGATCCGTGATGAGCAGGACATTATGCGCTTGCGTGAGGTAATACTACAAGCTCTTGGTTTATGCATTAGTTTGGTATTGATTTTACTCTTTATTTTCTCTTATGATGTTAAATGCAGAGCATAGGTGGGTGTGCTTAGATTTTCTCTTATGTTGTTAAATGCAGAGCACTAGCTGGTGTGCTTAGTTTTTTACTGATTTAGTTGATGGTGTGCTTAAATTTAAAAATGTTGATTCTTGCAATTTTATTCTTGCTTTTGCTTCCATATAACTGGGTGACTGCACTATGCGTGCACATGCTTGAATGACATGTGACACATAAATTGAAAACATTTCAATGAATATGCATGCGATATTATTTATCGCATAGTTGAATTCGTTGGGCAGAGATGGATATATAGCACGCGTGTCAAGTTTTATTTGTGTGTGCTGATCGTTCGAGCTGTGCCTTCAGGCACAAGCATGCACTAGTCAATTTACAAAATAGAGTATCAAGCACTAAAGTAAACTTATCACAACTTTGGGCGTGTATTAAGGGAAAATTTCAAAAAAGTCCCTGAATTTTCTGACAACTCGCAAAAAAATACATGGACTTTCACTATTAACAAAAAAACACCTAAACTTAGCATTTCGTTAACAATTAGGCCCATGCCGTCGAATTCCGTCTAGTCCTAACGGATCCAGCTAACGGAAGACTTTAACTTTTTAATTTTTTTTTGCTTTTTACATTCAAAAATTACTTTTGCCTCTTTCTTTTTTATTAGTAAATAAATATGCAATAAAATTTTTTTTCTTATTGTTTATCAAAAATTACTTTGACCCCATTTTTTATTTTCAAATTTTACCTCCCCCCCCCTCCTGTTTTTTTTTATTAGAATCAACTCCACACCACCAATTAATCCCACAACCAACCGCCAAAGCCTTAGCCACAGTTTCAAAAATTCGAAAGTATTTTTAACTTCCTCTTTGTAACCTTTTTTTTTTTATTACTTTTACTTCCAAAAATTATTTTTAACTCATTCTTTTTTTAGTCATAAACAAATATGCAATAAACTTATTTTTTCCTTACTATTTTCCAAAAATCATTCACCCCCGTTTTTTAACTATTTACGAAAATTATTTTAACACCCCCTTGCTTCCCCGCACCTCGTCCCGTTTTTTTTTTTTTACTTTCAAATTTAACATTTCCCCTACTCTATCTCCCTCCTTTTTTTTTAGAAATTCGATCTCATACCACTAATTAACCCCACAACCAACTTATAGATAAATTTTGGGTTTTTCCAAATTGATCAGTGGAGGGGGGGTGGGGGGTGTAGGATTTTCATCAGTGGAGAGAGAGGGAGGGAGGGAGAGATAGAGTTGTAGACATGTAAAATTTACTGCCAATCACAAGTTACCACGTGTTGCGAGACCTAGTAAATAGGGCACGGTAAATGGCCAATCAAATGTTGCCACTTGTCTCGAGGTCAAAAGTCAAGATGATGCGTATTAGCCAATCAAATGGTGTCACGTTTCAAAGTGACGCAGTTATTATTTTTATTAAGCTCGGCCAATCAAATTAAGCCACTTGGTAAAATAATAATTGTATTTCTCTTCACAAATAATTGTCTTTCTTAAAATAAAAGAAAGAAGGATAACTATTGAATTTTAATTATTTTTTTTACACAAAATAAAGAAATAATTAAATGGAGATAAATATGAAGGAAGTAGAGATTGGTCATGACTCTCCATCCTACATCTCTATAAATAGAGATGCTCTCCTCTCATATTTTTTGGGTCATCTACACATTCAAGTGTACAAGCTCCAGAGTTCTGAAAATCAAAGCCCTCAAGCTCTTCAAAATTCTTCAAGTCTGTATCCAACATGAAGATTATCCGGATTGAAGCTTCAAAGCCTCGAAGAACATTCAACTGAAGTCATCATCTTCTTCTTAAATCATCGGAGACCCCATCTTCTTCTTAAATCATCGGAGATCCCATCCAAGGCATCCAGAGCTCTGAAGATTGAAGCTTCAAAGCCCTGAAGAATAAGTCAAATCTCCATCATCAAATCCAAGCATCCAAGCTCCAAAACTCTGAAGATCAAAACCTCCAAGCCCTTCAGAATTCGCATCCATCCATCACACTTAAGCTTTCGGAGTTCTAAAGATCAAATTTCGAGTCCACATCAAGCCAGATGCTCTTTAGTTCAAAGTATCCAAGCCCTGAATAACGTTTAAGCCAAGTCCACTAATCATTAATCTTTTTCAACCGAATTGAAAAAGATCAAGCAATTCAACTTGAGAAGATTAAAAACCCTCAAGTCAAAGCCTGTCAAATTCGTTTTCATCTTCATAAAGACTGTAGAAGATATTGCCGTTTAAATCGCGATCAAACTGTCAAGCCCTCGTTTCAACAATCGAAGAGAAAAATCAGATGATTAATTTTCATTGAAAATTGCATTAGAGATTGTAACCCTAAATTTCTCATATTAATAAAATTGACCTTATTCAGCATTTTTCCATCTTTTTTCATAGACTCGAATTTTGCGTGATATGATGGGTGCTTAAATATGCCTATTTACGCCTCCTAAGTTAGGTTTGTTATGTCCGTTTAATGCGTTACTTGGGGTTTGATATTTGTTAATTGCGTTTCAGGACCCTCGGAGCCGATGACTAATATTTGCAGCTAAAGCGCAAAGTTCAAATTTTATTTGGTGCGAAAGCATAGCCGGTGAACAAATGAATTCCAAATGGTTGTTCCGAGCTCTAATCGAGAATTAAGAATAAATGGTTTGGTTCGAGCATGACTAAGGCTTTGCAACGCATGACCAGCGCCATCCACGTAATTGACCCTGCATGACAATTCATTGGCTGATGATTTGAAATAGGAAATCACAGTGTATTTTTTGTATAAAATAACGTTGGACTGGTGGGGGCCAGTGGGCTTTAATTGGGCAGCAGCTTATAACAGGGGGGCATCACAACTTTTGGTTGGGATCATCTCTTTTTGAAGCCGCGGAAAAACACAAAACGAAGAACGGGGGCTGCCGAAACAACAAACGGCGCTGCCAGCAACATTGTTTCTTTTGTAAGTTTTGTTCAATTATTCGCATTCCGATAATTCGTGTCAATTTTTATTTTTTATAAAAGTTGTTCTTTTGGGTTTTCTTAGTATTAATTTCTCGTTAATTTTTTATCTTGCGTAATGAAAGTATGTTTCAAACTAGGGTTTCTTTTATTTCTTGTGCAATGATTAGTGAGTAGTCGTATAGGTAGAGTCGCGGGGTGATTAGCACACCGTAGCCAGTCTTGGCACTGCTCCTATTTTCAAACAATGAAAAAAATAATTTTAGATTAGAAAAATACTTCCCTCAAACGAATCCGAGCATTGCCGGAGCCCATGTGAACGGGAGAATGGGGGTCCAAAACTCATTCTCCGCTGCGCATGGATAAACGACGACCATAGGGTCTCGCATCTTGTAGGGTATCTTTTTCAATCCAAAGTTGAATGTTTTTAAGAACACTGAATGAAGCAGGTTAATCCGGTCTGGTTACGAGTGCTATGAACCCTACGATCGTACCTCATTTTAATTATTTGAAAAAAACAGTTATTTCATAAGTTTAGGTAAATCTCATTCAAAACGACAAGGGCTGGCTACCTAAGAGCCAGTTTAATCAGTAACAACCCGAGTTTTTAATCAGCGCACATCACCGTCTCTGTGGATTCGACTCTGGACTTACCGGATATTGTGCTATGTTGATTTCAACCCTATGCTTGGGGCAACCCATTAATTTAGGATTTGAAATTGGTCAAGCATTTTTGGCGCCGTTGCCGGGAACGGTAACGTGTGTACGTTAAGAATTCGGATAGTTATTTATTTATTTATTTATTATTATTTATTTTCTTTTTAGTTCTTTTTTTTTTCTTTTTTTGAGTCATCATAGGTAGAGTTAAACAATCCTCCATTGTAGAAAATCAATCACATCTGAAGCCCAAGTACTATTGGGATAATACCAAGCGTCTAGTCTCTATAGATAGAGAGTCGATCCCCGTAGTTTAGGAAGTGTCAGCGAATATTGAGTCTTTTAATATTGACAACTTTTTTGTCGATTTAGTAATCGAAACACCAATGGCAGAGCAGAAGTCGATGCGTAGGCACTTGCATCCAGAGATGACCACTCCTCTCGGTCCAATTGTTTTGCCAACAAAGACGATGGAGGCACGCAATGCTTTCACTGTCAAACCTGGTACCCACAATGTCCTTCCCCTGTTTTATGGGAAGGAGAATGAGGATCCGTATGAGTACATCCGTTATTTCAAGGGGTTGGTGCGCACCATTGCCACCACTTCTCTGTGGGAGAATACTTGTCTTAAGCTTTTCCCGGTTTCACTCAAAGGTAGTGCAGATAAGTGGCTACGGATGCAAAAACCACAGTCTCTCAGGACGTGGGCTGCTGTTTGAGATTTATTTTACAAGAAATATTTCTCAGAAAGTAAATCGAAGTACCTGATCCACCAGGTCCAATCGTATAAGCATGCAGAAAGAGGGCGAGTCATTTTTAAGGTGCTGGGAGCAGTTCAAGAACTTGCTATTGTCCATTCCGCATCATGGGTTTGTAAAACACCAGTTGGTGTCATTTTTCTATTTGGGTTTGAATGTGGCGACGACCCAACAACTTAAGTACCTTTGTAAGGAGAAACACTTTCTAGACAAGTCCCCGAACGATGCGTGAGACTTTTTAGATGAGTTGGCCAAAAAACATCGGAGTTGAGAACCTTCCGACCTTGGTGATAGAGCCATGGTTGCGCAGGGACCCAATGGGTCTGGCATTTTTCCCTCGAGTGTACGAGAGCTCAATGTCCAGTCTCAGCTGGATAAAATGGCTAAGCAGTTAGAGAACTTGAAGCTTAAACAAATCCATCAGGTGAGAGTTGAGGAGGTTTGTACCTCATGTGAGTGTCCGAGGCATCTAGTTACCGTTTGCCCTGCTTTTCCTATGGTGAAAGAGGCCTACCAAAGCAATCAGGCTGAAGTGAATACAATTAACCAGAATTGGGACTCGTATTCAAATACCTACAATTTAGGGTGGGCCCAAAACCCACTTTTGAATTTGAGGGATCAAAAAGCCCCGATGCAACCCCAAGCATCACCTCAGCAGCAAATCCAACAGTTTCGGCCTCCTCAAGGCCAAATAACCCAGTTTCATTACCCACCTCAACAATAGCAGGGGTTTGGTCCTTCATCTTTTGGACCACCCCATGCCATTAACCATCTCCCGCGGGATAAGCAGACTAATGAGATGATAAAGGCTCACATGCAATCTCAAATTAGCTTAACCGAACAAACTAAGCAGGCAATTGGTGACATTAGGACCCAATTGATCCAGTTGACGGCAGCAGTTGGACAAGTCCAGCAGAAGAAGGGAAAGTTTCCTTCTCAACCTCTAGTCAATGCCGCTGGTACTCATTATATGGGCGATTCTTCTAGCCCAAGTAATCCGAATCTCAGTTTGGAAGAGGCTAAGACGATCATCACTCTCAAAAGTGGGAAGGTGATCGACAAGGACTTACCTCCAAAGCAGAAATCGATACCACCTCCGGTGCCGGTAGCTATTCCAGCAGTCGTTCCAGACTTGAGAAGTGTTCCTGAGTGTAAGAAAGAGGTAGAGTCTCCTGAAGTGGTGGTGCCTGCAACTGCGGCCCCCACGACTCTAATACCACCCGTTGCTCCATATCCAAATCGCTTGGTGGCGAAACCTAAGGTCAATGTGAACTTTCAAATGCTTGAATTATTCAAAATAGTTCAATTTCCTATCTCTTTGATGGAAGCCATTGACGCAATTCCTCAGTTTGCAATGGTCTTAAAGTGTCTATGCACGTCAAAACTGAGAGCCAAGAGTCAGGACAAAGTGCTTCTGACGAAGCAAGTGAGCTCCATTCTCTAGGCTGAGATCCCCACCAAGTGTAAGAACCCTGGTTGTCCCACCATCCCTATAGCAATCACAGGCCAAAAGTTCGACAAAGCTTTGCTGGATTTAGGAGCAAGTGTCGACTTGCTCCCCTATTCAGTATACTTGAAGCTGGGTTTAGGCGATTTGATAGCCACACCGATCACGCTACAGTTGGCTGACCGGAGTGTGAGACTTCCCAAAGGGGTGGTGGAAGATATTTTAATTCAAGTGGACGAGTTTCTTTTTCCAATCGACTTCATTATCCTGGATAAATGCCCAATACCGGAGGTCTTTGAAAAGACTTCTATCATCCTAGGCCGTCCATTTTTGGTCAGCTCTAGTGCTGTCATGGATTGCAAAACTGGACAAGTCCAATTGTCGTTTGGGGACTTGAAAATGGAAGTGCAAGTGTTTAATGTGGATAGCCGAGTCAAGGATGATGAGAAAGTTTATAAGGTGAGTTTGATCGACACGCTGATTCAGGAGCATGTTGATAGTGTTTTGTATAGGGATCCTCTAGAGATAGCCTTAACCGCCAAGGAGGCGTCATTCTTAGATTCTCCAGAGGTAGGAGTTTGATAGAGATGCCTGAGGTAGAGGATATGTGTGGCGCCGTTTGGGACCCAGTTCTTGAACTACTGGGTGCCCCATAGGGTTAAGTTCTGACGGGTAGCTTTTGCGTACCGCTCTCTTCACTAAGAAATGGACCCGGCCCCTAGCAATAGGGATACCCATCATTGACTTGGGATTTATAGCTTTGCACGCCGCCATTAAAATAAGGATTGTGTGCCCAGCTCCGGTTAGTAAGGGCAATTTTGTGTCAGTGACATTAGATTTTACTAAGTTCTTTTGTCTTTAGCACAATCTATGTATAATTGTCTTTTATTTCTTGTTTTTATTTAGTTATTCTTGTATTTCTCATTAAGAAAAAAAATTCAAAAAAAAAGAAAAAAAGAAAAATTGAACACAGAAACAAAAATAATATAATGTTCTTGTATAGCCATCCGTTCCTTGCCCCACCGGCGAGGGATGGGGAGAAAAATATGACACGTTGATCGCATGAAGATTTGGTGGCGTCTTTGTATTTCTTTTTCTTTTTATCTGTGGGAGTCCGGATAACATGCATCGGGCGGTACTAGTGTTTTTTATTTTGTATTGGGACTAACATTGTGCAGGTACTTCGCTTCAAATTGGGGGATGTCTCCCACCTCTTCTTCTGCCTTGCCTTTTGTTGCTCCTCCGCGGTGAGGTGATATCTCTCGTTTCTTTCTCTGGCTTGTCTTTTTTATTTTTCTATGGTTGAGTCGTCACTGAGGACAGTGTCATTTTAAGTTGGGGGATGGATCACTTTGTTCATTATCTTTTTGCAAAAAAAAAAAAAAAAAAAAAGACACCCAAAAAAAATGAAAATTTAAAAATACTTGTTGGATCCTTTCTACTTGAGACTTCGAGATTGCAATGTCTACTTGTTGGTTGCTTGTGCTGAAAATCTGTGGGTATTCATTGAATATTTATGTTACATGGTAATTCTTTTTGCTAGCTTGGCGATAAGAATTTATCTTGGCATTCAATCTTAACATCTTTGCACTGCACGTTTCTTGGACGTTGACTGCTTGTGAGTTATGACTTGAGTGCTTTCAATGACTAGATTAGTGGAGACTTATGCCCATGTGAGCTTTAGTACCTTACCTTCTTTTGGAGTGGTGTCACACAAATTCTTTTATTTGTCATTAAAAAAAAGGGAAAGTTTAATCGTTGTCGATCTCATTATCTTTGTCATCAAGTATTGGGACTTAATGCATGCCTATTATTTATTGTTTTGGGAATGGAAAGTTATATGGTTGTATTGACCCTAGGAGATGATAGTAGTCCATTTTTGTGCTTTGAGCCAGTTCTTTTCTTTTTCTTAAACACTAATCTTTTACAAGCCACATTGTGCCTTTTCCATGAGTCTTTTTCTTGTTAAGTTTCACCAACCATATTGTGTCTTTAGAATGACAAGTTAATCATGTGAAGGCTAATTTTTGAAGAGACTAGGATAAGTGTATTCGAAAATGTTGAACTCGAGTTGCGGTGTTCTTCCCTATACTAAAAAAAAAAGGAGGTTGAAACTTGAATGAAAAAAAGAAGAAGAAGAAGAAGACACCAATACACTTGTTGCCAGAAAGAAACAAGTTGTTTCCTCGTGGAATTATGTGAAGGGTAAAGAATATGAGGGATAGGGCGGAGTTGAAAAGAATTGAAATATGGCGCACATTATTATTTGCCTTATGTGTTTTGGCCTATTCTCGGACACTTAATTATGTCTTACCCTAACCTTGAAACAACTTTTTCTTACCTAATGATATAACCGAATAAAAGTCCTATTTGATCTTAGGGGCAATGAGTTGTGGATCGATGGATAGATAGTCTTTAATGCTTGACATTCCTTTCATGAGATCATGTGTTTACCTTAAAAAGCTTTCTCTTCGTGTTTAAAGTGTGCGGCATATTTTGATTCTTTATTGCATAACTTCTACCTGCACTCATTGAGAGTTTATTAAATGCACTATGTTTCGAGTGTTTTCTTTTGTTGAGTGCTTGACATGGTGAGAATTAAAGTCAAGACTCAGTCCGGAGAGAGTACTTAGCTGTGGTTCACTTGTGGTCAAGGTCTTTACTCAGACACGCTAAGTTTTGATACCATGATTAATTTCTATGTTTTGATAACATCTAAAAAACTACTCTTGTGTATGCTATATTCTTGGCATTGGTGTATCAATGAGTTGCATTATAGTTTTTGAGTTCCATGTGGAAAGGATTCACGGTATTTTGTGGGTGATCACTGCTGAAAACCCTCGCGAGACTTCATTCGTCCTATCGGGACCACCCGGGGGTTTAAAAGATCTATCCCTTAGTCAGTTGTTTTATTTTATTTGTTTATCTTTTCTTTGCTAGGGACTAGCAAAGTGTAAGTTGGGGGATGTGATGGGTGCGTAAATATGCCTATTTACGCCTCTTAACTTAGGTTTGTTATGTCCGTTTAACGTGTTACTTGGGGTTTGATATTTGTTAATTATGTTTCAGGACTTTCGGAGCCGATGAATAATATTTGCAGCTAAAGCGCAAAGTTCAAATTTTATTTAGTGTGAAAGCATAGCCGGTGAACAAATGAATTCCAAACGGTTGTTCCGAGCTCTATTCGAGAATTAAGAATAATTGGTTTGGTTCGAGCATGACTAAGGCTTTGCAACGCATGACCAGCGCCATCCACGTAATTGACTCTGCATGACAATTCATTGGCTGATGATTTGAAATAGGAAATCACAGTGTATTTTTTGTATAAAATAAAGTTGGACTTGTGGGGGCCAGTAGGGCTTTAATTGGGCAGCAGCTTATAAAAGGGGGCATCACAACTTTAGGTTTGGATCATCTCTTTTTGAAGCCGCGGAAAAACACAAAACGAAGAACGGGGGCTGCCGAAACAACAAACGGCGCTACTAGCAACATTGTTTCTTTTTTAAGTTTTGTTCAATTATTCGCATTCCGGTAATTCATTTCAATTCTTGTTCTTTAGGGTTTTCTTCGTATTAATTTCTCGTTTATTTTTTATCTTGCATAATAGAAGCATGTTTCAAACTAGGGTTTCTTCTGTTTTTTATGCAATGATTAGTGAATAGTCATATAGGTAAAGCCGCAGGCCAGTCTGGACACTGCTCCTATTTTCAAACAGTGAAAAAAATAATTTTAGATTAGAAAAATACTTCCCGCAGATGAATTCAGGCATTGTTGGAGCCCATGTGAACGGGAGAATGGGGGTCCAAAACTCATTCTCCGCTGCGTATGGATAAATGGCGACCATAGGGTCTCGCATCTTGTGGGGTATCTTTTTCAATCCAAAGTTGAATGTTTTTAAGAACACTGAATGGAACCGGTTAATCTGGTTTGGTTATGAGTGCTATGAACTCTATGATCGTACCTCATTTTAATTATTTGAAAATAACAATTATTTCGTAAGTTTAGTTCAAATCTCATTCAAAACGACAAGGGGTATCTACCTAAGAGCCAATTTAATCAGTAACAACCCGAATTTTTAGTCAGCAAACATCACCGTCTCTGTGGATTCGACTCTGGACTTACCGGATATTGTGTTATGTTGATTTCAACCATACGCTTGGGGCAACCCGTTAATTTAGGACTAGGAATCGGTCAAGCATAATACAAGAGCATTTGAAAGTAAAAATGGGTCTTAAAGTTATTATTATAAATAGTATAGATTAGAGTTAAGGTAATTTTTGTAAATAGTAAGAAAAAAAACTTTATTTCATATTTATTTACTACTAAAAATAAAGAGTTAAAAGTAATTTTGGAAGTAAAAAATATAAAAAAAACAAGGATGCTAAAAAAAAGGAGGTTAAAAGTAATTTTGAATTTCTAAAATTAGAGCTAGAGCTTTGGCAATTGATTGTGAGATTGATTGGTGGTTTGGGGTTAAAGTTCTAAAAAAAAAGAGGGAGAGAGAGAGAGAGAGAGAAGGGGAAAGGTAAATTTTGAAAGTAACAAAAAAGATGGTGGTTAAAGTTATTTTTATAAATAGTAAAAAAATAGAGTTAAAGTAATTTTTGATAAATAGTAAGAAAAAAAGGAACTTTATTGCATATTTATTTACCAATAAAAAAGAAAAGAGTTAAAGGTAATTTTTGAATGTAAAAAGTAAAAATAAAAATAAAAAGTTAACACCTTCCGTTAGCTCCATCCGTTAGGACTAGACAGAATTGGACGGCAGGGGCCTAATTGTTAACCGAAAGGCTAAGTTTAGGTTTTTTTTGTTAATAGTGAAAGTCCAGGTGTTTTTTTGCGAGTTGTCAAAAAGTTTAGAAGTTTTTTTGAAATTTTCCCATGTATTAATAAACTCTGACCTAAAAGAAAAAAAAGATTACTCAATGATCCTATTGCATTCAAGAAATGCACAATTCAATACTTGATGAAATATTCAACTGAGCTCTATGAGAAGTCCTTCAAGTCCGCCATCTTGTCTTATCTGAAGCATCGAGAAAAACGTCTTATCATTGTGCTCTTCCATCGTGTTACTATCCAATTGAGCACAAGCGATGAACAGTAGTGGGGACGAATCTATCTTAAATAAAGAGTGTCCCACTCGTATTGATCACCAATTTGTTTGCATCGATTTCTAGATTTTGAGTTCTAATTTTATTACACTCATTTTATTGGTTTTATCACCTAAAGTAAACAGATTATTCAGACAACAAAAACTAGACACCCAACGCCAGACAACAGACCTCCAAATCAGGAAAACAAAGATACAAACCAAACAACAAAAAACACAGGACCACGAAACAATCCCATCCTTTTTTATTCCACGTTTATTCCATAAAGTTTGATTGTATCAAACATCCTATGAATTTGGTGGTAGAGTATTTTGGACGGCGGCCTTAAATATCATGTCGAAGGCCTTCTCAATGCATGAATTGAATTTTTGTGGATCCATGAAGTCCTTTTCCATCCGGATGGTGATCCTCAACTCGCCTATGTAGCTCATAATCGTTATTGCTAGACTCTGCAGAACCATCATTCATCAATACACCATGAGAGTTATACTGCTATATGGGATGTTATATAGGAAAAAATGAAATTGTCATATACTGGTTTACCTTGTATGTGCAAATGGCACTATTAACTATTGCCAATCAAAAAAAAAAAAAAAATGGCACCATAAGAGGTCATGCAAAAAGGAAGGGATAGAAGTTGACTAAATTGGGTCATGTCGAGTCTACTCATATTTTGACTAGTGCTTTTGCTAATCAGAAAACACCATATCAACATGCTAAGTTTAACGGTACTAGTATACATGTTGTATTCTACCAGTTAAAAAATAAAAAGTTTTTTTTTATAGGCAACACAAGTTTTATTAAGAACACTTGACAAAGGGTACATCAAGTGGGAGAGATGGGAAGGGGAATCCAACCAAGGGTTGGAAGAAAATAAAATAAAATGACGGGTCAAAGCCCACCAACACCCAAAGAGCCAGGCCCCAAAAATAAATCTAGAATCCACCTAGGCCTGGCCCGAACAGAGCCAAAAAAACCCTAAGCCCAAATCACTTCCAAACACCAGCAGAAAATGAATAGTTGCCGCCACCACCACAAATCACATCCTCCACCAACGCAAGCCACCACCATCAACCACCTGAACTCCAGCCTCTCAACACCAGCCGCCCCAAATCCAGCCGCCTCCAACCACTCCACCACCTGCCTAGACCACCACCAGCTTCTTCCACCCTTTCCACAACCTACGGCCACCACCACCCACCAAAACAGACGAAAAGCAAATTCCGACGCAGACGCGAACCCCGCGAGCAACTGGAACCCGAGATTAACCGCCGAGGAGCCGGCGATTCGATCCTCACAAACGATTTGGGAAGCCAGAAGCTGAGCACTTCCATACGTCAACACCAAAACCACCACCGCCGTGCCGACCACCACCTCCCCTAACCTTCTACGGCCAACCTCCAGCCGAAAAGACCCTCAAACAACCGTTAAGCAAAACCCACGCCCGTCCAGCAACGGAAAATGTGGTGGGATCCATTCTTCCTTAACATCTCCAGCCACCGTCGAACCCAAGTCGTTAGGACAACCGAACACCCCTAGATGTGGTGACCGGTAGGAACCAGAACGGCAACCAAGAGAAGCGAGGTAAGGAAGACAAAACGGCGGCAAGAAAAGATTGGTGAGAGGAAGAGAAATCGGCCTTGAGTTTGGGGAGAAAAAAGAAAGGAGGAAAGAGAAGAGAGAGAGAGAGAAAGGGAGAGAAGGAGGGAGCCCGGGGGGAGGAAGGAGGAGGGCACCTCCCCCCCAGGCGGCGGCAGCTGAGATTGGGATAAAAGCTCTGGTTTTTTAGAGAGAGAGAGAGAGAGAGAAAGAGTTAAAAAGTTAACTTGCATGATTGTAAATAGTAAGTTAGTCACAAAGTATAGCCAGTCTTATATGTCCATAATGTAACAACCGTAATTTTGATATTGAAATTATAAATTACTTTTAAAGTTTCTTTATTTTTTATTAGCATTTTTAATATAAGTTGAGTTTGTATAGAAATTTGTTTACAATCAGTAGGTATATACAGATATGTATCCTATTACCCTAAAATAGAAAATACTCTCCACTTTTCCTCCTATTGTGAACCGATGTGGCCCATCCTAATTAAGCCCCACGCCTTAGCACCCCTCCTCCCTCCACAAGTACCAAACCCTTCCCATTCCCTCCTATTGTGCACAAGCGAGCAATGTTTTGAAAATCGAACTGGCGAGTGAACCGGAAAATATAATGGACTAGATGGATGAGTCATCGGTTCCAACCGAGTCGAACCGTGATGTCATAAATATATAAAAAAATAAATTTTATAAATTAATTATAACCATATATATATAGAGAGAATAAAATTTAAAATAGAAATTTATCCCATTGTTTTGTGAAGTTAAAGTGGAGGAATTGAAGTTATATTAGTATTGTTCACATAGGAGGGAAACGAGTGATTTTTCAGTGCCGAGCAGATATATCTTACGTGGTACTCGCTCGGCGCATCCGAACCATCCGATACACTTTTGGATGGTTTGGATTGAAATACTCTATCTCCTCTCACCTAACACTTTCTCTCTCTTTTTTATCTCTCCAAATCTAAGCTATTCACACAAGTAATAAACGGCTCGGATGCGTGAGCGGGCACCACATGGTACCCGCTCGGCACTGAAAAATTTTCCGGGGGGGAACCAACTTAAGACTTTAGCCTGCTGTCCATAACAGCCGTCTAATACGTGGCCTGCCCTTGAGTTTCAAAATTTTTGCAGACCCGTTTGGATCAGTTGATGGTCCAATCGGTCGGACCGGCCAGTCCGGTCTTGTTTTTTAAAGCATTGTGAGAGAGAGAGAGAGAGAGGAAGAGAGGGAGAGGGAGAGGGAGAAGAAATTAAGTCGGCCCGAGCACCTGGCAAAGCCTCCATTGCCGCCACCCTGCACCGTTTTCTCCGCCGATCTGCTCTTTTGACAATTAATCTTTAGGAGAGAGGTGTATTTGATCTATCCAAAACCCTTTTCATGTTTGTTATACTATCTTACTGAATTAACATTGCATATATTAAACGAAAAAATCAAAACTTTTTGGGCAAAAAATCAATTCTGACCAATCGTATCCGCCTGAACAAACCAAACTTGTGCCCTGCACTTCAACACTAGCGGCCACCACTACGCCCATGCAGTATTTGCCGCGATTTGGGCATCTCTGAAATTCCCATCCAGACAGCTTTCAATCCCACCCGGGCGGCTAGTGCACACTAAAGACAACTTGGTTCTCAAAAAATTTCACCCGAACGGAAATCAATCCGGGATCACGCGGAAAGACTTCTCTTTTAAGGGGTTTCCTAACCCAATTAGGTTTTCTTTTGGTAGCCCAACTTGTCTTTAGCTATACATAGTTGTTATGTGAACTTTTTATTGTTGTGAGAGCAAATTGGAATTTTGGTTTAGGAGATTTTTGTCTTTGTTTTGGCTTTGGTGAGATTTGGATAAAAGGGTTTCTACAAATTTTATTCTTTATAGCTCTTTGAGCATCTGTTTGCCCTTATTTAGTGGAATCCATTGATTGACTACTCGTGGAGCAAGCTTACATTCCAAATAAAGCTGAACCGCGTAAAATTGTGTCTCCATCTCTCATGTCGTTTGATTTCTCTCACAATCTCTCACATTTGGTTTGATTCGCACAACAGCCCATTGATTAATTCCATATTCATAATCATCGTTTGTTTATTTGGCTTCCGTACAACAGCCCATTGATTTTCCTCTAGACGGAACTCCTGCAGGGTAATTTGGTTTCCAACTTATTCTTATATTTATGGTTTAGCCCTTGTATTGTAATTTTGCATCGTTTAACTTAAGTCCCTGAATTAATTTATTACAATTATAGCCATGTAACATATTTAATTATAGGGTAATCCCTAAAATATGTTTTATTACAGTTACACCCCTAAATTGTTCTTATTGATAATTAAGCTAGAGTATCTTTATCGCCATTTTACCCCCGGAGTATGTTTTATCAGGCTTTAAATCCCGTAAAAAATTTAATTACAATTTAGAACCCAAAGTAGGATTAATTATAGTTTTTCCCATGCATGTTAAAGTACAGATTTGGACTTCAACTATGAATTGTTTAGAACTACCCAAAAAAACCTAGACGCATATAGTATGCTCATTGGTTTACTTGCATAATTTAGTGTAGCATAGCATGAATTAAAGTCCTTCATTGCTAGTTCATCATCGTTCGTGTGACGTAAAGGAATAAAAGGAAATGATATGGATCATGTTGAAAATTGTGGGTGACCTGTAGGGTCCTACGATTGTAGGTAACTTGCGCTGCCCAAGATAGTTATGATGTGGAATCCTAAGTAGACATGGTTTTGATTAATTTTGGTGAATATGTTTTAGGATAAGGTTGAATATGTACTATAAGTGCATTCCCGGGGCTTGTTTAGGCCTCTTGTGATTGTCACAGATAAATTCAACCAAGTAGATAATTTAAAAGTAATCATACATCTAGAACCCTATTTGGACAAGGGGGAGTACTTGAATAATATCAGGGCTATAACTTGGTGGTTAAGGGTATGAATGATTCTCAAGGTAGAGACCTAGAATGACACATAGGTTAACAACTAGTTAAAGAAATTGAATATCGTTGTACATTTTAAATCACACATAAACATTTTTGGTTGTGCAAACCGCATGCACTGAAATAGAGTTATTTCCCTAAATTTTGGATGATTCACTAAACTTCATAAACTCTATTGGTGGCCTATTTTACTCTAATGGGCCTACCCCCTCAAACCAACTCAATCATCTCATAAAGCGTTTAGTCAAACTTGAGCATGAGACCAAGTATGATGACAAATTCAATAGACATATATACTGTAATACCCCTAGTTTTTAATTATGTTTTAAGTTAATTATGTGATGTGTTTTAAGCTTAATATGTGAGTTATTAGGCTTAATTTGCTAGCTAATGAAATTGGAACATAAGTTGATATATGGCACACATACACTCAATAATTTTCCTAAGCCTAGCAAAACAAAAAAAACAGGGCCTCTACGGTTTTTTTTTCTTTGTTCTTATCAAAACATTGAGAGAAAGAGTGAGAGAAAGAAACGGTAGAAAAGAAGAAGAACAAGAGAAAGAAAAAATTGGGGAAAAACCTTGTTTGACTTGGAATTGAAGATTTAACTTGGTAATTTTTATATCTCCTACTTGATTCCACGATTTGTATGTTAAATTTCATATTTTAGGGTTTGAATTCATGCTTTAGATGTTTGATTTAAGTGGAATTTGAGTTTTAGGATTGAATTTTTAAGGAACTCAAGAGTCTAACTTGAAATCCCTTGGGTTGAGTGTTTAAAACTTGTTTTGACGCAAGGATTCGATGTTCTTGGAGTAGCTCGTTAATATATCTGAGTTTGAGCATGATTAGCGAAGTTTTGGTGTGAGTTTGAAGTGTTTTGAAAGGTTTTAGAGTTGAAAATCGTAGGAAGATCAAGAGGATATTTTCTGGAAATCTGCAGATTTGAGAAATTTGTATCTGTCCTGATTTTGTGAATTTTTTTTTGAGATAGTTCCTAAACTCAAAAGATTATGAGATTTTTACTGAGAGTTCCTCTATGAGTCTTCTATCTATGGTAAAAATTTCGGGATTAGAATCAAAGTATTGAATTCTGTAAAAATTCGTGACCTTACAGCACTCATTTTCGGAACTGTGCTGACTGCACAGACACATGTTACGGAAACGGTCATATTTTTTAGCTCAAGCGATGAAATTGCAATCCGATTTCTGATTTTGAAACTAGATTCATAGACCTTAAAAAGTAAGTGGAGTTTGTACCTTAGTTATTTCTGTGCAAAGCCAGATTTTAAGTTGAAGTTGATGAAATTGCAGATTCTGAAATTTTTCTTGAGATTTGGTTGTTTAACTTCATATGTTTACCTTAGGACCTTATATTCATAAAAATAAGCTTGTTTGGCCTCTTCTAATCATGTTCTTATTGCCTAATTGTTTTAAGAAGCTCGGATGGTTCGTAGAGCCGAGGTGAGTGATTTAATACCTAAACACATGGTTTGAACTTGTTTTTCCTATCGAGCTTAATTGAACATGTTTTATAAATTATGTACTCCATGGATAACAATGAAAGGTGGACCTATTTGTGAAATATTTGCGAAACTATTTAATGGCATTCCCAACGTCCGGTCTTGCTAGGGGACGGCTTAATGGCTAGTAAGGGTGTTTGAGGTTGGTGTGTGTTTTGAGATATTGCATAGACGTCTGGCTTATCCACTACCGGGGACGCCCGATAGCTTTTGAATTTTGAATAGCGAAATGTGCATTATATTTGACTTACGGTTTTGAGTTCTTTGTTTTAAAATATTATCGAATTATTTTGCATTGTCTATGGAAGGCATGTGAGTTAAGTATTAACCATTCACACGAGCTTTGACTTATGGATTTTCTTTTCCATCTTTCAGGAAGCGACGTATAGTGTGGTGGCGTGTTTACTTTTGGGATGTGTTGTATTTTTTTTGTTGGAAACTTGTAGAAAGGAAGTTTTGCTTGTAGACACTTAGCTTTGTATATGGCTTGCTAGCTTTTGGGTTTGTAAGTAAGCGCAACTCTAAGAGGTTTACCTTTTAGTTTGTAAAACCTAAGTAATACTTTGGTTCGTTATCAATTAAAGTCGTCTTTTGCTTCCGTTGTTATGTTTAGCCCCTTTTGATTACCACTTGTTTAGATGATATTTGATTTGTAATTTGGCCTTAGTGAGAAATCACTGGCATTTGTCATGATTAAGATCTCATGGGGCAGGTCAAGGTCGTGACATATACACATACAAAAACCATTGATATATAAATACTTGGATTTGTAGAAATAAAATAAAATAATATTAATTAGCTAATTAGTGTACCTCTGGACTGCCGATAACTGTAAAATATAATCCTTTAATGGGATGTTTGGCCAAAGCCATTTTCTCAACCGGCCCAATCAAATTCGACATTGCTATGCTCGAGTTCTTCATCGTGTTGTAAAAGTACTGAGCTGCTGCCTGAAATATCAGTTTCATGACTTTTATAATTTTCGATTGTGATCAAGAAACCAAGCATCATTTCTTTTTTCCGGGAACCAAACTCCATAAACCATCATGGTTTTAGAAAATTTTGTAAAGAGAGTAAGACTTATACCGAGCCTCTATGTAAATGCTCTTGTGCCAGCAACCAACAAATATCAAACACATCACCCAAAAAATAAAGAAGGAAAAATTAGGCATAAGGACGGTAAAATAGTTTTCATTTAGAGTAAGGACGCTAGTAAAATAATTTTCAGTAGAGGTCCTTGAACTTTTTTAGTTGTTTAGCCATAAGTCCAAAACATATTTAGGCACTTTCATAGTGCTTAGGATGCACTCGCATATTACTCCCTCCGTCCCTTTTTAAGTGTCCTGCTTCGTAACTCCAACTTATTAAAAAGATATCATCATTATACCTTTCACATCAACTTTTTCCTCTACTTTCCTTACTTACCCATCATCATTACACTTTTACTCACTAATTTTTCAAAATAAAATCTAATTTTAGGGACAGAATAAACAATACACCAACTTTTACCCTCCTAACTTTACAAAATGGACACTTATTAAGGGACAGCCCAAAATGGAATACTGGACACAAAAATAGGGACGGATGGAGTATAAGGTTTTAGTAATTTAGGCACTTTCATATATTGGGTACCCTAAAGTTTTAGGCATTTTCATATATTGGGTACCCTAAGGTTTTAAGCACTTTCATCGGTTGGCCTGGGGTTTTAGGTACTTTTATAGAGCACATTTGTCCTTCTGTTTGATTACAAAAAGTGCTTGTCCTTAAGCTCAAAAAATATAAATAGGAGGAATTTTTGACTAAGTCTCCCTAAAATAAAATCATGTCAAAGTGTACATGCATACCTCAGGGCCTCTAAACTTCCTCCAAATCGCCAGCATCCAAGCATTGAGATAAACAACGGCAGAGTTTCTTTTCCTCTTGATGATGCAATGTGCTTCCTTCACAAATCTAAGTGGGTTTAAATTAGCCTGATCATCAGTAGCACCACCAATTAACTTAGGTATGGAGACATGCAAGAAGGTGAAGTGGTTTCCCCATGGCATCTCGGACTTGGTTTTCACCATCTCTTCAATTGTCTTGTACCCACCAAGGGCTCTGGTGTTTAGCATCACCAGTGCAGTGGCATTTGTGTTCCCCTGCTGTTCATTATGATCATCCTTGGTTGATGATGATTGTTGCATGTACAGCCGAGTTCCCAAAAAGATTACTCCCATAATTACGTCGTTTATCGTCTGTAATTAAACACTACGGTTTAGCAAGGTCGAAAAGACTCGGGTATTTTAGCTAACACAGAAGGTTGATTTTTAATATGGCAAAGTACAGATTACTTTCCTATGTCCTTTTACCCTCACATTATAAGAATGAAAGAAATGTTTCATATTAAGTTGTTAATTTTAGATTGTAAATATGTGTGTATCTCCCTGTTATAAGAAAGAAGATACTCCAATGGCCCAAAAAAAAAATTTTAATTACGAGAGATAGAGGGAGGGAGAGACAAATTTGGCAATTAAGTAATTAAATCCTTACGAATCCAAGCTGGGCTTTGATTTGTTTGACGCGATCAAGAGAAAATGTTACGGTAGTTATTACGTTGGGCCGGAACTCCACTCCATCTTCACCGGACCGGATCGGCGTTCGCCCATCTTTAACAAAGGTCGAACCAAAATCAAATACTGTATCCGCAACGCCAGTGAAAACATGACCCAAACCCCTGAGAATCCCATTGTCTTTTCCATTTCTTGTCGAGCTAGATTCACGAGAAGGGAATGTTAAGGGGAGAGAAGGATTATCAGCTCTTTGTAAGCAAGAAAGAAGAGCTCCCATGAGAGAGAAACCGTCGCCGAGAGCATGGTGAAGCTTGAAAATTATGTGCCCGGCTGCATTACTAGTAGTGTATTTGAGTATGTGAACTTCCCATAACGGTTTGTTTTGTGGGAATGGATCCAAGGATATTTTTGACAAGTAGTCATTGAAGTATTTGTCGTAAAATTCCAGCGACAGTCCGGCAGGGAAAGAAGGGACGTTGGTGTGGTCTTCTAGCTTCACTTCCACCCTTTTCCATTTTTGGACTCCATTCCTGTCTCCAACCTGTTTTTTCAGGAGATTTTACCAAGACGTGACGGATTTAATTTCAATATAAGGTGCATGCGTTGAAATTTTAATTAAAAAAGCAGAGTAATTTATTTGGTGATCTTACCTTAATTAATACAATTGCGGTACTAAAATATGCAAAACACTAGACAAACTTGGAATAAATGGGCAATAGGATTTATAATGCAAAAGTGCTTGGTACCCATAAAAATATACCCGAATAGACTTATAGAGGTATTTATGACCATTTAATAGACTTTTATTAGCGGTACGAAATACCTACTAAGGGTGATTTTAAGGTTTATTTTTCTGGGTACCTAGCATTGCTTTTTATTGTGGCTGACCAAAATATCCCAACCACTTGTATATGCATTGACTTTTTCCATTTGGTGGATAATATGGTTAAATCAAAAGACTTTGTTGAGGAACATAGCCGCTCGGTCGCCTAGACACTGAACCAGTTTGGGAGACTAATTTTTTGGCATTTTACATTTTAGATTATGAGTTATATAGATTTTTGAATTGTAGTCAGAATTGATTACAAATTTGTAGAGAGTGTTTGGAAAACTCAAGTTAATAAAATTATTTTCTCTTTAAAAAAGGAGTGATGAAGGTGCATTAGAGATGGTAGTGGAGGGAGAAATTGAAAATCGTTGTCCATCCTTGAAATTACTGCTCTATCGTGTTGGAGGTTATATGAAAGTACAGGGGGTGTAAGTGGCTAAAATTGGAGTTTAGGGAATGTCTCTACAAATAGGACAAATAGGGCAAAGTACAGGTGGTGTAAGTACAAATTTCCCTAAATTATTTTTTTTTCCTTTTTTGCTATTTGCTAATCTTAATATACTCTATTCTATGAGGCTTGGGGAGAGAGATGAGTGCTTATGGGAATTAAACCCTACCAATGTGTATAAGAGTATAAGGGAGGCACCAACTAATTTATCAAATCATTAGTTTAGCAGATAAAAGTATAGTAACGTCTAAAATTGTTCTTAAGGTGTGTGTATTGTGTGTGTGTGTGAGAGAGAGAGAGAGAGAGAATGTATATACCATGATGGAGGAAAAGCGTGGATTGATGGGGAGGAAGAGATTCTTGACCAAGTTCAATGATTGTGAGTCATCAAATGGAATTTCCAATTCCAAAACACCCAGAATACAGAGTGATAACACCGAGCTATTGAAGCATTGTGCGTTAGGGCTCACTGGCATATCGCCCTCATCGGAGTAGTACTCCATTGTCTGTCTATTCTTTTATCACCTGGCTGGCCTCTCTTCTTTTTCTGAGTTAATAATAATTGGTGCATGATTTTTGATCCAAATGTTCAGCTATATATAGAATAGTTCCAGCCACATGCATGCCTGCCTAATTAATACGGAGTATTTACTACTACACCTATATGTAGTGGCAACTTTACTGTTCAAGCTACTGATAATGGGATCAAGCGTGTGTCTTGTGCGCTAGTTATCAGCCCACCCCGGGTATTTGATTGGTGAGTTTAACTAATGGTCTTGTAAAAAAAATCACCTACAACTATTTTTCTTAAATGTTTTTTCGAAATAAAAATACATTTTGAAGACATAATTACTTGATCGGTGAGTATTTAACTTACAGTTTGGCCAAAAAAAAAAATCACCTACAACTATTGTTTTCGAAGAAAAATGCTTTTGGAAGACATAGTTACTGATATTTGATTATAATGAAGTTTATCTGCATTAAGTACACGACGAGACGAAAAAACTAAAAGGTTCAGATCAAATAATGGGACACAAGGTGGGCCCATAACGGGCGCACAACACACACCCTCAACCCACTGAAAGGGTTTCCTTTTAATGGATATACTCCATTAATTGGATATATATATATATATATATATATATATATATATATATATATATTCATACTCATCTCCATGATTTTCTTTTGCAATTGCAATGTTAAATAATTGAAATCTCTGCTTTTTTTTAAAAAAAATAGAATTCCCGTAGGTGTTCGTGCTCCCCGTTTCAGGCGGGGATGGAGGGTAAAAGCAAATTCTTGTCAGAATCAGTGAGGAGACTGGGAAAGGATTTGGGCATCGGGCACTGGGATAGTATTATCCGGTCCCGATCCGCCCCGATGCCAACTCTCTATATTATTGGCGTTTACTGGTTATGTGTACTATTATCACAATGTAATTGTACCTAGTAGGAATAGGTGTTGTCTTATGACGTGTGTAATAAATAAGGTAGGAATTAGGCTTTAGTAGGTGATGATATGTTTATACTGTTTGTTGACTAGTAATAGTATTAGTTAATTATGGTTGTATGTAGTAGTTGGTGTCATGTAATGTTGTCAGTAGATTCGCAGATGGACGTAGGATTAAGAATAGTGATATTCAATTATGGGTACCATTTGTATTGTCTGTATTCTCCTCCATACGCTTATAAAAGGAGGGTTCTGCCTACTGTAAAAACCAAGTTAATGAAAGTCAGTATGTTCCTAATATATCACGTGTCTTGTATTCACTCTCTTGGATCCTAACCTACTTTCTATTTGTACCCACTTCGTGTCTCCAAACTTAGCTAGTTCAAGCGAATCCGAAGTTCAAAAAATTCACATCCTCTAACTTTACAAAAGTTTGAATTTGATTAGGTTTTTCAATATTATTTCTTATTCTTTATTTTAAACCTATTTAATTTTAGTCATAGTCATTTATGACTAATAGCTTATGACATTTTATTCAATTTTTTTTTTGAACTTTTCAAGAGATATTTTGAGACGTTCCAAAACGAGAGGAGAGCAAAATAGGATGGATAGAGTACAAGAATTATCTTTTGTCGTCACCAACCAATAACTTGCAAAATAGAAACAGAAATTATTCGTTGCCCTTGGGCAACATGTCATTTTTGCCGGGTGGTGCCTCTCTCCAATATATCAAAATCTGCCCTATTAAACTTTGTGTCAATACTTGTGCCACACTTCATTTGACAGACAAACAAGGCAAACGGGAAAGCAACGGCGTTAAAGTCTACCTACCCTTGTCTTTTGAATTTTAATTTCTAGCTTTTCTCTCTCTCCCATTACTTTACCTCTGTTTTTTTTCAAGTTGTTGGGGACCACAACTTGTTAGTTTTGTCCTTAATCAACTTTTTTTTCACGATCGTAAGTTTTGCGTCAAATTTTTATGTATTATTAGTTCCTCTCGACAAGAGAAATCGAAAAATAAAACATTGTTCGCTAACAAGTTTTGAAAAAAACTTTTTACTCTGTATAGTTTCAATAAATTTCTCATCCGAGAAAAAGTTCTGATGTTTTGAGCTTTTACTTGGATATTTCTCAAAATACTTGTGTAAAACTCATAATTTTTTTACTTTTTAGATTCCTCTCATTTTGATAGAACAATAATGCACAAAAATTGACAAAAAACTAAAAAATGCATTTTTTAATATAGACAAAAAAAAAAAAACCAATTCGCTAATTTAGCCAAAAAGGCCTAGGAGGGGTTGTTTGGCCTAATAAGCCAAATGAATTTTTTGTCCTTTTTCCATTTTTTTGTGCATTTGTTTATTTTGCATTAATTTTTATGTGAATTATTGCTTCGTCATGACTAGAATGATCTAAAAAGTAAAAAGTCACCGTCGAAAGCCAATTTTTTTGATAAAGATAAAAATAAATCAATAAGTTAATTTTTCATCTTTATTCAAAATAATTTGGGTTTCGATCATAATTTTTTACTTTTTAGATTTCACTCGTCTTGAAGAAGTAATAACCCACAAAAAAAAAAAAATTGACAAAAAAACTCAATAATACGCAAAAAAATTTGAATAACAATAAAAAACTACATAACTTATTGAGCCAAAATAGACAGATAAAGAAGCAGAATCATTGAAAATGAAACAAAAACAAGACTCCGTTCCCCTAAGGGAAATACATACTTTTGAACTAAAGATAATACCACCTCCGTCTCAATTTAATTGTCACTTTTGGGAGTTCGTGCCACTTTTCAATTGATTATATCTTGTAATTTATAATGTTTTAGGTGATTTTGAAAACATTGTATTATAGAACAAATCGAGATCTATCAAACAAGATCCATATTGGATATAAAATTCAGTATCAATTTAAAGATATAACTAGTTTTTTTATCCAGTTAGAATAGAACTGTGACAAGTAAATTGGGACGGCGGGAGTATATTGTAAAAGAACGGCTAGGGTGGGCTTGCGGTGGTGTTGATATATGGCATTGGTCGTCTGCCTTTATCACTGTTGGGTGGTTGGGTGCTTGCTTAACGGCTTGTGATGCTTTTGCGGCAATGTTTGGGTGTGATGGATCTGTCTATTTTCCATGATGTTTACCGGTGGTGGTGTGGTGGAGCTTGGTGGCAGGGATCTATTGTTTGTTGGCTAGTTGCTTGTCTGAATCGATGGGCGATGGTGGGTGGCGGTGGTTGGGTGTGCACAAATTAGTGATTTTAGGTTTAGGGTTTTCTTCAGATTGGGCTTAATTGTTTAGATCTTGGTATTTTTTGCCCATTTAGAGGTTTTGTGCTTTTATTGTTTTATCTGGACTTCTAGGCCTTTTGCTGCACTAGGCTTTGACCATATAAGGTTAGGCTTCACTACAACAAAAACCGTCTATCACGACGAAAACTGGCGACGAAATCCAAAATTCGTCGCCAAATGGTACTTTTTGGTGAGGAAATCAGATTTCGTCGTTAAATAGGACTTTTTTCGCGGGAAAATTGAATTTCGTCGCCAAACGATACCTATTGGCGATGAAAAAAAAATTTCCTCGTCAAATGGGGCATTTTTGCGAGGAAATTAATTTTTCGTCGGCAATTAGTACAATTTGACGAGAAAATTAATTTTTCGTCGCTGATTGGTACAATTTGATGACGAAATTAATTTTTCGTCGCCAATTCTTAAAAAAATTTTAAAAAAAAATAAATTTATTTAAATGAATAATTCTATTTTCTGTGTATATTACATATATTTCACACATTGGTTAATTTGAAAATTCTCAAAAAATGTCTATATATATTTTATTTTGCATAACAATCAACAAAGTGTTTGTTAGCCGAGTGGTTGGAATCATTGTTCAAGGACCCGTGGGTCTTGAGTTCGAGTCTGTGCAATAGCAAAGTGGAAATTTTTTTTGAGTTTGGGTGTTTTTGGCGACGAAAATAAATTTCGTCGGCGAAATGTACATTTGACGACGAAAAAATTCGTCGTCGAAGGGGCCAACCCTTTTTGCGTGAAACAAAAGACGATGAAATGGGGTGACGAAATTTTTCGTCGCCAAAAGCTTTAGCGATGAATTTGGCTTCTTTAGCGACCACTACTACAAAATGGTATAAAGATCACGGTCCAAAAATTAAAAAGATCTCACTTTTTGTAAAAGCGTGATAAAATGTTATGAACTATAGTTTTAATCTCAGTTATACAAAAAAACTGAGATGGAAAGATTTTTTAATCTCAGTAATCTAAAAAGTGAGATTGTAACTTCAAGAATAGATCTCATTCTCAAAAAACTGAGATTATATATGAAAGAATATATCTCGTTTCGAAAAAAACTGAGATGAAAAGATTTTTTAATCTCAATAATCTAAAAGTGAGATTGTAACTTAAAGAATAGATCTCATTTTTTAAAAACTGAGATAAAAAGAACCTTTAATCTCAATCATCTAGAAACTGAGATCGTAAGTTACAGAATACATCACATTTTTTTTAAGACTTAAGATGAAAGCTCTTATATAGGAAAAGTTGAAAGTCGCTTACCCCTTAATCGACTACGCGCACAATACCGCTAAATAAATGTCACTCTCAACCATTCTACAAAAAAATGTTTCGTCAAAAAATGGAAAACTGTAGACGATGAAAATATATTTCGTCACCAAATGGATACCTTTGGTGATGAAATTTATGAAGGTTGCGTTTCGTCGCCAAATGTATTTCGAGCACAACTCTATGCTCAAAACTCCATTAATTGAGATAATTCAAATTGGGTTTGAACAATAACACAAAGGGCTACAACTTTCATGTTTATCAAAATTTCTAATTTTAATATTTGAAAGTTCAAAATGATAGTCGAAATATATTTTAATGTTAAACGCATATGTTATATATTAAATATTTCAATTATATATTGAAAAGTGTGTGCGGTGCAGTTGGTTGAAGCTTCTATGCAAAACTCAAGAGACTTAGGTTCAAAACCCAGCAGGATAAATAAAAGGGGATTTTTTCCTTTAGGAAAACGCCACTTTCAATCTCGGTTTTTTCAAAAACTGAGATTATTACTCTCTAAACAACCACGGTTTTATTATAAAACTGAGATGTTAAGCTATTAAAGGTTACGGTTTTGTCTTTTTTAATCACAGTTTTTATGTTTTTAGTCACGGTTTTTATCCTGTGGTTAAAAGATAGAGACTTTTAGTTACACCTTGATAGACCACGGTTTTGAATGCGAGATTAAAAGTGAAAGATCACACCAAATAACCGAGGTCTTTATCTATTTTTGTAGTAGTGGACGAATTTTTTTCGTCGTCATAGACCTTTTTTGTTGTAGTGCTTGTTTCACATGGCTGTATTTGTCTAACTTTTTATTGAATTCCCCTTCCCTCTTTCCTTAATAAAATATTACTCTTGCCTATAAAAAAAAAAAAGACTTATCTCGTAAAATAAAGAATAAGTACTTAAAAAATAAATGTGAAAAAAATTGAATAAGGACAAAAAAATAGTAACCCAAATGAATTAGCCAGAAGCCCTTAAATTGTGTATTTTTTTAAATAATCTTTGGTCCTTTTGCTTATACACAGAACTTGAGTTTGAAGTTTTAAATCTACGCGCTTATTTTACAAAGAGAAGACTTTTGTCGTCTCAGTGGAGAGAGAAGATGTGTCAGTGGATACTTTCTCCGTCCTATTTTTATTGTTCTTTTTTGAAATTTGTATCAGTTTTCAATTGTTTATATCTTTTAATACTATATGAATGTAGACACGCCCAGCATTCTCTCTCTTTAAATACCATAGTCTTTTTCCAAATGGGTCTCGCTTCTCTCCAGTCCAATGGTTTGGACCGGACGAAACAGCCCGGATCGGAACCGTCTGGTGGTAAACTTAATGGTTCGGATTTTTTCACACTTTTACCAATAAGAATACACTCTCACCGGTAAAAGCTTTAAAATACATCCAATCCATTAATCGCAACAAATGAACGGTATTGATCAGAACTGTCTCCTCCAATCCAGAGTATACATTTCCTTTCCAATATTTTGTCATCCAAAAAAAACAAAATGGTAGGTGCTCCATTAAATGTGGCCGGTCGGAGCGGTCGGTCTGTCACGTTCACCTATAGTAGTACAAAGGTACGAATAAAACACCATAAAAGATGGGAAAATGCAAAGCACATGGAATTTCACTTTTTCCGAAAAGAACTTTTTAAAAAAAAGAAGATAATTTTAAACTCAAATATAATAAAAATGAAAAATATTTTTTCAATTTTTTTTCACCGTTTAAAAAATCTTAATGAGATCTATCAAATAAGATTCATATTGGTAGAAAAATTATTTACGTAAGCATATAATTTTTGAGTTTAAAATTACCTTCTTTTTCAAAAATTAACTTTTCCAAGTTACTGGAACGGCCCCATGCCATTGAGAGTGTCTGTGTAAGGTGGTTTTCAGGCAGAGCAATAGAACATTGGGGAACCCTGGGGTCCCAACTCTCTTTGCAAAATCAAAGATGGTAGGCAGGGAAATTTACTTACAGAAATGAAGAGCCTCGATCTATTATGGGAGGGCAAGGTCCGGTCCAGTTAACCTTGCAACTAGTTCGGTCCAGTTTGGAACCTTTTTGAGTCCATAACAATGATCAAAATCGTTCACTTTTTAGAGCTCGTCGAGAACATTGACCATGCCAAAAATCACATTGATTGGATATAATTTGATATGATTTCGAAATGCATTAAGGTTGGAAAAAAAAAAGTGTGCAACACTGGATTGCAACCCTTTTGACACAATTATCCGAAGAAAAATATATTTCGAAATCATACCAAACGATATCCTATCAATGTGATTTGTGGCATGATCAATATTCTCAACGAGCTCTAAAAAGTGAATGATTCCGATCATTATTATGGACCCGAAAAGGACTCACAAAGGATCCAAATTGGACCGAACTGACTGCAAGGTAAACTGGACGGGACCTTGCCCCTTATTTTGCGGTCACATGATCCTTTAATGTCACTGCAATTTTACGTGACAATTCAAGTCATTTACTATTTTGTAATTCTAATTGTAACTATACTTCATGTGGAAAATGAAAATCTATAGGATATGTGATAAGTTTTTGTAGCCCCTCCCATAGCTTGAATGCACGTTAGACTAATTACTTCTTAATGAGGCGCAAACCCATAGAAAATAATCAAGTGTTCAAATTTTTTGATTAGCAAAAAGAAAGAAAGGGTTCAAAATCTCCATAACACCTAGAATTTCAATTATCCATGGCAACAGCCAGTAGAAGAGTCCAAAATTACAAATTACTCTAAAAGGTAACAAACTGTCATGGTATTTGATAGTAGTTTTACGGTATGGGAAACATCATGACCAATTTTTATACTTACGGAAAATCATAAGAATTACAAGCATTCTTCGGACTTTCATTCAACCTGGACTGGAGTGGAAAGTCAATAATGACGCGTACGGATTAGATATATCATGGTATTTGATAGTAGCATTCAGGTATTGGTTGTTGGTATTGAGCAGGGGTGTTAAATGGGCAGATTTGGGTCAAATTGGATAAGTTATAAGTAGGTTGGGTCTTTAATGGGTCATTGACCCACTTAGACCCAATTAGTTAGGAGTCCAATTACCCATACCCAACCCAACCCATTTATTTAAAATCAAACCCAACCCGCCCATTAACCCAATTAAAATAAAAAATGATTAAAATACTCATATACACTGAAATGACCATATCACCCTTGTACATTTAAATGACCAAATTACCCTCGCATACTAAAATTACCATAATACCCCTATATACTAAAATGATCAAATTATCCCTGTATACTAAAATTATTGAATCGAATGGAGATTCGGCTAGAATTTTTAGACTTAGCAGTTTAGAGTTTTGAGTGCTTTTTTTACTTGCTTTTCTCTTCTAAATTGTTGGTGATTATTATGTCCAGATTAGCTTATTTAAACCTCCTGTCAGATTGGGTCAAACTTGTAGGCTATCTCCACCCCCAATCTCTCTTATAACAGTAATGTACCTTTAACAATCAATATTCAATAATAACTTGCAAAATTGATTTCAAGGAAAGAAAGTGTAAGAAAAAATTAAAAAAGTGAAAGTCGTTTTCCGTCTCATTTCTTTCCATGTTCTTTCTTTCAAACACGACATTGTAAGCACCATCAACAGTGGGTAACCCTCCTACGAACGAATGTGCCAGGACTTGTATCTGGCAGCACCAAGGTATGATCATCGAACGGTCGCCGAGTTCCTCCCTGGATCCCTCGGGCAGAGGATCAGGGTCCTCGGAGCTCACGATATCCGCGCGAAGCACCCAAACAAAACTCACTCTGCTGAGCAAAAGCCCGGTTGCTATTTCTACTAGATCATTGTGTGTGACATGGGCATAACTGCCAAATGAGACGTACAAAACAGAGCCACGAGGCTTGGTGTCGAGCCACCGGGTGCAGTCCGACTCGGACCACAGGCTCGTGGGCACGAGGCTTTTGGTGAACCCGGTCGGGAAAAAAGAGATTCCGTCAGCGCGAAATTCTCAGCTTGTTTTGTATAAGCTTAGCTCGAACCGGACTCGGCTTGTTTACAAACAAACAAAGTTTGAGTTCGAATTTTTGGTTCATTTAGTGTACGAGTTCACTACAAAACTCGGCTCGACTCGGCTTGTACTGTAACTGAAATTCGTAATATGAAAACGTTCAAACCGAGTCACTAGTTCCCGATTTGGCCAAGAAAAAGGTTCGCTTCACGTAACATATTTACTTGTATTTTTTTCATTTATGTGGTAGTTCTATTTTTTTGTTGGGTAATATTTATGACCCATTGGGCATTTAAGTTGACCCAATTAAGACCCAATAATAAATGGGTTACATGGGTTTGGAGTCTTTGGACCCATTCTAACCCAACTAATAAATGAGTTGGGTTGAGTCTATTTTTTAATAGATGGATTTGGGTTTCTTAACGGGTCTGGATTCAATTTACCACCCCTGGTATTGAGCAAGTGTAAATTTTTACAATTCCATTATAACGAACTCGTGTACAATTGCGTGTTAAAATTTACTACCTTTCCTACTGGAAAACCAACAACAGGTTTTATTTCTGATGCCAAGGAACGCAGCTCAGCAATCTCTTCACCGTTGAGTCTCCATGAAAGTGCACCAGCAAACTCAGCAATCTCTTCACCTAGGCCTGTTCGATCTGCATTTTTGGCCCCTGGGATTGGGATAACATTCTCCTGTGCTATCAACCAATTGAGAACAACCTGAACAGTGGAAACAAATATTACAATTAATTTACAGAATCTTCGCATCAAGAAACTGCAGCTGGCTGCCTCTTAGGTCCGAGAAAATTGCCTTGTTGAGAGGTTATACGTAACAAAAGTGATTGCCAACTAGAATGTTTGAGCTTAATCTTTACAACGATCAGAGGCGGCTCAATGTTGTTTGGAGACCTAAGACTTCTAGTACAAAATGGGGCTTAGTTTTCAATGTTATTTTTCGTTTTTGAAACTTTTGCTTCTTGCTTCTTTAGATGCAAAAATACTTATTAAGCTTTTATATTCGAGTTCTTTCTGAAATACTCTTTCAAACTGATATTTTTGACAATTCATTTATGCTTCCTTGTAACATAACCGAATTTAAGTTTTAAGTATATCTCTGCAAAAGCTACTATTAGAAACAGTGAGTAAGCAATTCACGTAAATTAGCATATGATGTATCGAAGCATATAAACATGTGGGGCCGTACTAAATGCGAGGGCTTAGGTGGAGACCTTACTTGCCCACTGGTTGAGCCGCTACAGATAATGAACTTAATTACGAGACGGTTGATATGTGATGCAAAATGAAAAGATTATATATTATTCGATTATATATTATTTTAAAAAAAGGAATATAAAGTTCCTTATTGTTGTTTTTATTTATTTTGTTAGGAATCTTGCAATTATAGAAATAAGTGTTTACATTATTTAGTTTTTCAATTTAGTTTCCTTTAAGAATTATTTGATTAAGAAGACTTGATTCTAACTTTGATAGTTTCCTTTTTCTTTATTTCCTAGTGTGTAAGGTTTCTCCTGCTATAAATTAAGTTGTAAACCTTAGGGCTATTCAGTTTTTGATGATTAATGAAATTATAAAGAGTGTTCTCTTTTATATCAAATTCTTTGGTATTCTACGGAATCAACAAAATGTTTGATGCCTTTATTCCTGGATATTCTTTGACTAAACAGGTTTAGAGAAGGATTTTGATCTCCGGGTATTCGTTACGAATCAAAGGATTTCGGACTCGATTAAATAGTTCCGTTCTTCATTAGCTTCCGCTGCATCAGTTGGTATCAGAGCTTGCACTCGATTTCGGATCATGGCGCAACAAGGAGTTTGTGATGGTCGTTATGCTGTTGCCGAAGATGTGAACGAAGGTGATGAGGCTGCACGGGGTGCACAACTAAGGGTATAGTTTCAACGGATTGAGGATACGCATGAAGCGTTGGTCAAGAGGGCCGCCTTGATCATTGATAATCAACCTCACTACAGCCCATTGAGTTCGTGCTTCATGGAGGAGGCTACAGTTCGATGGCCTTTCACATTCAAAGTTATTCCAGATCTAGTTGTGGATTGGAGTAAACTGCATATTTTTCATGAGGAACCATTCAATGATGTGGAGTATGAGATTGTTTTGAGTAAGGATGATCATCTACATTTTGTGTTTTTTTTTTTTTTAATACTACAATTTCAGTGCCGTTTCAATTGGAATTTAAAATTTCATCTAGAAGTAACCCAACATACACATGGTTAGGTGTTCAAATATTTGGACTCTGCAAGGAACAAAGTGAAGACATAGTTCGTGGCGATTTTATGGGATTCACTGATATTCCACCTTTTGCATTTGAAGACTTTTTGTTAAATACTACAATTTCGACAAGATCAACTTAAAGTATAAAATTGATGCAGACAAGTTTCGACGAGCAAGATTATTTGAAGCAATTGAAACTCGAGGACGAGTTTTCTCAAGCTCGGGAGAATGATGCAAAACAAAAAGATTATATATTATTTAAAAAAAAGGAATATAAAGTTCCTTATTTTTGTTTTTATTTATTTTGTTAGGAATCTTGCAATTATAGAAATAAGTGTTTACATTATTTAGTTTTTCAATTTAGTTTCCTTTTAAGAATTATTTGATTAAGAAGACTTGATTCTAACTTTGGTAGTTTCCTTTTTCTTTACTTTCTAGTGTGTAGGATTTTTCCTACTATAAATTAAGCTGTAAACCTTAGGGCTATTCAGTTTTTGATGATTAATGAAATTTTAAAGAGTGTTCTCTTTTATGTCAAATTCTTTGGTATTCTACGGAATCAACAAAGTGTTTGATGCCTTTATTCCTGGGTATTCTTTGACTAAACAGGTTGAAGGATTTCGATTTCCTGATATTCGTTACGAATCAACGGATTTCGGACTCGATTTAGTAGTTTGTGTTTCAATTGGCTTCCGCTGCATCAATATGTAGCATTTTCTGGGGTTGATTTTGTGCATGAATCAGAGGAACGAAAACAAGTTCCGGTGCCATCTTGCAGACTCTGTCAGAAAATATGGTAAGAAACATGGAATCATGGATCTGATTTATCTCACACTTGTCTTGGTTTGTTGGTTGTTATGATTTAGGAAATAATGAGAACTAGAGTCATGATCTAACCTGATTGAAAACAGAGACTAGTAAAGAACGAATAGAACCTGTGTAGGAGTTTTTCCATATTTCTCTCCTATCTCCTTGATTCTATTCATCAGAGGCTGTAGCTGCATGGCACAAACACAAAAATACACTTGCACGAATTAAAGGAGATGGTGATATCCATTAATTGGTTGTCATACAATCCGAGGCCCATACCATCGTTAGGAACTCGGGTGTGTAAATATTCCCTCGAGGACCTGTTGGAGGATTTAGTGGAGTGTTGTTTCCTGTCAAAGCACCTGCAAAATTCGGAAGGAACATATGTCATACAATGTGTATCTAAGAGCATCTCCAGCCTTGACCCATTTTAAGACTCAAATTTAAATATGGGGCAAAAACTACAAAAATTTCTCTCCAATCTTTGATCCAAACTCTTCTCCATTTTGGGTTTTACCCATTTTTTTGCCCAAATTTGAGACAATTTTTGCCTTGACACATTTCTCCAACGGCTAATTAGAGAGAGAGAGAGAGAGAGAGAGAGAGAAAGAGGGGATGTATAAAATTTGGATTTGATGGTTGGAGATGTGTCTACCTAAAATGGGTTTTTACCCAAAATTTGACTCAAATTTGAGAAAAAATATGGGTGAAAGCTCGAGATGCTCTAATGTGTCCAACCATGGAATGGAATTAGAGCCCAGACAATAGGGACATAAACCGTCGAAGTTTCCAGGCTCAAGTAGAGAAAGCAAAATGAAGGTTCCAGGCTGAAATTTTCATGACAGAATTCTTTTCCTGTTTGTTTGGTTTATTTTCAATTCAAGAGTAATATCTAAGCTTCCATCAAGCTATCCCTTTTTCTTTCTTTTTTTAAAATAGCACGAGATAATCTCAATATTGTTTCTGTCCCCCTATGTCATATAAGAAAGTTTCTGCTTCATGAAGCTTTCTGGTTTCACAAGATAAATGTTTCAAATTGCAAACCTCTCTCTTAAACATTAGGGGACGGTTCTCTCTAGCGTTCAAGCATCCAACTCAAAATCCATTGGCGATGAGGGAAGAGGTCGCACAGACTCCTATACTAGTTCGAATGTGCTAAATAATCAAAGTGGGAAAAGATCTAACACTGCCTTGAACATGCGACTCTCAACTTGAACACGGAGATGTAAATAAAAAATCCTTAACATGGGACCACACTTATTGATGTCTAATTAACATGAATTTTAATGTGCATTAAGTACTTGACAAGATACGAAGAAAATAAACAATTTAGATCAAATAATGGGACACGGGTTGGGCCCCATAACGGGTGGATAGCAGGTGTGCTGTGCATTGGGTGCACAACACACACCCTAAACCCACTGATATTGATAGCCATTTCGCCTGACTGTCCGTATCCGATCCGATCCCTGTTCCGAGTGGATTAGAGATTTAGGTTTCGTTCGTAGATCGGGTTGCATATGGTGATTGATTTTAAATAAATTTTGAAAATCGGGTAAGAGGCTGGCCGGGGTTATGTCGGTCCTTGCCCCAACCCTATCATTACCGTGCCCTCCTCTGAATCGCCAGTTCACGTTTCCGTTTGATACTACTAAGTTATGTTAGATTTGGATGAGAGAGTGTGCGCGCGTGCTAGTACAAACATCAAATACTCTCAATAGTCGGTCCTTTTTCCATGTCTGATTGTGTTTGTAAATTTTGTGCATCCCTGATATCACCTCCCTATGTTAGTGAGAAGTAGAGAACTCATGGTGCATTTCCACAGGTTCCACCATTTAGCATTGTTTGTACAGTGCCAAAATAAAATATTCCTGTTTTTGCATTTCATAGGCTGAACTGTGAAGTAGGGTACAGGATTGTGCTTTGCCCCACGAGGGCAAGGCTCGGATTCTGTCAGGTAAGGTAAAAACCTGTTTGGTCCATTTTATGGCCAAGATTCAGCCACAAAAAGTTATTCTAAATCAAGGGCTGAGATCATCCCAAACTAATTTCACCCTCCCCCCCTCTCTCTCTCTCTCAACAATCGAGATCCCAACAGACCCAACTTCATCCCGCCTTGAGTTTCTGGGTTTTGTGGAGTTGGGGTTTTAGGGCTTCTGGGTTTCTTTAACTGAGTGTTTATGTTGTATTAGGGTTTTAGACGTTTTCAAAAATCTGCTATTTTTCAAGGGTTTTGGCTTTTAAGAAGCTATGGCGGACAACGACCAGAATAAGCTATCCCAATCCCACACCTGAATTCAATGATGATTTTGAGAATAGAATGAGGGAGGAGAGAGAACGGTGGAGGAGGAGGGCGAGGGTGGACATGGCAGGATGAGGTTGGGATCTCTGTTGGTCAGAGAGAAGGGATGAGAGAGAGTGAAATTGATGTGGGATGATCTCAACCCTTAATTTAGGAGAAGGTTTTGTGTCTGAATCTTGGCCACAAAATGGACCAAAGATCCGAGCCCACTCAAGATGGCTCTGCTCTTTATATAAACTGTTTTATGTATTTTTATCAAGGAATGAAATGGTTTCCTTTTATCAAATATATATTGGATACATATGTGAAATATTGAATATATATAATGTCTCCATGATTTTCTTTTGCAATTGCAATGTTGAATAATTGAATCTCTGCTTTTTAAAAAATTTCGAATTCCCATAGGGATTTCTGTTCCCCTTTTCAATCAGAAATGGAGGGTAAAATCAAATTCTCGTCGGAATCGGTGAGGAAATAGGGACAGGAAAAGGGTTTGGGAATCGAGCACTAGGATAGAAATATCTGGCCCCGATCTGTTTCGTCGCCGACACTAGCTAGTTTAAGCGAACCCCGAGTGTTGATACGCCATTTTGATCCGCCACTCCGAAATTAAATGGGCTGTAAACGCACGATGCAAAATAGGAGTGACATGACATTTTTACGCTTCAACTGCAATGATCCACGAGTCATCTCGTCCATCACCGAAGCCATAATTCAAGACTTCGCAACCTCACAATCATAATGTATGCATCAATATGAGACAAATGACGCGTCCCAGGACTCAATCTGACAACGTCAACTTTTTTGGCAGCACAAAAATGTACACGGAACTAATACAGTGAAATGAGGAACAAAATACTCCGTCCCAGCCTTGTATAATAAATTGTGACCTTTGGCTCTTCCACAGGGAACGGTCAAATACCCTCTAATAAACAGTACACGGCAACTGCCCAAAAAGGTCTTGGTCCTGGCTTTCAAGTAGGGAAAATGTCAGGATCAATAATATTATCTATGAAAGTGTTCATAAAATATATATAAACGGCTCAATATGGACAATAAAACATAAATGAACGGCTCAATGTGGACACTTTCATAGATAATATTCATGTAGCGTATCAAGCCTCTTTAAGTAGAGAGAGACTAGGACTTCTTTGAGTTTTCTAGAGAGAGAGATAGCCCAAGAGGCATAAATGGTTTTTTTTCTCTCCACAATTACCTTACGTTTTTCTTTTCCCCCAAAGTCCATGAGTTACGTTGCGTATTGGGAGCTTTTTTTATTTTTTTTCCTTTCCATTCTAGTCTGAAAACATACAGTGCAAATTTGCCCCCTAATAAGGAAAAACTTTTTGGGTGTGGACAAATTCTACTTCGTAGAGCTTTTGCTTGCGTTTTGGGAGTTTTGTTCCAAAAAAGTCTTGTCTATTTTGAGTTACCTTGCATTTTGGGAGTTTTGTTTCAAAAAAGTCTCGTCTCATACGTATGATTCACGGGAAAGTCTTCAATACACAACCCTTTAAAGTGTGTACCATATGTACCTATTGTGTGGTTCATATTGTGCCACCTCATAAAAAAATTACTCGTAGGACTGGTCATTCATAACATTTTATTTCGTATCGTAACTTTTATACTAAAAATTCGTAACTTTTTACAATATGATTCGTAACTTTTTAGCAATAGATTCGTAACATTTTGGGATTCATAACATTTTGGTGTATTTTAATAAGGGTGCATATGATACACACCCAAATAAGGGGTGTGTATTGTAGCACTTCCCATGATTCACACACAAAGAAAAATATTTGGGTGCAGACAAATTGTACTTCATATGTAGAGTTTTGCACCATCTGCATCACAAAAAAGAGGAAAATGGTCAAGGATTAGTTGGTGTCCAGTTCAGAAATATTTTGTGCGCTTGAGTTTAAGCATAACTCGCAATAGTTAGTTTACTATTTCGATTTACGGTTTTACTGAGCAAAACATTGTCTTTCACTTTGTAATTTGTAGTTCAAGTACAAGGTAATAAAAAGTAACTTCTAATTCAATCTTTGTATTGTTATAGTTATTTTCATATAATGCTAATTGTAATTCTTGCTTTTATAAATTGGTAATAATGTTAGCACTTGGATATGACATTACAGTTGAGTGTAGCATCCAATTGGATAGGCCTCGCTTGCCAAGCATTCTTCAAAGTCCTGAAGCTATTATCTTTAATGGAATTAGTATTTTGTTGTCACTACAAGAAAATCATTCTATAACAACGTTCGAAAGTGTCGCTAAAGATGTCAAAAGGCGCTACTATAGACATTGCAGGGCTATGCTAGCGGTTCCCAAAAGCGTTTGGGAGATCCGAGTCGGTAAAGCCCTATAGCAATGCTTTTTTGAAGCGCTGGTACAGATATATCTATAGTGGTGCTTTTGAGAACCACTACAACCTAAGCTATAGTAACGCTTGGTAGCTACCGTTAAAGGCAAATATTTTTTTCCTTTCGATAAACATATTTATACTAATTACTGTTGTGAGTTCTAATATTAATTTTTTTTATAGGCCTGTGAGTTGTAATTCTGTGAGAATTCTATCAACACATTGAAAATGTATTTCATGAAGCCATCAATATTATTACAACAAATAAGGCCTATTATAGCATTTGTTTACAGCGTTTTCCCGGCCGCGCTATAGTAGGTGGCTTCCGTTCCTTTGCTTTTAACTTCGCTTTTAACTTCAATAGCGTTTCATTAAAACTCCCCTCATCTATAGCGTTTTTTTCTCCGTTCCATAGCATTCTAGAACGCAAAAAAAAGGCGCTAACACTTTTTGCGCTCCTGCTCTGATATTTCCCCAAATATTTCTAATTTTCCCTTCTCATCTGGGGAAAGAAGTTGCGTAGAATCACTTCTCCCAATTTCCCTTCTCATCTGCGTACTCAGGTAAGAGAAAACCCAATCACTTATTCTAATTGTTCCACGAAATTCATAGGCGCCAGATCCGTTAATAGTTTTGTGCGACTGGTTCTAGGGATCTCAAGCTGTGCAAGCTACTATTGCTAGTGTATGGATCAAAGTTCTGAATACTGTTTCGGACATGGTACTAGATTTGTCACTGGAACGGTACGTACCGGTACCAGTATGTTATCGGGTACCATTTCGGATTTATCGTTAAAAATATAAAAAATATATACATTTAATTATAACCTTGTTTTTTGTTACAGAAATTCCTATTAGACTATTATAATTTTAAAAAAATTCAGTTAACATTTATTTTTAATATTCAAAATACTCCAACTTTCTCTCTTGCCACGTGTTGTTGATCCTCATTATTCACTTACAATGCTATACAGCCTATAATCCCAAACAATGGGTTCAAAACCACTGGTTTTTTGTTTTCAAATCCAACTTTACTCTTCTTTACTAGGGAGCAGATGAATGGTTCAAAGCCCATCAACACATTTCCTTCTCTCTCTCGATGACCTTCTATTCCTAGAGTCCTGCACACCAACTTATCTCCAAAGAGGAGAAAATGGTTCAGACAAATGGATCGATCAAGCTAGAGAAGAACAGTTGTTTCACCCACAGTTGCTTCACCCACGGCAACAGTTGCTTCACACCGGAGAATGTTGCTCTGATCTTCTTTTTCTCTTTTTCCCCTCCATTTCTGTATTTTCTTCTTTTTTTTCTCAATTTTGCAAAATTTCGGACGAAATTCCCGATAACGTCATCTCGGCCGGCATCGGCCGGTATTTTTGGTATTGTCCGGTAAGACCCGGTATTGAAGCCGGAACGGTATTGGAGGGTCACAGTACCGTTTTTCTCTTAAACCAGTACGTACCGGCCGGTATGGAACGGTATTTATAACATTGGTATGGATCGATTTTGGGTATTCTAGGGTTTCACTCGTGAGCACCAGGTTTGTGACTCTCTCTCTCTCTCTTTCTCCATCAAACAGCAGATTAAACCTTCACGTTTTATGAAAAGAAAATGAAGAAAAAACACAAACAAGTTTGAGAGTGAGAAGCTTTAGGCATGCACAACCCTAGCCACTTCGAAAACGAAATTTTTGAATATTGACGACATATATGTACGATTAAGCATTTTGAAGGTTTGATTTTTGGGGTTTGTGATTCTGCATTGTTTTTTGGAAATTAGGGCTTTTTTTGTGTTTAACTTTCATGGTTGAAAGGTAATAGGACTACAGTCTCGGGTTCTAGATGATTGGATGGGTAGATGTGGACAACAGGAGAGTATCGATGGGAAGAATGGAGTGGCGTAGTGGCCCTTGACCTAGTTATGGCAAATTGGCAATTAGGTATTTTCCTGAAAGTCGACTGCATGGAATGCCAATGCCGTGCCTTTGGTTCATATTCCTAAAACTAGTGCACCAGATTCAGTAAAGGATTTCAGGCCCGTTGCTTGGTGCAATGTCTCTAACAAGTGTGTGAGAAAGATTCTAGCGAACTAAGAAGCAGAGATATGGGATACAGATACGATACATTGCACCAATAGAAGCGAACAATCCATTTGGAAAGTTCTCACAATGTTTGAATTTATTTTTGCGTTTCATTCTTGCCATAGTTTTTAATATCGGCCGGTACGAACCGTATCGGCCGGTTCGTACCGGAATTTAAGGGTTCTGATTCGGATATAGGCTGGTATAACGCGGAGACTGTAAATCACAGGTGAACCGGCCAATTTTCGATATGTATCGGTCTATAACGGATTTTCAGACCGGTTTGGGGGGAAAAAAAAGGTTTCAGGATGGAAAAAAAAAAACGTGCGCTTAACCGCAGTGCGTGCGCGAGGCTCAAATCCCAGATTTGCACCCCCATGCGCGAATAACTCGTGACGCGCACCCAGTTAATTGGTTTTCGAATCAGTTTTCCAAATTGCCGCCCATTTTTCTGAGCGCGCGAGACCTCTCCTTGAGTCCTCATTCACAAACCCACTAAAGTGCAAATTCATTTAAAGTAGATAGAAGTTTTGTAACTCGCCAATGTGGGACTAGAGAAAAACACCATGTTTTACAAATACACAGGTTGCAATATTATTCTCATATTTGTAAAATCTTATTGACTTGCGGGTTTTGATAAATTATCGGATATTTCACATGAAGAGAATGGGCTATTACATGTCTTAAATTAATTAAAATGTGATCATTTAAGCCAATGTTGGGGGCAAAAGCCGCAAAAGTATATTTTCCAAGTTTTATACATGTTGCTGATGATTTTTAAAAATTCACGACCGCGACACCCGATTCCCGCAACGTATCACCAATATGTCCCGATACCAATATATCGCGACCGATACCGCGATTTAAAACTATGATTCTTGCCCAAATATAAGGCTTGGGCTTTACTTTTTCGCAGTATCGGTCTTCATTCAGAAAAGACATTTAGGCCTTATTCATTCCGAACTACTCCTATTTGTCTCAAAATTTGATATCTGGAAATGGTAGTGTATCTTGTTCTCTTCCTTGAATGTGTTACATTGAGCATATTGGTTGCACTTGTTAACAGATTAAAACTTCAGAAATTAGCCTATACAAGTTTGGGGTTGGTTCAGTGTCTCCATATGAAGAAAAAGTAGGACTAACCTTTCCTACCTACTAGGTCTCTCATCCTCTTTATAGGTAGGAGGAGTCTTGTACAAAATTGCATTCTTTATTCTAGCATTCACCAAGTTGAGTCCTAAAGAAAAAAAAAGTTGGACAAAAAGAAACAAAGTGACAGATAAATCATGTTTTGTTATGTTTTGTTAACTGGAGCATATATGCTTACAAGAGACCAAAACTTCCTGGAACAAAAGCTATCTAATTTCTATTGTTTCTGTTGTATTTCCTTTTTGTGCAGTTTCTTTAGAATTTGGGTTAGGATAAATTGTACTTTTCTCTCCCTACTAGCATAAGGTTGAATCGTAGAGAACACAATTGAATGGGAAAAAGGATAGGTAAAACAACACATAGGTGTTGGCTTTATGAGTGGTTCAAACGGCTTGGTTTGGAGGCTGGAGCAATAGTTAGGCAAGAACGGGAGAAGTGTAGGATTTTCTAGGGTTTGATGAGTACCCGGCAACATTGACATAGGCTGGTTTTGTTGCCCTTGTGTTGTAGAGTTCAATTGTAGAAAGAAGAAGCTTGGGTTGTAATGCAATTTTTTTGTTCGGAATCAGACTTAATTCTGGAGTTACCAAGCTTTACAAGAGCATAAAGGTAATAAGAAAAATGAAGTGGATAAGAGTCAAGCAAGTTATGTCTATTTCAAAAGTGTCACACATATGGGCTATGGGTAAGGTCATAGTCCTATAGAGGCCTAAAACCTCTAGACATGATGATCTCCCACTAAAGATTTTACAGGATGTGTGGACATGTGTGGGCAGCGTGCCCTTGGAATTTCCGGATTCCAAAATGCAAGGGGCCCAGATCGAGGGAGCGCGAGCGGGGAAGCAAGCGCTCGCAAAATACAGAGTCGCCACTCGGGTTTTGAAGGTCTGACACCCAAGGAACCGTATTTCGAAGCACTTGCCGCGCTGTTTGATTTGAAAAAGTTTAAGGAACCAGTCCGTCATAACCATATCTGGGTTTGGGAGCCAGGTTACGAGAGGGGAAGGGTTTTATGGCACCCCTCTCGCCCAATCCGGAGATCGGTCTCTACTTAGGCATTTGCGAAAATGTTTGTTTGCGATTCTGTTTGATTAATCAATTTTAGCCAATTAGGGCGGGGAACAGTTAATCGGGGATTTAAAACTGTAACAGTTTGCAGGATGTGATAAAATATGGCATGGATTGATGAGATGACAAGTAATAAATAGAATAAAGTTCAAAACATCGATCATACATCAACACAGTGCTGTGTATGATTTTGGCACGAACAAACAGCCAGCTTGCATGCGTGAGTTCATCTGCATGCAAGCAAACCATCGCGCGACACAACCATACACTCGCGCGAGTGTTGATGCTACCAATGTTTTGAATTTTATCCCCTTCTGGGCTCTGGAGGGACCAGTGCTCACCCAGGTGCAAACCAAGCAGTTTATAGGTACTTGAAAATAAACAATATTACAGCAGATGGAAATATTGAGAAAACACGACCCCTAAACAGTGGGGGTGTCTAAACAGAGGCCAAGGCCAAGCTGCTCATGCAAGGGCAATCCCTGGTAAAACACAAAATCGCGCGACGCTATGGTACAGGCCGCGATTGTTCAGACTGGACTTCCAGGAATTGCTTTGCACGCTTAGGGCTCTGAGACATATTCAAGAGCATCCCAAGAGCATTCCAAATGAAAGGAGCTATAAACTAAGCTAAACAACGATTTTTAACATGCAAAACAGTGAACTAATACCTTTTAAAAGACTTAAAAGTGACTATGAACATAACAATAAACTTAAAGACCAGTATCCCTTCCCCACGTGGTCCAATCTCACGCAAACAAAATAGTCGCGGGAGTATACGGGACCATCGCGCGAGGGTCCTCCTGGCTACGGCTCTTGAAACCTTGCTAGCTTTAGGGCCAGAACTGGTATTGATTACCAGCCTTGGCCCTGCCAGCCCCCCTCAGGGGTTCGAACAGTGAACAGAAAGGTATTATACCTTTGCTTGAGTGTCTTGGAGGTGGCTTGAATGAGGTGGTGAGGCTTGGAAGGTGATTGTGTGGGAGTGAGTGTGGTATGGAATGTTTGTGCTTGAGCTTTGCCTTCTTCTTTCTTGGATAGAATTTTGTAACCCTTTGCAATGAAGCATGGGGGGGGTTTATAGGAGAATGGGTTGGTTGGTGGCTAGCCAAGGCCATGTAACCAGCCAACAAGGCTGGCCACAATTGCTTGGTGGAGAAGTGGGGTGGCAAAGGTGATGGGAGAATGGGGGGTGAGGTGGTGCAAGGGGAGCCCCCCAGAACGCTGTTCAGCCGACGAAAACGGGGTCAATAGGCCTGTAGCCCCCTGACCACCACGCAATCCGGGTGAAAACGACAGGTGTTGACCATCGCGCGAGATAGTGAGACCATCGCGCGAGGGTCAAAGCAACCCCGTGAGGGTCAACAGTCAAAGCTTTGACTTTGACCACCACCTGGCAAATGGACCATCGCGCGAGGATCCAGTGTCGCGCGACTATCAAACCCAAGGTCCAGGTTCTGATTCAAGGGTTTTAGGGCTAAGGATGGGTTCCGCGTACACCAAACTCAAGCCATCCAAGTTCTCGACTGTTTTCGACCTGACTCATCATCGGGGAAACAAGAAACCGAAGAACAAAGTAAAACGATCGGGAAGTCAGATTGGGGTGTCTACAGTAGTCCCTCTTTGACGGCACGCGGAGCACCATTGGCTGGTACGGGTAACGTCAAAGATTTCTAGACACCCATCCAATTAACCCAAAAGCCGATTAAACAAAAAGTGCAAGCGAGTATATACAAATACCGTGCGCCAACAGATCGGTGAGCAGATGGATTGCTGATCCGAAATTGGACGGATAGATCGTCGCTGATTGAAATTGGACGGATGGATCGTCGCTGATTGAGAATCGGATGGATAGATCGTCGCTGATTGATAATCGGACGGATGGATCGTCGCTGATTGATAATCGGATGGATGGATCGTCGCGGATTGAAATAAAGGACATCTCGAAGGGATCCAAAAACCAATTGCAAGGCTCGAATAAGATTCCTGGACCATCATTAAAACGATATACATGATTGGGCCTGAACCAGAGGCTAAGCTTATCGATCGGCCCAGTGGACTGTTGCGGGAGGATGTCAGACCATTGCGCGATGGTTTTTCGTCAGGGTCTGGGTTTGCAACCAGCCCAGATCCGGCCCGCACCCATTTTCTTCTCTTTTCTTCCCGGGGATGCTATAGGAACTGATGCTTAGCAGTTTCAAAACTTCAAAACTCTCAACTCCTCTCAAACTCTCCAAACCCCAACTCAAACCCTTTAATTTCCTCACGAAAATCGAAAGGAATCCACGCACAAACACTCACCCATGGCGGAACACGGCAATGGTGGCGGTGGAGGAGAGGTAGTTGATCGTCCAGAGGATGTGGGAGGGCCAATGGCAGTCGAAACGGCGGATCAACAGCCGGCGGAGCCACCCCTGGGTCTCGGTGCTCGGTAGCAGGCGGTGGTGATGGCGAACGGGGTCGCGAGCAGGAGGTGGGTGGCGAAGGCGATCATCGCGCGACGCAGTCAGACCGTCGCGCGACAGTGGAGATCGGGGCCGCGAGGACTGGAATCGTGCAACTGGACCCGAGCGAGGCCGTGAGTGGCTTGATAGTAGTTGGTGGCAGTTCCGAGGGTATGGGCAGTGGAGACGCCGAGGGCGGCGGTGCCGGGCCAAGCGAGGCTCCGTTAAGGGATCCGGCAAAAGGCAAGGGTGTGGCGAGCGAGGAAGAGGACACCGCAGAGGTTCCGGAGGAGGAGGTGCTGTTTCGGCCAGGGGCTACATCATCGGGCCACAGACCCATCACGAGACAGGACCTCGCAGAGTTTCTGAGCGAGGAGAGACTAGCCCGGCTGCTTGAGGAGGATCCCATGATTGGGGCCGCCGTTTTGGAGGCTCGAGAGGAGCGAGAGCGGGAGATAGCCGCTTCAGAGGCTACGGCGAGGGCCGAGAGAGCGAGGGCCGCTGAGGAGGAGATACTGAGGGACGCAGAGACCGAGGAGCGGATTGGAGCCAGGGTACACGGGCCTAGGGTGACTGAGGTGTCTGAGGCTGAGAGTTTGACTCGTTCCATTTTCAGCAGAGGGGTACAGGCTACCGGTTCCACACCTGTTTGTACCATCAGGTCTTGCGGCGTACAAGCCACGGCAAGCGGAGTATGACCCCGAGCTTGTTCTGAGAGACCCCGATACCCATATTTCGAGCAGCTGGTCTGAGGTAAATTTCTGAAAGTCCTTCATTTCCTTTTGTGATTGCAAATTCAATACGATGCATGTTGCTTACATACCGAAAAATGTAGAATAATCCTTTGAAGTAGATTCGAATAGTGACACTAGTTTCACGTTAAATGCCATGCATGAGACATAATAACTTGAACCAACCATCTACTGCCAAGTTGTATTGATTACCTAGAACTTGAGAATGAAAGCTTCACATGCTGATATATCCCTGTTGCTTGTTTCGTGTCTAATGCAGGAGAGAGCGAGACAGAGAGACATCGGGGTTTCGGGGGTGCCTGCAGCTCCTTGGCGTTGTACCAGGGTTTGCCTGAGAGGGTGAGGCAGTTGGTGGACGAGGCAGGCTTCGGGGAGTTCATACAGACCCTTACTCCGGCCAGGAATGACCATGCGGTCTTGGTTGCACTTGCAGAGAGGTGGAGGGATACCACCAACACCTTCCACCTGCCGCTTGGGGAGATGACGGTGACGCCTACTGACTTTGCAGCGATCACTGGTTTGAGGGTTGGAGGCGACCCTATCCCGTTTGACTCGGGCATTCAGGAGGACGAGGCGGCCCTGGAGTGGTTCTTGGGAGAGGTGCCCAAGGTTGAGGAGGGGATGGCGAGATATGGCAGTTCACCCGGTACCTTGCAAAGGAGGTGGCGACCGAGCAGGAGGCGGAGCAGATGGCCCGGGCGTACCTGTTGTACCTTTTTGGTGCTACCCTGTACCCGAACAGGCGTAGCAAGGTCCACCTATCGTACTTGCCTGCACTGAGGGATCTGAGGACGGCCTCACGCTTTGACTGGGGAGGAGCTGCGCTTGGGCAGCTTATGGCTTCATGGGGGACTCGTCGAGGACTGAGATGAGCACTGCTGGCTACTGGCGGATTTGGGAGGTATGATCATAATAGAGTAAAGTACATTTCCATTATATACTTATCTGTTTGAATACATAAACTGCTCAAAATATTCCTGCATTGCACTAATGATTTGAACTTTGATAACTGCAGCTTTGGGCCTATGAGGTTTTGAACATGTGCCGTCCAGTGACGAAGAGCCTTGACTTGGGGATCCTCCCACGTGCTCATTTGGAGTAAGAAGAATATGGGAGAGAAAAGAGGGAGAGGCGACCTGAACGGCTTCAGGATATACCTAGACGAGCTCCGACCCTCGCAGGTATAACATGATTCATTAAATAGAGGTATGCACCCTTTTATTGCTTTAATGCTGTCGCTGACCGACGCTTGCATTGCTTGCTTGTGCAGGTAGAGTGGGACCCTTGGAGAGTGGCAGAGCCAGAGCCTGAATACTTGGCCAGGAGCAGGGTTGTGACGGCGAGCAGAGTGCTGCTGGAGTCGGCCTTTGGTTGGCAGTGGTACTTGGGTGACCGAGTGACACGCCAATCACTTGGCTATGCGGAGTTCCAGGTACCCGGACCGCTTCCACCACGGGCTTCACACACAGGGGAGTACACGTTGGCCGAGCTAGAGATCTTCACGCGGCCTGACACCGACTTGACACGCTACCTGCGTCCCGGCATGGACTATGCAGTTTACCAGAGAGAGCGCTTGGCGGGGCCGCTGAGAGTGCGGGAGTTCAGGGAGGTCCGGAGTCAGGCCCGTGGAGCTGCTGAGGAGAGGAGAGCCATCAGCGAGGCAGAGCAGTGGTGAGAGTCGCGCGAGGCGGGGTCCGAGCGGACCTGTGAGAGGTGGGCCACCAGAGTTGACGTGGCAGATAGCAGTGGTGGATTCTCAGGGCAATCCTGCCGAGCTACACTTAGTTCCTGCCAGAGTTGAGCCAGCGCCTGTCACTGTGCCGGTAAGACATTGTATCCTTCATTATTGTACTTCCATAAAAATCTTGAAACATTGCTCTATTGCTTATGTTCAAATCATCCTTGCAGGTGCCCAATGAATGGGTGAACGAGGCTGTTCGGCGCATGCTTGCAATGGAGAACGTGATAAGGCGGGCGGCGAGTGGCCTGCCTTGGACTTGCGATACCCACCACCGGCAGCTCAGAGATCTCAGGTATATCCTTCAAAGAAACGATACATTCCTGCATTCGATACTTGATATATGCATGCTTTGCTCGATACATAGTATACTTTAATTGCTGTCAACTTTGAAATTGATTGTACCTGTCTGCAAACATACAATCATAGAATATATACTAAATGTGCAAAAATTTACAATGCAGACACAGGGACGGGCGGCTCCTAGGAGGAAAAGCGCGAGAGAGCCTCCACAAAAGAAGCTAGCAAGCAGGACTCCTGCTCCTCCACCTACTACTAGACCACAGACACGGGGCATGCGGCCACCTGTTGCGAGTGAGGAGGCGGCCCGAGAGGCCGTGGCGCTCGCCGAGGAGAGGTATCAATTGAAGATGCGCCAAAGGCCCTCGCAAGACGAGCCGGTCCGCAAGAAGCGGCTGATCCTGCCCGAGGATTCGGAGGAAGAGGAAGAGGAAGAAGAAGAAGAAGAAGAGGCACCCGACAGCAGCGGCTCAGACGACTCGGCTGACGATCCTGGTTTTAGACAGGATCTTAAAGAAAGGGACGACGACGACGACGGAGATGGAGACTGGTTTGGGGAGGATTGAGGGCTACTAAGAAGCCTCATTTCATTTTCCACATTTGATTTTTGCTTTTGGGCCTGCGCCCACGTAGATAGATGAAGGCCGGAGCGCCTTAGCTGATACTTGATACACGTTTTTGAGGCCTGTGTGCCCTTTTGACTTGATGGGCGAGTGTGCCCGACTAGACATGATGACTTTTGCGTGGCCGACGCGCCGCATGCACAGTAGTTTCCTTTGCTTTGACATGGATAGATTATGGTTTAGCTATAAAATTTGCATTTTCAGTTTATTACTCTTGTAATGAATTAAGTAATAAGCGTTGCCACTAATACCATGCTTGCATTGATAATGTACCGAGACTGCTCACAAACGCTGCATACGCACAGAGAGAATTAACTCAGAGAAAAACAAGAATGTACCTAGGATACGGCCAGGATACGAGGAAATGAAATATTGGACATTTATAAGCCAAAACTCAAAATGTTCTATCTTGGATAATAAGGACACTTCCGGGAGGTCACATATATACAAAATGACCTACGAGAGCTGTCGAGAAACACATCCCGAACAAATTAAAAACCTTACAAAGGACACAAAAGGGACACGAGATGGAAAAACATGACTCTATTATGTCCCGGACTGAAACCGACACCTCCGTACAGTCACATTAGGTCACCATGACTTGTACGGCCTGAGAGAAATGGACACGAGCCTTTGGACCGAGTTTCGAACTCCCGAAACGCTCATTTGGCCTTGAAACGAGCCACCGAGGGTTCAAAAACCTCGTTAAACGCAATATCTCGAATCCGATGCTTGGATATGGTTGCATATGCTCATAGTGACTTGCCGGAACCATAAAAGTTGCAAAAGTACCCTTGGAATAGGAAGCGACCAAAATTGGACAGTAGCTGGTGGAATCTGTCAAAATGCAGGCTGAACCGTCGCGCGAGGGTGATGTGTCGCGCGATGGAGTGGTTCACACTCGCGCGATGGAATGAGATCATCGCGCGATGGTTGGGCCGTGCCAGGCCACCTTTATTTGACCATTTGGATTTTTAGGACGACCAAGCCTTGTCATCACCCTTTAACTGCTCAGAGTACTTCAGGGGGGGGTGCAGAGATGCCTTCACTTTGGAGAAGAGAATGCCACGTTGTATGATATTTGCACTGGGAAAGGAGAACACTTCATGTACTGTTTATAAAGAGACCAATGCTTTGCTGATGAAAGGCATTCCTCCCACAGTTTGAGAGTCCCACGAGAAGCAGAATGGCAAATAATCTTCCGGCCTTGATTAGCCCATGGCTCACGGCCTTTGTTGCTGGAGATTGGCTGTCATTCCGGTTTCACGGGCTGGCCGCATTCCGTTTCCTCCGCAATGTGAGGGTCCGTCCTGAGTTTCTGAGGGCAGCCCTACAATTCTGGGACCCAGAGGTTCACGTGTTCAGGTTTGGGGTTAACGAGCTGTGCCCAACCGTGGAGGAATTCCAAGCATACCTCCAAGGAGTCGCCTCAAGCGTGATTGTCGTGCCACCTTACAGGAAAAGCATGCCAAAGCTCCTACAGTCAAGTCTTGACATCACTCGAGGAGCGGCCGAAAGTTTGCTACCGGAGGGCAGATCAACGTCATGCGCCTAATGGAATGGTATGGGCCAGAAGGGGACGTAGAGAATATAGCCGTGCAGGCTCGACGTCGATTTGCCCTGGCAATCGGCGTGCTGGCTGCTTATCTACTGGTATCTCCAAATGGGCAAGTCAACCCCATGCTGGTGAGCGTCGCAGCTCAACTGGGTGCCCGAAGAAACGTGGTACCTCTGGTTCTGGCGGAGACACTCATAGGTTTGGATTTGGTTTCTTCTGGCCAAACAGACGTGTTCGGCGGTAGTCCACTACTACTGCAGGTTAGCTTGGTTCTCACTCAGCTCACCTTTTTCGGCTTTCGCACGTTCTGTTTTTACCTCGTCTCTCAGCTAAGGCTATATAGAGCTTCTCACTTGTCTTTTCCTCTCAAGCTTTATATGACTTCTCACTTGTTTTTCCACTCATGCAGCTCTGGTTATCCGACAAATTGGGATTGCTTACAGCACCGGAAGCAAACTGGCCCCACTTGCCCGGCCGAATGCATCAGCGGGGTATGATCTACCCGGAAATGTCTGTGCATCAATGGTACACATTCATGAGAGAAATGCTGCCGAACGAGATCATATGGCGGCATGAGCCTTAAACATTCCAGACATGGCCTGAGTTCTGCAGGTTTCGAGAGAGTAGTGATCGCTGGGCTGACCGCTTTCACATTCTACATCCCCGGACGTATCCTTCGTCAGTTAGGATGAGCCAAGGACTTCACCGAGCTGGGATTGAAGACTTCCAAATCCCTGCCTTCACTGCCCAAATTTGAGAGGATATGAGCACAATTGGGGCCTGAGGCAACTCGGAGGAGCCGACCCTGACTTTAGCACGGAACTTACGCACCGATATCAAACATGGCTAAGAAGGGAAATCACAAGCAGGCAAAACAACTGACTTCTGACGAACCCTGATGATCTAGAATAAACCGTGAGCCTGTTAAGGCCTCGAGCACTTTATTCTGTTTTCATGCTTAACTCTTTTTAAGACTGCTCAGCCTGTGTAATAGAAGTTATAATTTAAATAAAAATGAAAGTTTGAGAGTTTTCCCCTTTTGATACAAGTGTTGAACCGCCGTGTCGCCCAAGTATCGAGTTAACTTCTGGTAATAAGGAACCGTGGATCAAGTTGATGGATTGTGACCGAATCTCACGAGAGATTGCCTACGTATCCCCTTTCGGGGAATCAGGTCAGCACGTAGTTCAGGCTAAGGTTCACTCGAGTATTTTAGCTCTCCTTTTACGCTCTAAATTTTGCCTAGTGCTGCCACTTCGGGTTTTCAGCCTAGCGAGCTTTGATTGATGCCTATTTATTTTTGCCTAAACCGCCTTCTCAGGTTTTCGGTCTAGCAGGCTTGCTCTAATTTTTGCTTGGAACCGCCCACCCTTGTGGTTTTCGGCCCAACGAGCTTCTCTCAGGGATAGTATCGTTTGAGTTGATCCAGGTTAACCAGAGAGCTGAATCCGTTGCCGTCGAGATCGATGAGCTGAGCCGCTCCCCCAGAAAGGATGGTCTTAATGATGTAAGGTCCGGAACGCTTGGGTCGAAACTTGCCACGGGGGTCAAAAACTGGTGCCCGAATCTCTTTTGTGACCATGTCTCCTTCGACCAAGTCTCTAGACTTCACTTTTTTGTTGAATGCCCGGGCAATTCTCCGCTGATACCCCTGAACATGATACAAGCCCGGAGCCTCCTCTCATCAAAAAGCATGAGTTCAACAAATCTCCCACTGAGCCATTCAGATTCCGAGAGTTCCGATTCCACCATGATTCTCAAAGATGGCACCTCAAGCTCTATAGGGAGAACTGCTTCCATCCCGTAGACCAAGGAATAGGGGTTGCCCCCGTTGATGTTCGAATCGACGTTCGATAACCCCAAAGAGCTAAAGGCAGTTGCTCGTGCCAGTCCCTGGCGGACTCTGCAGACTTCTTGATGATTGTCTCGACATTTTTGTTGGCCGCTTCAACTGCTCCATTTGTTTGGGGACGATAGACCGTTGAGTGATGGATTTGGATCTTGAATTCTTCGAAGAGTTCCAGGACCCTGCCTTTGAAATGACTCCCATTGTCCGATACGAACGCTTGCGGAACCCCATATCGGTAGATGATGTTTTTCCTGATGAAGTGAGCAACTTGAACCGCCGTTAGGGTTTTATAAGATTCGGCCTCCACCCATTTGGTAAAATAGTCTATCGCCACGAGGATAAATCTATGACCATTTGATGCAGACGGTCTAACCATGCCGATGACGTCGATGCCCCATACAGAGAAAGGCCAAGGCGAAGCCATGCCAAATAGGTTGGAGGGTGGAACATGCATTAGATTAGCATGAATTTGGCATTTGTGACATCGCCGCACATAATCCACACACTGAGATTCCATAGTAGACCAGAAATAGCCTTGGCGCAAGATTTTCCGAGCCAGCATGACGCCGCTCATGTGAGGGCCACAGACCCCCTCGTGGATTTCTTCCATGATTCTGACGGCCTCGGTCCCGTTGACACAGAGCTTGTGCATTCCGCAATGAGACCTCTTGTATAACTTTCCCCCACAAATGATGTACTGGGCGGCTATCCTCCGCAATGCAGTCTGATCCTTTTTAGAGGCCTCAGCCGGATACGTGCCATTCTCGACGAAGTTCCATATGTCATGGTACCAGGGTAGGCCATCATCGACATCATCGATGGCGTTGACGTATTGATAAGCGGGGCAGTCCCGCTGTTCAATCAAAACTGGGCGCAGTTTGACTCCCAACGGCAATTCGACCATGGATGCCAAGGTCGCGAGTGCATCGGCGAACCGGTTCTTCAAACGGGTGATGTGGGTGAAAGTCACTTTGTTAAAGCAAGGAATTAGCCCCTCCAAATCCTGATGATACGGTTTCAACCCCTCTTCACGCACCTTCCAGTCCCCATTGGCTTGAGATACAACGAGATTGGAGTCTCCGATAACTTCGAGCCGTTCAACGCCAAGCGTGAGGGCAGCCTCCATGCCCACAATACAGGCCTCATATTCAGCTTGGTTGTTTGTAACATCGAAGTTTAGTTTGAATGCAAGCGGAATATGAGAACCATCGGGGGCGACTAACAAAACCCCGATCCCAAATCCTTTCTGATTGGCCGCCCCATCGAAGTAAAGAGTCCAAACATCTTCGACAACTGTTAGCACTTCCTCATCTGGGAACACAAAATCTGCATCTTCCGGTCCGTCCACAGGGTGATCAGCCAAAAACTCAGCAATGGCTCGCCCCTTTACCGACTTTCTCGTGACGTATTCGAGATCGAATTCTGCCAAGAGGAGCAACCAACGTGCTAACTTACCAGTGAGGGCTGGTTTCTCAAACAGATACTTGAGTGGATCCATTCGAGAAATCAACTTCACTGGGTAAGCCAGCATGTAGTGTCTCAACTTCTTAGAGGCCCATACCAAAGCCCAGCACGTTTTTTCCAAGGCGGTGTAGCGCTCTTCAGACCCAACCATTTTCTTACTTAAGTAGTAAACGGCCTTCTCAACTCCCTGGTCCCCCTCTTGAGCTAGCAAGCATCCCATGGATGTAGAACTCACAGACAAGTATAGAATCAAGGGCTTTCCAGGCACTGGTGGCATCAAGACAGGCGGGTTTTGGAGATAACTCTGAATGGACATGAAGGCCGCCTGACATCTGTCCGACCATACGAACGGGGTGTCCTTCTTGAGTAGACGAAACATCGGCTCGCAAGTTAAGGTTAACTTGGCGATGAATCTGCTGATGAACTGAACCTTCCCCAAAAAGCTTCGCACTCCCTTTTCAGTCTCCGGTGGCTTCATTTCAAGCACCGCTTTGATCTTTGATGGATCGACCTCAATCCCACGCGAAGTAATCATGAAACCGAGCATCTTGCCTGCCGTGACCCCAAAGGTGCATTTCTGTGGATTGAGACGCATGCGGAACTTTCGGAGCCTCTCGAAAAACTTCCTCAATACAGGAACATGCCCTTCCCGAGTTTTTGACTTAGCAATCATGTCGTCTACGTAGACCTCAACCTCTTTGTGCATCATGTCGTGCAGAATGGTCGTAGCGGCTCTCTGGTAGGTAGGACCAGCATTTTTCAAACCAAACGGCATGACCAAGTAACAATAAGTCCCCCATTCAGTGATGAAAGTCGTCTTCTCACGGTCTTCTGGTGCCATAAGAATCTGGTTATATCCGGAGAAACCATCCATGAATGAAAGCAGGGCATGGCCCGCCGTATTGTCCACCAGTACATCGATATGTGGCAGGGGAAAATCGTCCTTGGGGCTTGCCTTGTTCAAATCCCTAAAGTCCACGCACACTCGAATTTGTCCATTCTTTTTAGGAACTGGAACAATGTTGGCAACCCATGTGGGGTATTGAGAAACCATGAGAAAACCGGCGTCGATCTGCTTAGTGACCTCTTCCTTGATCCTCTACCCAATCCGGCCTCATTCGCCTCAATTTCTGCTTCACGGGCTTGGCATTTGGTAGTAAGGGGATTCGATGCTCAACTATTTCTGGGTCGATGCCGGGCATGTCTTGATGGGACCACGCAAAAATGTCACTGAATTCCGAGAGCAGTTCTTTGAAATCATGATGTTCCTCTGGGGATAAAGTGGAGCCCACCTGAACCATTCGGGGATCATTCTCGTCTTTCAAGTTTATTAAGACTATTTCTTCTTTTAACGGCTGAGCATGCCTTTCATCTTCCCTTTCGATGAGGGCACGGATTTCCTTGGGAATGTCCCCATCGAAATCTATCCCTTCATCGTCGGGGTCGACACAGTTTATATAAAGATCATTCAAGTAGTCAGAAGAGGATTCCTTCATTTCATAAGACCCTGCAGGGTCGCCAAGTACAAGGGAATCAAACTCAAAGTAAAAGCCATGACGTGGAGGGCCGAGAGGCACAACTCCGACTCAGAGCTAGACTTAGACTCAGACGACTCAACAGACTCAGTGTCAGACTCTGATACATCATCAATGCAAGTAAGGCGTGGTTTGAAAATGCAATTTTTAAGGCTACCCTTTGCTTCTGTGATGAGGGAGAGGGGATCCTTGAGGTCGTCGGAACGAGCATGAACACCTCGGCTTCTTCAGCTTCCTTGGCCAAACCCACTTGGGAGAACTCATAAAACAGCTGCTCCAAGCTCCCTTGATCAAAAGACATCAGCCAATCAGTCTTTAGCTTGGGCTGGCTAAGCTTCCTTTGAATTCCGCCCTTGCCGGTTCTTCATCACTAGAGGACCAAGTGTCATCAGCGAAAACTTCAAACCCAGGCAGCAACTCCCCAGTGACTGAATCGACGAAAGGCTCAGGTTGCCCGGTGTAGATGTCATTCCCCACTTCGCGCACAAAGTAGCTGTCGGGCTCACCATAGAGAGATCGAGGTTTTCCCGTGCATTTCCTTCTTTTGGCATCCTTGGTAGAGGAGGAGTACCCCAAACCAAAGCGGCCCTCGCAGGAAGGAAAGGCAGGGAACTCCGGGATCCCTTGTTGGTGAATCCCAAGACCAAGACCAGGTAGATAGGACATCCTCCTCATGATATCTAAAGCAACAGAGCTTATGATGAAGTCCCCATCCACGTTGATAGCCAAAACCGAACCAGAAGTGTCGAAAGAGAAACCCCCGAGATCAACATCTTCATCGCCATGCGCAATCCCCAAAACAGGTGTGCCATCTTCCTTAAGCGGGCGAATGCCCGAGTCCCCGCAGATTGTCAGAGTTCCGGTAGGGAGTCCCAACATAACCTTTTGGTGAAGAGTAGACGGTACAGCCATGATGTCAGATCGGTGGAGCCATGGCCTTCCTAGCAGGAGATTAAAGGTGGCCGGGATATCAACCACATGGAACTCGACGTCCATCTCAAAACCCTCAGCGTCAAGCTTGAGCAGAAGCGTGCCTTCGACCACGCGACGAGTGCTGTCGTATGCCTTAACAGCCAGATTGGAAGGTGCAAAGTCTTTCTTGGCTAGTCCCAAGCGTAAGCCACTCTCAACGGGCAAACATTGATTGCCGATCCGTTGTCGATCAGAACAGTTGGAATCCAGAGTCCTTTACACTTAACAGTGATGTGCAAGGGGCGATTGTGATCAACCCCTTCGATCGGTAATCCTTGTCGGTGAAGACCACGGTGTGCTTAGAAGTAGGCGGGAGAATTATGGATATCATTGCTTCAGGCGTGACATCTGGTTGGATCTCAAGGCGAGAGAGAGTATGGCAGAACTTCTGACGATGCTCGCGAGAGGAACAGATTAGTCCCCAGAGTGATATAGCGGCAGGGATTCGCTCCAGCTGCCTCTGAATCATGTCCTCATTCGGGGAGCTAGGAGGTACCTCAAACGGTGCAGACCTTGAGAATGCAGAAGGTTCGTTCCTTTGGTTAGAAGAATTGGACGAGCTCCCGGCCTGCAGATTAGTAGGCTGAAAAATTCGTCCACTCCTCGTAACGTTGAGAACGTTCTCTAGAGAGGGTATCACTTGAAGGCTTGACTGTCATCCCAAAGATCAGCAGGGACTTCCCCCAATTTGCGTTTTCCTTTGTCAGAGGGCGGTGGGGCTATAGGTACTTCCATGCCCAAACCTAGGTCTTCAGCCAAATCGTTCACAACAGCGACTCCCAGAAGTCTGGATCCTTAACAGCTACAGCCTCCCAAGGCTCCGTGTTAGCAAAACGGGACATCCCAGAGTCCCCCATCGGCAAGAGAGCGGTTGACAGTCCAAACCTCGGACCCAACTTGGAGATTAACCACATCATCAACGTCCCAGAGGTCCGCTGGCGGAACTAGGTCTGTAACCATAATGCTGCAATCTTCCTCTGTCGGATAAGGCAGTGCTAGGTGCGAGAGTCCCTCGCTCATAATGTAAAATGTAGGGTCATACTCAGTGTTAGTTGTAGGGAGGTATTCCCGAGCAGATACATTTAGTTACCAAACACGTGATGTTTGGGAGCACATGGTTAATACAACGGGACTCATCGCCGGGCAGTATGGTGAACAGGAATGCGGATCAATAGTATGGAAAGTCATTGATCTATGCAGTCTGTTCGGCTGGTAAAAGGCCAATGACAAGTGAAGCCAATAGTGAGAAACTAAGCTGTTCGGCAGATAGTGACATTCTTACTACGCTTGGACCAAATCACATGTGAAGTCATTGGTCCAGGCAGTCTGTTTGGCAACGAGATTGCCGAACAAAGGAAAGAACCCCAAATTAATTGTTGTAACACGGGGAACATTCTGGAAGAATCCAGAATGTTGGTATTCCATTAAGGAATAAGATCCCCAGAATATAGGATCTGAGAAAGATACCCAATGAGAATGGGATGTTCGGCCAGTAAAGGAAAAGAATCCTAAAAAGGCCTCTTTTCCATTAAACTGATAAAGGAAACGAGAATCCTTGATATCCTAGGTTTCCTATACGAGTTGGGAGTCCTATGGAAACAGGGATGCTTGGGAAACAAGCATACACGAAATCTATAAATATGAGGTGAACTTAGAGGAAAAAGGTACGCAATAGACTGCATAATTATTGCTTTCCTACTGATAACTAGGGTTTTGTTCTTAGTACGTGATACTAACAAAGGCATCGGAGGGCCTTTGCCACGAGAGGCAAAGGTGCACTCACTCCCTGTCTATTTTGCAGATTAGGGTTCAGACATCGAGCTAGGGTTCCGGTGAAGAGGCACGAATAAGTCGTTGCAATCCAGTTGATCCGAAGCATCAATTGTTTTCATCCCCCTACATTAGTTACAGAGTCAACCAGCCTGTCAAGAGTAGAAGGGAGAAAGCATTCCCCCAAGATGCGAGTTTCCTCCTGAACAAGACCCTCCTCTATGAACTGAATCTCATGATTGGGCAGAGCGTATCCTTGAAGAGGATTGAGGTCAAACTCCAATGGAAACTGCCACGCGGGTTCGGGATCCCAATAGTACTCCTCCTCAGGCAGAACGGGTTCAGGCTGTTGAAATAGCATGTTCAAGGAGAATCCATCCAAAGGGTCAAGCATGTCTGCCTCATAATTAGCCATCCAAGCGTCATACCAAGCATGGTTAAATGGGACATACTCGGGGATTCTGGGGGAAGCCGTCTAATTCTAGCTCTGTCCATTCATTGATTATGGGGGCTGCATAGTCATCATTATCGGCAATAGCCCACCCCACCGTTTGCATATCAACCTGCTGTTCTGGTAGAAGAGGGGCAGCAGACCAAAATCGGCTTATCAAATTCAGAGAGGAGTTCAGATCCGTGACATCAAAATACAGGCTATCCAAGGAAGAAGCAGAGTTGAGCTGCACGGAAGGGATGGACTGGTGAAACAGGTCGCTGATGGAGGCGTTGAACACAAAAACTCCATTTTGCAGGCGTGCGAGGGGCACATCGGGATTGGACGACTATCCTTCTTCAAAATGGATGTGGAAGATCTCGGCTTCGGGCTGAGAAGGCATGGGCACGACCGGCTTGGGTTGGTCTGTTGAGGTTATATGGTCAGTGGGGTTGAATATGGTGGAGTTAGGATCGATATAAGTGGAGCTGAGGGATATTTGGTTGATGCGGGAAGCAGCATTGTGCTTTGGCAAAGAGTTGGAAAGGATGTTTGGCTTTTGAGTCGGTGGAGGTGGAGCGTGGAGAGTCCCTTCATCTATGAGATCCTGGATCGCATGTCGGAGACGGAAACAGGAATCCGTAAGATGTCCAGCCCCTTGGTGGTAGGCATAATAAAGATTGGCTTTGAAGTTAGGTGAAGGGTTCTTAGGCAGTGGGGTTGGGTCAAGGGGTTTCAGATGCCCTGACTGGATTAACTTCTCCATGACAGATGACAGTGGAGCTTCAAATGCAGAGAAACTGCAGGGCTGACTGCGGGGCCGGTTATTTTGAGGGGTTTGCACCTGGTTAATCTCAGCGGTGCAATTGGTTGCATTGGAAGAGGAGGCGTTAGTGCCGCTAGTTGCTGTGTTGGAAGATCCCCCACTGCCAAACAACGCATTGGTGTCCCCTGAGTAGACCCAGGACTTTGGTTTTGAAGGGTTAGAGGACTCCCCTCTTGACAGTATCCCACTTTGTAAAGCATCCTCGATGGCCATCCCAGATTCAAAGAAAGTATCAAAGTTCGAAGAGGCCTGAACAAGAACCAAATGCCTAGCATAATCAGGCTGGAGATTGCGGGAGATGATTCGGAGCGATCTCTCTCACTCGGGCGACTTCGGTCATCTGAGCAGCCTTCGTCCTCCATCTTTTGACAAAATCCGCGAAGGATTCCTTAGCTTCCATTTTCGTGGACTCAAGCTCTCGGGTTGTCATTTTGAGCTGGGAGTTGTAATTGTACTACGAAATAAACGCAGCACCGATGTCTTTCCACGTCCTCCTTTTAGCGATGTCAAGCGACAAAAACCAGTGAAAAGCGGGTCCCGAGAGAGTCTGAGGGAATAGTTGGGACATAGCCTCGGGTTCAACAGCCAAGAGTTTCATGGCGGCGTGGTAGCCGTAAAGATGAGTCTTTGGGTCACTACTCCCATCAAACTTGGCAAGGTCAAGCATTTTGAACTTGTCGGGAAGCTTAGCATTGGGATACAAGCAGAGGCGATCTAGGTCAATTCCCCCAGCGCTGATCTTCTCGGACTTGGACACAGATTCCTCCAGCTTGACGATCTTTGCCATGAGAGCAATCATGTTAGGGTCCGGAACGGGTCTTGCCACAGCGAGATTCAGATTTGCTGCCTCTGGGTGAGCTTCTCTTGGGTTGGGCTGAATT
>CM033795.1:14614018-14924876 GCA_019656835.1 Rhododendron ovatum
TGGAAGGTGATTATGTGGGAGTGAGTGTGGTATGGAATGTTTGTGCTTAAGCTTTGCCTTCTTCTTTCTTGGATAGAATTTTGTAACCCTTTGCAATGAAGCATTGGGGGGGGGGGGGGGTTTATAGGAGAATGGGTTGGTTGTGGCTAGCCAAGGCCATGTAACCAGCCAACAAGGCTGGCCACAATTGCTGTGGAGAAGTGGGGTGGAAAAGGTGATGGGAGAATGGGGGGTGAGGTGGTACAAGGGGAGCCCCCCAGAACGCTGTTCAGCCGACGAAAACGGGGTCACATAGGTCTGTAGCCCCCTGACCACCACGCAATCCGGGTGAAAACGACAGGTGTTGACCATCGCGCGAGATAGTGAGACCATCGCGCGAGGGTCAACAGTCTAAGCTTTGACTTTGACCACCACCTGCCAAATGGACCATCGCGCGAGGATCCCAGTGTGCCGCGCGACTATCAATCCCGAGGTCCAGGTTCTGATTCAAGGGTTTTAGGGCTAAAGGTGGGTTCCGCGTACACCAAACTCAAGCCATCCCAAGTTCTCTCTACTGTTTTCGACCTGACTCATCATCGGGGAAATAAGAAATCGAAGAACAAAGTAAAACGATCGGGAAGTCAGATTGGGGTGTCTACAACATGGAGCTTAAATCAATAGCAAGATGACTATAGGATGACTGTGATCTAATTAACTTGGGAGCTTAAATCAATATCATTCTTTACTTTAGATTTGCATTCTTTACCTTAACCCGAACGTAGGGATATCTAATCATGTGTTAAACGTCCTAGAATATTGATTCTTGCCGAAATATAAGGCTTGGGCTTTACTTTAATAGCGGTATAGCTTGTTGGGTGATAGAGTCCGGAGATAGCAGGGGTCAACACTAAAGAAGAACTCCCACTTTGCGGCATATATTTCCTTTGGGCCTGCTGAGCGAAATGGGCATTTTGTCTTTGATAGACATTCTTGGGCATCAATAGATGCTAGAAGATGTTGTGTTGTCTGATCTTAGATTATGAATATAATAGATTCATCTTATAGTGATGATGTTTTTCTTTCCTATTTTATTGGTTTGGGACTGGACTTAATATTCTTTTATGACGAAAAGTGTGGACTCGCTGAAGAGGCAAGCCCTTAGAATTAAAGCGAATCATCTGAAAGGCCTTGAAGTTATATGGAAGCCTCTTTTCTTGATAATGTTGTTAATTTATGGCAGACCAAATACACTTACACACATAGGGAGAGAAATGAGAATCGCGACAAGTCACTATTTGTAATTTCTATAGAAACTTATGATAAAAATTGGCTCACTTGACTCATACATATCATATTTCATTTCGCTTTACTCTATATCCACTTTACTCCTCACTATGTACAATGCTGTGCACAGGTGTAGTTGAACCTACCCATATACACGTACAGCGCCTGCATTACTCCTAACCTATGTTCGTAACTCTCCATCTGCATACAAGAGCCTAGAGTACATGAATGCTTCCACAAGTGTCTTTAGTTTCTTCATGTCTGATTTTGTTTTGTATTTTCCATATTGTTTTAGAGGTTTTGAGCGGATCCCTTTGTGTTTTTCGCCATAGAGAAAACAATGTTGAGGTGTTGGGGTTGAAGAAGTGTGGCGTGATTGAATCGTGGGCTAGATTGTTTTTCATTCCTTATGACACGGGGAATGTTCAGTTTAAGAGGTTGACATCTTTGTGTTCTGCAAAGGATGGTGAAGTGATGATGGAGATAGATAGAAATAGCTTTTTTGTGTGAAGAAAAAAACGCATAGGTTGATGTCCCATCTTCCTCAGGAGGACAAAGATGATTGTCGGGAGACACCACGTAGTAAGTGGGGTTTAAGGTTGAATGGAAGTGGGTTCAAAGTGGTGGTGTATGTCAGGAGTCTAGCCTCCCCTAATAGCACCTCAACCTAAGTCAATCGTGAATCTTTGGACAATGGGTAAGTGAGAGCATGTTCTGTCATTTCCCCCTTCTTTTTCAGTCATTTGTCGATGTATATACTAGGTTTTTTGGGCTTGACTAATGCATTTTGTTGGTTTTATTTCCATGTATTGAGTCACTTATTTTGGGATAAAAATAGAAGCAGAATCTTTGGTGTTATTCTGATTTTCAAAATGTTAATTTGATTTGGATGATAAGTGAATGGACAATTAGGCAATTTATATGCTAAGCAAAGCATCAAGACAAGTGAGCCCTGGCGTTATATCTTGTAGGGTTTATTGTATCCTTACAGCCCACGGAAAGTGGATTGATGGATAAAAGACTTTAATTTGGGTTCTATGTTTGGCACGTAATCTGGTCTCAGCCTTCCTATTCTCTACAGCTATATAATGGAATCAAAAATATTTTATGGCTCTCTCTAGGTACACATGTACAATACTTGGAGGAAACACAATCGGTTTCACGATATGTATATTGGCTCTCTCTTTCCTGTTATGTATCCAATATGGAGGAGAACATTTCCGATACGTAGTATCGCCGTGAGTCCAGAAATGTTCGATTAGATGGAGTGATAAGAGAACAACTTCCATGTTTGGTGTGGCAAAGCATTTACTTCCTCTTTTGGTTGCAAGTGGAAAAAAGGTTGTTGGTACAAACATTGTACTCGGCTTGTTGAATTAAAGGCAAGGAATATCATGTTTCTTCATTTCAGAAATGAGATTTTATTTTGGATGGTTTGATTGAAAAGATCACATTCCCTACCAATTACCCTCTTGTACCCACAAGTACCATGGTCTAAGTGATTTGAAGTTTGGTAGTTGCCTGGGAAGGCTATGATTAGAGAAGTTTTACTACGGGTTGCGATGTGTGTGTTGTTTTCTCTATTTGTTTTTTCGTTTCTTTGTCATGTGTTCTAGTGTCATCTAGCACATTGTGAATCATCAAACCTATCCAAAATAGATTCCCTATGTGATACGGAGGCCAAAATAGAGTATCCATACTTTAGAGGCAGCTTGAGCATTAAATTCAGACTCATTCATTATTTGTGTGTTCTACATGTTATATATGTTCACAGTCTCATTGGTCATTTACAATAGTTTTTTATTATGCAATTTTTAGGATGATATGGAAAAAATTGAACATGATACACCAAGCTCACCTTCGAATAATCTAAAAGAAGATACTCTTTCTAATTGAAATGTTTAGTAGAAATTGTTATGACTCCATTATGACTCCATCAAATTGAAATGTTTGCTTCTACCATATGTAGGTTTATAGGTTGATAAAGAAGTGCTGTTGTGAGTTTTTGCTAAAGATATAGGTATGATCTTGCTAGTGTGTTGGTTGTTATGATCGCTTGGTTGGTTGAAGCCTTTTTGTTGATACTTATGGGATGGATAGATTTTGGAAGGACTGTTTTGGTTGAAGCCTTTTTGTTAATATTTTGATGCCAAGGTTTGAACTCCACTTTTGGGATACATAGATGTTTTGGAAGGCCTTTTTATTGATATTTGGTGACAAGGCTTGTACTCCACTTTTGGGATAGATAGAAATGTTGGAAGGACATTTAGTATATTGAATTTCTTTTATGTAATGGTAATCGCTTTGATGTTTGGAGACATTTTGTTGGTTTTGTATGCAATATTGTGAAATATATTGCCAAGGAAGTCATTGGAGCTGCCATCATTTTTTTTAAAGCATTGTATGAACTTGCTATGTGGAATGCTCAGGTTGGATTGTATGTTGTATAAAGTAAAGAAACCTGCTAAAAATCAATTGGAATAGTAGTCTGAAAATGTTGTAAAAAATTTACAATGGACAGCAGGTCGAAAATTTATGGTGAATAATAGAAAACTTTCAATTTACAGCGTTCCTCAAATGTTGTGGAAACTTTTCAATTTATAGCGTTCCTCCAACGCTGTGTAAACTTTTCCATTTGCTGTGGGAAATTTACAATCTATAGCGTTCTTAAAAAGTTATAGTAACTTTACATTCTATAGCGTTCTTAAAATGCTATAGAAACTTTACATTCTATAGCGTTCTTAAAACGCTGTAGAAAATCCACATTCTATAGCATTTTAAGAACGTTGTAGAAACTTCACATTCTATAACGTTCTTAAAACGCTGTCTAAAGTCTAAGACTTTTAACAACATCAGCTAATACAGCGTTTGGAAAAACGTTGTCTATATCATTTAATAACGTTTTTCAAACGCTAAAAAATGTGATTTTTCTTGTAGTGAATTTACAAAATAGAGTATCAAGCACTAAAGTGCGGATAAAAAAAAAAAACACTAAAGTAAATTTAACACAACTTTTGGCGTGTATTACATAAACTCTAACCTAAAAAAAAAGAAAAAGATTACTCACTGATCCTATTGCATTCAAGGAATGCACAATTCAATACTTGATGAAATATTCAACTGAGCTCTATGAGAAGTCCTTCAAGTTCGCCATTTTGTCCTATCTGAAGCATCCAAAAAAATGTCTTATCATTGTGCTCTTCCATCGTGTTACTATCCAATTAAGCACAAGTGATGACCAGTAGCAGGGACGGGGATGAACCTGTCTTAAGTACAAAGTGTCACACATTCATTGATCACCAATTTGTTTGCATCTATTTCCAGCTTTTGAATTCTAATTTTATTGCACTCATTTTATTGGTTTTATCACATAAAGTAAATGGGTAGACCTATGGTATACCCCCTTAATAAGTGTGTACTGTACGCACCCTGTATATATTCCCTTGGATTTGAGATAATCTAATCTTAACCATTCAATTTTTTAATTAAAAGAAAGGGCAACATGTCTAACAGTCATCACTTATTATATTGTTGAGCTTTCTCTCTCTTCTATCTTTAATGTGCGGTCCAATATCAATTTGGGTGGACTAGAAATTGGGGTTTTTAAGATTTTTTTTTTACTTTCTAAACTATTGAATTTAAAATTATGAAAAGAAAAAAATAATTTAGAACTAATTTAATAAACCAATAAAGTTAGACCGTTCGATATGATCAATTTTTTAGTCCAATTTGATCAACATGACATAATTAAATTTTGATGTCTTCTGATACGTACTTGTTAATATCTAATAATCTTTGATTTTATTAACAATGTTGAATATCGTAAAACTTGATATCCTAACGGTTTAGATAGATCATCTTAACAAAAAATTAAAAACAAAACTTAAGTTAAAATTGGTTATACTATTGACAGTCATACTCAACCCATTTCATCTAAAAGGTCGAACCCAAATATTTATTTTGACAAAGTTGAATAATTAATTTTTTAGGAGTAGTGCTATAGGTACCGACACCCGGCGTAGAGAAACTGTACCAACGGCCGCGCCAGACCATCTCCGGCAACCGGATGGCCGACCCGAGCCGTCCAAAAATTCTATAAAAAAAAATGCGAGGGCCAGCGTGGGAATCAACGGCATCTGATGTGTCTAGGGTGCTTGATCTAAACACCCTATTTTTTGTGTATATATATAATATGGTGTTTAGATCAAGCACCCTAGACACATCGAATGCCGTTGATTCCCACGTTGGCCCCCTCTCTTTTTTATAAAATTTTTGGACGGCTCGGATCGGCCGTCCAGTGGTCGGAGACGGCCTAGCGCAGCCGTTGATACGATTTCCCTACAGACGCATCGGTACTCATATCATTTTCGATTTTTTAGTGAACTTTCATTTATCCACAAAAAATTGGAGGGATTTTAATTTTTTGGATTAGGTTTTTTACAGAGAGAATTTGATTTGGAGAAGTATGTTGAGAGAAAATTGCAATTGTATTAAAAATTTTGGGTATAGTACTTACTTTTTGGTGAATTTTTTGGATGAAAATTTTGGGTGTAGTACTTACTTTTTGGTGAATTTTTTGGATGAAAATTTTGAGCTGAATTTTATTTTAGTTTAAATTTTTTATGTATTATATAGGGAAAAATTAAAATTTCAAAAAAATAATATGGATGGAATTGAAAATTAAGATAATATGGCAGAATTTTTAAAATTGTAGCATAAATTAAAATTAATTTTAGTTTCAATTTCGTACAACACATTGTGTGCTAAGGTAACGACAATATATGGAATTGTTACTGAATTTGTGATTTTTTATATATGTATTTTGCTTGGGTATAATTATTATTGATTGTAATATGACATATTTTGGTCTTATTACCAAATATTCTAATCGATTTCCTTTGGTAAGACATGTTGTGGTAAGAAAACGTCAACTTATAGTATTATCATAACAATTGTGGTTTGTTATATAATTTATGGTATTTATATATGTTTTCTTTTGATACAACACGTTGTGGTAAGAAAATGACAATTTTAGGTGTTGTCATAACAATTATGGTTATTTTATAAAATTTGTGGTATTTTACAAATATTTTTGGCTTGGATATAACAATTGTTGATTCTGGTATTACATATTTTGATTTTGTTACAAAATATCATACGAGTCATAGAATTTTTGGTACAACTCATTGTGATAACATAATGCCAAATTATGGTGTTGTTATAACATTTGTGGGTAGCATTATTTCATTTTTGATATTGTACACATATATTTGATTGGGGTAGACGTATTATGGATTTTGGTACGAATAATTATGGTTACATAATAATAATAAATTTTTTAATTATGGGTAACCTGTTAATGAATTGTTCAACAAGTAAATTTTAAAGTACAAGTCGTAACTAGTATAAAAAATATGCAATAGAAAACCAAAAATCGACATAATGAAAATCACAAATTATAATAATTTAGACATACAGTATAGCTTGTATACCATAGCTTTCTCCAAAGTAAACAAATTATTCCAACAACAAAGACTAGACACCCAACACCAGACAACAAACCTCCAAACCAGGAAAACAAAGATACAAACCAAAGCACAAAAAACACAGGACCAAATTAAAACACAATCCCATCTTTTTTTATTCCACGGTAATTCCACAAAGTTTGATCGTATCAAACATCCTATGAATTTGGTGGTGGAGTATTTTGGACGGCGGCCTTAAATATCATGTCGAAGGCCTTCTGAATGCATGAATTGAATTTTTTTGGATCAATGAAGCCCTTTTCCATCCGGATGGTGATCCTCAACTCGCCTATATAGCTCATAATCGTTATTGCTAGACTCTGCAAAACCATCATTCATCAACACACCATGAGAGTTATACTGCTATATGGGATGTTATTTAGGAAAATGAAATTTCCATATATTGGTCCACCTTATATGTGCAAATGGCACTATTAACTATTGCCAATCAAAAAAATAATATTGGCACCATAAGAGAGGTCATGCAAAATGGAAGTGATAGAAGTTGACTAAGTTGGGTCATGTCGAGTCTACTCATATTTTGATTAGCGCTTTCGTTAATCAGAAAACACCATATCAACGTGCTGAGTTTATTTAACGGTATTGTATACATGTTGTATTCTACTAGTTAAAAAATAAAGTGTTAACTTCCATGATTGTAAATGCTAAGTTGGTCACAAAGTATAGCCAGTCTTATATGTCCATAGTGTAACAATCGTAATATGTACCAAAAAAATGAAACTGTAACAACCGTAATTTTGATATTGCAATTATAAATTACTTGTAAAGTTTCTTTATTTTTTATTAGCATTTTTAATATAAGTTGAGTTTATATAGAAATTTGTGTACAATCAGTAGGTGTATGCTTCTGTATACAGATATGTATCCTATTACCCTAATGGCCTGTTTGGATGCAGGGAAAAAATTGTGGGTATTAGTTACTATGGGGGGATAAAATAGTAGGATGTATTAGTTAATATAGAATGACCCACATTGATTTGATGTTTATGGAAGGGGATTAAATAGTAAGTTGTTTGGATGAGGTATTAGAGAAGTGGGATTAATAGTACTTCGTTTGGATGGTGGATTAATAGGGGTATAAAGAATGATGGATAATGTAAAAAGCTGTCAAATGATCCTTTTGTCCTTGTGCATTGTTAAGTTAGATTATTCATTACAATAAATATAAAATTGTAAAAATAAATTACTTTTTCATAATTAAGCAATAATAATTTAATTAATTTAACAAGTAAAAATAATTAAGTGTTCCAAATTTCAATTAGTTTGAATCAGTGGAAAGATTTTTTTTTCTGATTATTTAATTTAAAGGGTCATAATTAAATTCTGACTATATGACTCTCGTTGATGCCAAACAAAGAAAGCCATCATGGTTCACATCGGTAGGGAAAACCAACTTTAAAACTTTAGCCTTACATCATTTGTGGTCCATGCTGCAGACTTAATTTGCTGTCCATAACAGCTGTCTAACACGTGGCCTGACCTTGAGTTTCAAAATTTTCGCAGACTGGATTGGGTCAGCCAAACCGTCACCGGTTATCCATTTAAGGGGTTGCTAAGGTTAACTGTAACGATCCGGATTTTTGCCCTAATTTTTTTTTATAAAGAAATTATTTTTAAATCAAATAGTCTATACTAATCGATTAATTATTTAAAAAGTGTTGTTAACAATAAAATTTATTCTTTTCCCTTAATAGATATATACAAATATAATTATCTTAATTATCTTAGTTTTATTTTTTTTCTATTTACATGCACACTCCTTCCATCTCTCGCTCTCCTACTAAGTCTCTACTTCCTCCCTAACTCTTAAACCAAGCCAAATTCGTCCATTCCAAATCCCATGAACCCAACCCCATTAAATTCACTATTATCTTATTCCACCAAAATTCTCCTATAAATACCCACCCTCATTGACCACGAAAATAGCACAATATTTCCCACGCGCCCACCAGTCCAAAAGAGAGAGAAAAAGTCAGAGAAAACTAAGCTCCAATCTATGGAGTTTTAGAGAGAGAAAGAAAGAGAGAGAAAAGTGGGTTTCGTACCAAGACCCAACCAAAACTTAATCCGACCATTCCAATCTCTTCCTTCGACTCCTAGCATCACCAAGCATCGTCCAATTTGGTCCCAAAGTCTCCCGATCAAAGAACCTGAAGTTTTCTTTTCCAAAATTCAAGATTCGTTTCTTTTAAATCAATTCGATCCGATTAAAGGTACTATAATCCTATCCAACCTCTTCTCTAAGTATATTAAATGTTTATATGCTTAAACCTATGTCCCGAACAAAAAAAAAATTATAGTTCATTGTGCGTGTTCTGCCGTTTTCACCAATTTGATATTATTTTTGAGCCTGACATTTTAATTGTAATTATTTATAAGGAAGATGACCCTTCTGGTATTTATTTTACAATCCTTCTGATATTAATATTATAAAAAACTACTAATATGATATTATTTTCTTACAGTATAATATCAACTTAGTATAAAACGTATTAATTATATCAGTTTAATTTATCTGGTAGATTGAGTTGATTTTAAATGTTTCGAAACAATTTTGCGACATTCTGAATATAATTTTTGACCCCCAAACGATTTTTCCTAGATTTTTCACACCTCAAAGATCATACTTTGTTAATTTCATAATTTATTTATTTATTTAGATATTTATTAATTATTTATTCGTTATCTTTCAAGGTTTTACAAATGAAAAATCTTTACGACCTTCCAAATAGCGTTTTAACACCCAAACTAATTTTTCCTAGACTTCTTGCATCTCAAAAGATGATATCTTGTTAAATTAATATTTTTTATTTAATTTACTATTTATTGTTATTTCTATAGCATTTCCGATCAAAAATTCTTTACGACCTTATGAACCTTATTATAAATACCCGAATAATTTTATTTAGACTCTCTATATTCTGAAGATGAAATTTTGTTAACCGTAACATATTTTAATTTGTAAATTATTTATTATCTATTTACTTCACTTTCGGCCACTTTATTTAACATCTTTATTTAAATTAATCCGTGACCCTCCGAACCCAACTTTTGACACTCAACTGGTTGCGTAGGACCTTTAGGACTCTTATTTAGGTCTGATAAATATTTCAATAATTTTATCTAATTAATGTATTTAATTAGTTTTTAATTAATCTATTATCTTAGAATTAATTAATAAGAGCTCAGAAAATTTTCCTTTCAAATTATTTTAAAACTCTTACTTGATTATTGACATTGTGATCATACAAGATTAAGGGAAACGGCACATCCATAAAGAGCTGCATGATTTCATTATCGATTAATTGTTTTAATTATTATTGATTAATTGCATATTGTGCCGATACTTGATTTGAATGCTAAATTGGACCCTAGAGATATGGGGTGGTATGCAACTAGAATTCGCTTAGACGGTGCTAAGTAATGGATGAATTGAAAAGTTTTATTTCTAGATTGCCTGTAGGCGTGATGTTGAGATTTGTGATGAGATTGAAACTAGCGTGTGTCCAGTGATGAATTGATAAATTGGCGTGTGTCCAGGGATGAATTGATAAACTGGCGTGTGTCCAGTGATGATGGTGAAGTGGTATATAAGATAGGCGAATCCTAGTTGTGATTCAGACATGATAAGCTTTCCCCTTGTTGTAGTTATTGGAGTGCACACTCGGTATATAACTTAGGTGTATCTGCGACAGCAAAATGAAGTGACCTCATGAGACCGAGCATGACTAGCGGTTGAGGGAGGAAAGATCTCGCGGAGAGATCTTAGATTTCACATTAAGTTATGGATAGTAATGAACTGGCTTATGTGAAGAATATTTGTTTGGCTTCTTCGATTCAATATTATCTTATTACCTGCTAATTGTAAAGTAAGAGGGGTGGTTGGGTTGGATTATTCTACTGGGTGATTTATCACTCACGGATACGTCTGTATCCTGGCAAATCGTTTGCTTCGACGATCAATTTGCCAGTGGACGCAGGATTCAATGGAGAGGATTCAAAGATATTACAGTTCAACACGGAAAGAATATCAGGAATGAAGATCGAGTATTCTTCGGATTTGTATCACGCCTAGAGTCAGCTCTGAAATTAATGTATTTTGAATTAGTAAATTTATCTTGTGATTGTAATAGCTAAATTTTATTTTGAAAAATTATATTTATTTAGCAAATTTTCTTAAGATTTTATTTTATATTACTTTCGAAAAATCGGGGCGTTACATTAACAATGTAGAAGTCCACAATGGTACAATCAAAATTAAATAACCAAAATTTGCCATATCACCTTTTTAACTTATAAAAATCTATAAATTGTGACATAGAAAATAATTTTTTTTAAATAGCTTACAAACTAATAAAAATAGGTTATTAGAAAAAGAGAAAATATTTTTTTGAAAATTTTGATTAAAAAAAATTGTTTTCGGGAAAAAGTTAAAAAAGACAGTTTTTGAATAGAAAAAGTTTTTTTTTTTTCAAAAGAACAGTTTTTGAAAAAAAAGTTTTTAATTAAAAAACTATTTTGAAATAAAACTGTTTAAAAAAATTTGGGAAAATAGTTTTAATAAAAAAATGTGTAAAAAAACTATTTTTGCAAAAAAATAAAAACTGTTTTTAAAAGTATTTTTGTTATAAACATGTTGAAAATGAAAGAAAGAAGGTTTTTGTATAATGATGGTGTACTTGATTGAGGAAATGTGAAGACAATTAAATTTGATTATAGGTAAAAGGTTGGTAGTTTTTATTATCCAATGGCCAAAATTTGATGAGTTGTTAAGATATTTCTAAGTTTGGTTATTCCAATGTAAGCTCTTTTTGAGCAAATGTTGCTAACCTTATAAATCTTTTTTGTTTTGATTATACCACTGTGAATGCTCTTATGTGAACTTTTTATTGTTGTGAGAGCAAATACTGGGGTTTTGGTTTAGGAGATATTTGTCTTTGTTTCTAGCTTTGATGAGATTTGGGTAAAAGGGTTTCTACAAACTTTCTTCTTTATAGCTCTTTTTGCATCTGTTTACCCTTGTTTAGTGGAATTCATTGATTGACTACTCGTGGAGCAAGTTTACATTCCAAATAAGCCGAACCACATAAATTTGTGTCTCCCTCTCTCATTTCGTTTAATTTCTCTCACAATCTCTCATGTTTGGTTTGATTCGCATAACAGCCCATTGATTAATTTGATATTCATAATCATCGTTGGTTTATTTGGCTTCCACACAACAGTCCATTGATTTTCCTTCAGGAGGAACTCCTGCGGTTATTTGGTTTCCTATAACTTATTCTTATATTTATGGTTTAGCCCCTGTATTGTAATTTTACATCGTTTAACTTAAGTCCCTGAAATTATTTTATTACAATTATTGCCAGGTAACATGCTTAATTATAGTGTAATCCTTAAAATATGTTTTATTTGAGCTAGAACCGTAAAGTGTTTTACCCTTAGAGAATGTTTTATCAGGCTTTAAATCCTGTAAAAATTTTAATTACAATTTAGAACCCAGAGTGGGATTAATTACAGTTTTTCCCATGCATGTTAAAGTACAAATTGGACTTCGACTATGAATTATTTAAAATTACCACCCGCCACCCCCCCCCCCCCCCCCAAAAAAAAAAAAAAAAAAAACCTAGACGTATATAGTATGCTTATTGGCTTACTCGCATAATTTAGTGTAGCATAGCATGAATTAAAGCCTTCATTGCTAGTTTTATCATCGTTCATGTGACGTAAAGGAATAAAAGGAAATGATATGGATCGTGTTGAAAATTATGGGTGACCTGCAGGGTCCTACGATTGTAGGTGACTTGCGCAGCCCAGGATAGTTATGATGTGAAATCCTAAGTAAACATGGTTTTGATTAATTTTGGCGAATATGTTTTAGGATAAGGTTGGATATGTACTATAAGTGCATTCTAGGTGCCTTTTTAGGCCTCTTGTGATGGTCGCAAATAAATTCAACCGAGCAAATAATTTAGAAGTAATCATACATCTAGACCCCTACTTGGGCAAGGGGGAGTACTTGAATAATATCAGGGCTATAACTTGGTGGTTAAGGATATGAATGATTCTCGAGGTAGAGACTTAGAATGACACATAGGTTAAAGAAATTGAATATCGTTGTACATTTTTGGTTGTGGAAACCGTACACACCGAAATAGTGTTATTTCCTTAAATTTTGGATGATTCACTAAACTTCATAAACTCTATTGGTGGCATATTTTACTCTAATGGGCTTACCCCCTCAAATCAGCTCAATCATCTCATAAAGCATTTAGTCAAACTTAAGCATGAGACCAAGTACGATGACAAATTCAATAGACATATATACACATACAAAAACCATTGATATATAAATACTTGGATGTGTAGAAAAAAAAATTATATTAATCAGCTAATTAGTGTACCTCTGGACTGCCGATAAATGTAAAATATAATCCTTTAATGGGGTGTTTGGCCAAAGCCATTTTCTCAACTGGCCCAATCAAATTCGACATTGCTATGCTCGAGTTCTTCATCGTGTTGTAAAAGCACTGAGCAGCTACCTGCAATATCAGTTTCATGACTTTTACAATTTTCGTTTATGGTCAAGAAAACAAGCATCGTTTCTTTTTTCTGGGAACCAAACTCCATAAACCATCATGGTTTTTAGAAAATTTTGTAAAGAGAGTAAGACTTATATCAAGCCTCTGTGTAAATGCTCTTGTGCCGGCAACCAACAAATATCACACACGTCACCCATAAAATAAAGAAGGGAAAATTAGGCATAAGAATGGTAAAATAGTTTTCATTTAGAGTAAGGACGCTAGTAAAATAATTTTCAGTGGAGGTCCTTCAACTTTTTTAATTTTTTAGCCGTAAGACCAAATCATGTTCAAGCATTTTTATAGGGTTTAGGGTGCACTTTTCTATTATAAGATTTTAGTAATTTAGGCACTTTCATAGGGTATCGTAAGGTTTTAGGCACTTCGTATATAGGATACCTAAGGTTTTAGGCATTTTTATATAGTACCCTAGGATTTTAGGTACTTTCATATAGCACATTTGTCCTTATGTTTGATTGCAAAAAGTGTTTGTCTTGAGCTCAAAATATATATATAGGAGGAATTTTTAACTAAGTCTCCCTAAAATAAAATCATGTCAAAGTGTACATGCGTACCTCAGGGCCTCCAAACTTCCTCAAAATCTCCAGCATCCAACCAGTGAGATAAACAACAGCAGAGTTCCTTTTCCTCTTGATGATCCGATGTGCTTCCTTCACAAATCTAAGTGGGTTTAAATTAGCCTGATCATTAGTAGCACCACCACTTAACTTAGGTATGGAGACGTGTAAGAATGTGAAGTTGTTTCCCCATGGCATCTCGGACTTGGTTTTCACCATCTCTTCAATTGTCTTGTACCCACCAAGGGCTCTGGTGTTTAGCACCACCAGTGCAGTGGCATTTGTGTTCCCGTGCTGTTCATTATGATCATCCTTGGTTGATGATGATTGTTGCATGTATAGCCGAGTTCCCAAGAAGATTACCCCCGTAATTACATCGTTTATCGTCTGTAATTAAACACTACGGTTTAGCAAGGTCGACAAGAATTGGGCAATTTAGCTAACACAGAAGATTGATTTTTAATATGACAAAGTACAGATTACTTTCCTATGTCCTTTTCCCCTCACATTATAAGAATGAAAGAAATGTTCAATATTAAGTTGTTAATTTGATATTGTAAATATGTGTGTATCTCCCTGTTATAAGAAAGAAGATACTCCAATGGCAAAAAAAAAAAATTACGAGAAAAAGGGAGGAAGAGACAAATTTGGCAAGTAATTAAATCCTTACGACTCCAAGCTTGGCTTTAATTTGTTTGACGCAATCAAGAGAAAACGTTATGGTAGTTATTACGTTGGGCCGGAACTCCACTCCATCTTCCCCAGACCGGATCGGCGTCCGCCCATCTTTAACAAAAGTCGAACCAAAATCTAATATTGTATCCGCGATGCCAGTGAAAACACGACCCAAACCCCTAAGAATCCCATTGTTTTTTCCATCTCTTGTCAAGCTAGATTCACGAGAAGGGAATGTTAAGGGGAGAGAAGGATTGTCAGCTCTTTGTAAGCAAGAAAGAAGAGCTCCCATGAGAGAGAAACCATCGCCGAGGGCATGGTGAAGCTTGAAAATTATGTGCCCGGCTGCATTACTAGTAGCGTATTTGAGTACGTGAACTTCCCATAACGGTTTGTTTTGTGGGAATTGATCCAAGGATATTTTTGACAAGTAGTCATTGAAGTATTTGTCGTATAATTCTGGCGACAGTCCGGCGGGGAAAGAAGGGACTTTGATGTGGTCTTCTAGCTTCACTTCCACCCTTTTCCATTTTTGGACTCCATTTCTATCTCCAACCTGTTTTTTCAAGAGTTTTTACCAAGAAAGTGACGAATTTAATTTCAATATAAGGTGCATGCGTTGAAATTTTAATTAAAAAAGCAGAGTAATTTATTTGGTGATCTTACCTTAATTAATACAATTGCGGTACTAAAATATACAAAACACTAGATAAACTTGGAATAAATGGGCAATAGGATTTATAATGCAAAAGTGCTTGGTATCCAAAAAAAATATAGCCGAAATTACTCCAAATAGACTTTTAGAGGTATTTATGACTGTTAATAGACTTTTATTAGCAGTATGAAATACTTGTTTGAAGTGGTTTTGGGGTTTATTTTTCGGGCGACCTAGCATTGCTTTTTATAGTGGCTGACCAAAATATCCCAACCACTTGTCTATGCATTCACTTTTTCCATTTGGTGGATACTACGGTTAGATCAAAAGAGTTTGTTGAGGAACACAGCCACTCGATCACCTAGACATTGAACCAATTTGGGAGCCAAATTTTTTGGCATTTTACATTTTAGATTGTGAGTTATATAGATTTTTGAATTGTGGTCAAAATTGATTACAAATCTGTAGAGTGTTTGGCAAACTCAAGTTAATTAAATTATTTTCTCATTAAAAAAGGAGTGATGAAAGTGCATTGGAGGTGGTAGTGGAGGGAGAAATTGAAAATCGTTGTCCATCCTTGAAAATACTCCTTTATCGTATTGGAGGTTATATGAAAGTACAGGGGGTGTAAGTGGCTAAAAATGGAGTTCAGGGAGTGTCTCTACAAATTGGGCAAAGTACAGGGGGTGTAAGTACAAATTCCCCTTCTTTTGTTTTCTTTTTTGCTGCTTGTTAATCTTAATCTATTTTATCCTAAGAAATTTAGGGAGAAGGATGAGTGCTTACGGGAATCGAACCCTACCCATGTGCATAAGAGTATAAGGGTGGCACCAACTAATTTATCAAATCATTAGTTTAGCAGATAAAAGCATAGTAACGTCTGAAATTGTTCTTAAGAGCAAGTACACCAGCATAGGTGAAATGTCTTTTTAGCTACTTTGGAGAGGAAAAACTCAAAAAGCACAGTTGAACCAGCATAGGTAAAATGGTAGCTAAAATTCATTTATGAACAGTTGTACTCTATTTTTACCTATGCACTATTCATACTCCTTTTTTTAAATTGTTTCTTTCTCTCTCTCCTCCCTCCTTTCTCCTGTCTTTAAACAATAAAGATAATAGAGAATGAGTGAAAAAATATATATCTTAATTGGAGATAGGTAAAATAAATAGTATTAAAATAGTTGTGAAAAAAAAAGTTGATAGCTAAAGTAGAATTGTGAACTATTCACAAGACAGTATACATACTCATTGGTAAACTTGCTCTAAGGTGTGTATTGTGTGTGAGTGTGAGAGAGAGAGAGAGAGAGAGAGAGTATACCATGATGGAGGAAAAGCGTGGATTGATGGGGAGGAAGACATTCTTGAGCAGGGTCAATGATTGTGAGTCATCAATTGGAATTTCCGATTCCAAAACACCCAGAATACAGAATGATAACACGGAGCTGTTGAAGTATTGTGCGTTAGGGCTCACTGGCATATCACACTCATCGGAGTAGTACTCCATTGTCTCTCTATTCTTTTATCACCTGGCTGGCCTCTCTTCTTTTTCTGAGTTAAAAATTGGTGCATGATTATTGATCCAAATGTTCAGCTATATATAGAATAGTTCCGGCCACATGCATGCCTGCCTAATTAATACGGTGTATTTACTACTACATCATTTTGTTGACCTATATGCAGGAGCAACTTTACCAGTTATCGGCCCACCCCGGGCATTTGATGGGTGAGTTTAACTTACAGTTTCTTAAAAAAATCACATACGACTATTTTTTAAAATGTTTTTTCGAAAAAAAAAATACATTTTGAAGACATAATTACGTGATCGGAGAGTATTTAACTTACAGTTTGGCAAAAAAAAAAAATCACCTAAAACTATTTTTTCGAAGAAAAATGCTTTTGGAAACTAATGTTTGATTATAATGAAGTTTATGTGCATTAAGTACACGACGAGACGAAAAAGATGAAAGATTCAGATCAAACCATGGGACACAAGGTGGGCCCATAACAGGCACACAACACACACCCTCAACCCATTGAAAGGGTTTCCTTCAATCGGATATATATATATATATCAGAGCAGTTTCAGGAACAACTAATTAGACACCTAAAAAAATACCTCATAGTTTTCGATCAAATTTTAATGATCTGAGCCGCTCAATGTGATCATTAAATAATCGAAACCTCATATATATATATATATATATATATATATATTCATACTCATCTCCATGATTTTCTTTTGCAATTGCAATGTTAAATAATCGAAATCTCTGCTTTTAAAAAAAATAGAAGTCCTGTAGGTATTCCTACTCCCCGTTTCAGGCGGGGATGGAGGGTAAAAGCAAATTCTCGTCAGAATCAATCAATGAGGAGACAGGGAAAGGATTTGGGCATCGGGTACTAGGATAGTAATATCCGGTCCCGATCCGCCCCGATGCCAACACTCTAACTAGTTCAAGCGAACCCTGAGTTCAAAAATTCACGTCCTCTAACTTTACAAAAGTTTGAATTTGATTATGTTTTTCAATAATTTCTTATTCTTTATCTTAAACCTATTTAATTTTAGTCATTTATGTTTAATAACTTATGACATGTTATTCAACTTTTTATTTTTGAAACTTTTCAAGAGATATTCTGAGACGTTCCAAAACGAGAGGAGAGCAAAATAGGATGGACAGAGTACAAGAATTATCTTCTGTTGCCACTAACCAACAACTTGCAAAATAGAAAGAGAAATTATTCGTTGCCCTTGGGGCAATATGTCATTTTTGCCGGGTGGTGCCTCTCTCCAATCAAAATCTGCCCTATTAAACTATGTGTCAATACCTGTGCCACATCTCACGTGACAGACAAACAAGGCAAATGGGAACGCAACGCGCGTTAAAGTCTATCGACCCTTGTCTTTTGAATTTTAATTTTTGGCTTTTCTCTCTCTTCAATTACTTTACCTCTATTATTTTTTTAAGTTGGTGAGGACCACAACTTGTTAGTTTTGTCCTTAATCAACTTTTTCTTTCATGATTGTAAGTTTTGTGCCAAACTTTCATGTATTATTAGTTTCTCTCGACAAGAGAAATCGAAATATAAAACATTGTTCACGGACAACTTTTGAAAAAAACTTTTTACTCTGTACAGTTTTCAATAAATTTCTCATCCGAGAAAAAATTCTGATTTTTTGAGCTTCTACTTGGATATTTCTCAAAATACTTGCATAAAACTCATAATTTTTTACTTTTTAGATTCCTCCGTTATGACGAAGCAATAATGCACAAAAATTGACAAAAAACTAACGAATGCATTTTTTAATACAGACAGAAAAAAAACGAATTGGCTAATTTAGCAAAAAAAGGTCTAGAAGGGGTTGTTTGGCCTAATAAGCCAAATGGATTTTTTTGTCCTTATTCCATTTTTTTGTGCATTTGTTTATTTTGCGTTAATTTTTATGTGAATTATTATTTTGTCATGACTAGAATGATCTAAAAAGTAAAAAGTCACCATCGAAAGCCAATTTTTTTGATAAAGATAAAAATAAATTAATAAGTTAATTTTTTTGTCTTTATTCAAACTAATTTGGGTGTCGATCATAATTTTTTACTTTTTAGATTCCAGTCGTCTTGAAGAAACAATAATACACAAAAAAAAAAAAATTGACAAAAAACTCAATAATACACAAAAAAAAAAATTGAATAACGATAAAAAACCACATAACTTATTGAGCCAAAATAGACAGATAAAGAAGAATCATTGAAAATGAAACAAAAACAAGAACCCGTTTTGCTAAGAGAAATACTCCCTCCGTTCTTTTTTAAGTGTCCTGTTTCGTAACTCCAACTTATTAAAAAGACATCATTATTATATCTTTCACATCAACTTTTTCCTCCGCTTTCCGCACTTACCCATCATTATTAGGTGGCGTTCCAGATTGCCTTCTATTTTCGAAAGTTCTTTTTTGGGTGATGAATAGTAATAAAAAGGAAGGCCCATTCCACTTTTCCTTACAAAGTTCTTTTTTTAAAAGATTATTGTTGTAATGACCATAATGCCCCTTCTATCAATTCAATTTCTCCAAACACCCTTCCTCTCCTTGTACGCACAGACTAGACCTAGGGAGAGTCTCTCTCTCTACACGATTTTTACACAAACCCATTCCAACAAGCACTCCAATTAACGAACCCAAGCGAGTAATTTTCACTCGATCACCACTCTACTCAACCTTAACCAGAGCCCAAGTCAGCAACTCCCTGCTTGGAGAATCCAACTTCACCCCACCACCACCGTCTTCTCGCCGCCGAAAACCTCCACTTCTCTGGCTACCCCAGCCCGAGTCATTATTTCCGCTGGTTCCAACTCGTGGGTCGGATCCCTATCACACTGTCTTTCTCTTTTACAGGCGTGATCAAGTAAGCCTCATCTTTTGGGACCATATGAAAAGGAGGGAGTTATGGGCGTAATAAAGTGTAAACCGCCGTCATGTTCGTTCTGGTTTTATGGGTAGTACTCGTAGTAGTTTTTGGTTTGCTGCTTTTTCTTCATGCTATAAAGCCCACCACCAGAGCAGAAAGGGAAAGAAAAGTAAAAAAGAAAAAAAAGAGTGAAAAGAGGAGAGAGAACAGCACCGTGTGTGAAGCCTTGGGAGATGAAAATGGGGTAGGGGCAGTATTGTCATTTCATCGAGGACTGTTGGGAACAGAGACCAGAACATTTTTGAAAAAAAGGAAGGTTCAAAATCTGGAACAAGCCTACTTTTTGAACCAAAAAAAAAATAACTTTAAGAGAAATTGGAACACCCCCTTACACTTTTACTCACTTACTTTTCAAAATGGAATATACTTTTAGGGACAAAATAAACAATGCATCAATTTTTACCCACTAACTTTATAAAATGGATACTTATTAAGGGACAGCCTAAAATGAAATACTAGAGTTTGAATAAGGGGCAGATGGAGTAAGTACTTACTATTGAATTAAAGATAGCATATTATAAAAGAATGACTTATCACGTAAAATAAAAAATAAGTACTTAAAAAAATAAATGCAAAAAAAAATTAAATAAAGATAAATAAATAGTAATCCAAAGGAATTAGCCAAAAGCCCTTAAATAGTCTTATATTTTTAAATTGTCTTTGGTCCTTTTTCTTATACACAGAAGTTGAGTTTGAAGTTTTAAATCTACGCGCCTATTTTACAAAGGGAAGACTTTGTCATCTCAGTGGAGAGAGAAGATGTGTCAGTGGATACTTTCTCTTTCATATTTTCTTTGTTTTTTTTTGAAATTTGTGTCAGTTTCAATCGTTTATATATTTTAATATGAATCTTCAAAAATATAAAATATAGATATTTTTGATAGTTCTCGATAAGATCTATAATACAAAAATTTTAAAATTATAAAAAATATTATAGATTAGAACATATAAATATTTAAAGAATGTCATGGGTAACGAAAAAAGCAAAAAAATGGTACAAAGAGAGTAGCCTTACCTGTCCGTCAAGTGAGTGAGGTGGGGCAAAAGTATTGACAAAGAGTTAATAGGACAGATTTTTATTGGTGAGAGGTACAACCTGTCAAAATTGACATGTATGTGGTGCTAGCAAGATTATTTTTCCAACAATAATTCTAGTACCACATATACTTACACACTCAAATACACACCCACACTTATATGAGTAGTGGGTTCCACACACACTAACACCTCAAGTGTGTATGGGACCCACCACTCATGTGAGTGTGGGTATGTGTTTGGATGTGTAAGTATATGTGGTGCTAGCAAGATTATTTTTTCAACAATAATTCTAGTACCACGTACACTTACACACCCAAATAGACACTCACATGAGTGGTAGCTCCCACACACACTAACACCTCAAGTGTGTGTGGGACCCACCACTCATATAAGTGTGGGTGTGTAAGTGTATGTGGTGCTAGCAAGGTTGTTTTTCCAATGGTGCTACCCATACAAAAATTTTAAAAATAAATCCTGCACAGATCAGTGTGTGTGGCCATTATGGGTTCCATACACCGTTTATTAAATATAAAATATTTTTTCAAGTGCTCCCGTAAAAATTAGTTCAATCCGATACCTATAGATACTCGATCTAATCATTTAACTTTTCATTAAGATTTCAGAATAATGAACACTTAATGGTCGGATCGAGCACGTACCAATAGGTATCATATTGAGCTGATTTTTTGCGGGAGCCCTTGAAAAAATATTTTGCATTACATTTAATAAACCGCTCAAATCGTTATTGTAGAAAATCGTTTATGTAAAACCCATACTGAGCCCAACACACTAGTGGCCGAGTCAAGATTTTCACGAGCCGGCTTAGTAAACATATATTTTTTATCAGAACATATACTTATGTATCATAAGGTTTTTTCTTTTTAATTCGTTACATCTGTACATTGAAATAATTCTTTAGACTACATTAATTATCACGTGCTTTTTTTTATTTATCAAAGAAAATAAAAAATGAGAATGTAAAATAACTAATTTTTGTTAAATCGAATCAAAATTATTACAATCTTAAGTAACTATACACAAATAATTATCAATACTTTCTCCGTTTCGATTTATTTGTCCATTTTTACTATTTGAGACCTCTTACAAAATTGTTTATATATTTTAATTTACAATATTTTTTATATGCAATATGGATCTTTTCTTTGGGAAGCCTGCACGAGCGAGTTCTACAAAGTAAGCAGCGTCTATGTCATGCGCAACAAAGTTTATGTCATGCGCGAGCAGCTCTCACCACTCGCTTTGTTTTCCTTACTCATTAGTTTGTTTGATAGATCTCAATTAAATTTAAAATATGATATTTTTGAAATTGTGACATTATAGATTGTGACATATAAATAATTTTTTAAAAGACACGTATGTCAAAATTGAACAAACAAACTCAGACGGATGGAGTAATATTTAAAATCAAAATTTATATACAAAATAATTCTGGAACTCTTACGTTCGGAGAGTTGAGGCCGAGGTGGCCAGGGCCCCCTGGCCCCAATATTCCCCCGCAACTCACTGATCTAGGCAGGATCTGTTTCTGAAATGTACCGTATGTGTGAACTGGCAGTGGGCCCGTACCTTTAGAGTTGTGCTATAAGTACTGACCGGCGGAGAGGGATTTTGTACCGACCGGCCGCGCCAGGAAGTCTCCGGCCACCAGACGGCTGATCCGAGCCATTCAAAAATTCTATAAAAAAAAAAAACCAAGGGGCCTTACATGGGAATCAACGGCATCCGAGGTGTGTAGGGTGCTTGATCCGAGTACCCCTTTTTGTGTATATACACGTATATACACAAAAAAGGGGTGCTCAGATCAAGCACCCTACACATCTTGGATGCCGTTGATTCTTGCGTAGGGCCCCTCGGTGTTTTTTTTTAAAATTTTTGGACGCCTCAGATCAGCCGTCCGGTGGCCGGAGAGGGCCCGGCGTGGCGGGTAGGTACGAAATCCCTCCCCGACCGTCGGTACCTATATCATTTCTGAGACCTTTATTAGAGACGTACATATGCCTGACAACGGTTACTTTCCCAAACAGGTGTCTGATATGCGTGACGATCGAGGATCCGGTTTTGACACGAGGAAAATTCTAAAATCAGCCTAATGAGCTGACAATAATAAGTATGTAAATGTGTATTAAATGATATATAAAGTACACAAAAATACGTATTTTTCTCGTCTTTTAGTTTGTTTATTAACAATAACATCTCGTCTTTTAGTTTGTTTATTAACAATAACAAGACCGTTGACATAATGCACAGTCTGTCCTACTTTTTCAGTTAATGGTTGATGGAAAATTGCTGGCAGTTGGAGCACCAAGCCCTTTACTACTCTTTCCGTTTCATTTTTACTATTCATTATTTTTTTTGTTCATTTTGTGTCTATTGTCTACATCTTCAATCGATAATTTTTTTCTTGATTTTGACAATTTTATTTTAGAACAAATTGAAATCTATCAAATAAGATCTATATTGCATAATTTTTGAGATTTATGTTGGAAGATACTATAAGCAATTAAAAACTGACACGAACATCAAAAAAGAACAACCAAAATGGAACGAAAGGAGTGCTTTCATGGTCTACAATTTTGAAACCACAACTACATGGTACCATCAGTCTTAATCACCAATACATGGTAAGCATAACCCTGGTGAAACAATATGGACAATTTTACCATTTCATAACATGACACCGTTCCAAAACTAGAAGGCTCAAAACCTTATTTTCCCTTTCTCTTCTGCGTTCCAGACGAAGTCATCTCTCTCTCTCTCTCTCTCTCTCTCTCTCTCTCTCTCCATTGGAAGGGAGCACTAGAACTTGCACCTCCCTTCCCCTCTGTCAGGTCCGGCATCTAAAAGTATACTTATGTGATCCTAATTAGGTTACGAAATTAAAAAAAATGCACTTTAGTAAATATTTTTAGAATACAAGTATAGCACAATATAATTTTAGGGGTTTAATACTTTTCTTTAGAAAACGAACGACACCCTAAGAGGCTACACATTTTAATTAGTCTATGTTGTAATCTTTTTGAGTTCAAAACCCGGACATAAATAATTAAATCAGAACAAATTTTATTAGAAAGTAGAATTAAAATTTTGACATTCCAATTACCTTACTGTTTCACGTACCAGTTACCACAGCTAGGAAATCTGATTGGCACGTGTCCTCATATCTCATAAGTTAAGAGTGACTTAGGGATATTTCACCTCTAAAAAAAAATATCTAATGCATATATATACTAGTAATAGTAAATAAAAAGGGTTAAAAAAAAAAAAAGAAGAAGAAGAAAAGAAACAGTTAGAAGAAAAAGGACGTGGTGAAGGAAAAAGAGAGAGAGGAGCAACTCGCGCACCCCTATGGTAAGATCCGACTTCCGAGATCCTTTGATTACCGTCGGAAAACCTCAATGAGTAATATTTTTCTCTTCCCTCTCTTTCTGTATTCCCGACATAGGCCACCGCACACAGCAACGGCCATGGCGGATTTTCCCATATCCCGTTCCCATTTTTCGTTATTCTAATCCAATGAAGGAATAGTTGCAACACCGCTGCTACTGCGGGTAATGTAGGTTGCTTATTTTTGCATCTATTATTAAATTAGAATGTGAATGTGTATGTATTAGGTGCTGGGAAGGCATGGAGACAAGAACTCTTACTTTAATTAGACTGTAATCAAACCTTGTTTTGCTTAGACTAAAAGAATTAACGAAGTCAATTTCGGTTTTCTTAAATTACTGGTTGTTTAGGTACATACTCATGTGCATGTAGCTTAATTGATAATCAAAGTTTGGTTCTTTGGACACATGACTTGATTAAGTATAGCAGACCCATAGATTAACTCTGAACCTTTTCTGATGCCCAGTAGGCCGACTCGCAATCGAGAAGGCCTAAGAATATTCTAATTACAGTTTTGAACGTATTGTGACACAAGTAATTGACAAATAGGTTGGTCTAAGAAATTCGTGCAAGAACGATTCAAGTCTTTAGCCTAACTGTCAAGAAGTTAAAGGTGAGATACTCTAACCTTGGTTATATTGCTTTCTCAAGCAAATTATGTCTTGCATTTCATATTTTGATCAAAAAAAAAATATGGATCCATTAATACTGCAGGCATTATATCAAATATCAAGAGGTGTTGAAGGTATACGTAATAAAATTGTCCCTCTCTCTAACAGTTTAAACTTTTAGATGAGTTGATAATTAACAATCTAATATGATATCAAAGCAGGTAATAGATCATTTGTTCAAACCTCACTACGTGTTGAAGGTATAAGTAATAAGTTGTCCCTCTCGCTAATAGCTTAAGCTTTTAAATGAATTGGTGGTTCACAATCTAATATGAGGACTGGACTACCTAAGAAGAAGGGTTGGGAGTAAGGAAGACGGAGAGGAGTCCCACAATAATAAATCAAGAGGACTACCTGACAAGAGGTGGAGTGAAGAAGATGAATGCCAGCCATATATGTTGAGAGATCGAGGGAGCTAGTAGAAGAAATGTAGTACGAAAAATTGGAGGAAAATATCCCATTCGATTCATTTCTCATCCAACTTACTTACTTGTATATACACCAACTAATCGTCCAAGTGGTCCGATACACATGCAGGTATGTACGCCAATGCCTGACTAACTGATTAACCAAGCTTAATTCGCCGGTATCGCAAACAAGACACTCTCATACTCCTATGGTACCGCTTCAAAAACTTTGACCAACACCTTCAAAAACTTTGGCATTAACGGTTACGGCAACACAACCATACGTGTTGTACTCGGTATATACCAAGCTACCACCCCCAGCACATCTGCACCAGTACCATCTCGAGATTTTGTTGTAGCACGTACGTACAGGTGGTACAACTTTACAGCATCGATCAACAACTCCCCCATCACAGTAATCACCAATTGCCCATTCCGATCGAGTATAAAGAAACACGCGCGCTAGTGATAAACGAATCAGCCAAAATTAATTTACATCAGTACTTGATCAAATTTATTAAGGGCATTCTACGGATGACAAGAAGCTACCAACGAAATGCTGCAACATACTAAATAGGAGTAACATATTAAAGGACACAGGGACTGTGCTGTGCTGTGTGCTATGCACCATTTGGACCGTCCGTCTCAGTAATCAATGATTCGGATTAAAATGAAACTTTTCCGAAACTCTTCCCCGAAAAAGTTTTTTAAAATCTGGACCATCATAATACTTTTGGACGATTGAGATCGCACAGCACGCCCTCCGGTTCACATATTGAACTTGAGAATCGAGAACAACTCATCGTATTCAACTTAATTAGATTAAGATATCTTAAGAAGAGTGAGATATTGCTGGATTACTTGAAGCCAACTGTTGCAGAGATTTCGTTCACAAACCATGCAGGCCCAAAATATCCAATTTTTTTTTATCAGCAAAAGGAAAAACTTGGTATTAATCTTTGAAAAGAATCACAAAGATTAAAAAGCTAGGATTATGGACACACCGGCATACGCCACTCGAGAACAACTCTCGAATGAATTGAAGCAAGAAGCCAACCAAAACACTGCAACGAAAGCAAGAACCGCCAAACGAACCACCGACCTATAACAGAAACATCGATCCAAAATACGAACAAACACAAATGTAAGCCCAAAAGACAAACTGAAAGAGACAGAACCATAACTTAGCCAGGAGGATAGAACCAAAACACACCAAAATGAGTGAAAAGAAATAGATAAAATAATAAATAAATAATGATTAGAGATAAGGATAATGAGTGAATAGAGAAATGAGAATGATACTTAAAAGTATGGATAATGAGAAGTATTTTTGGAGATGGAATTTTTTTCGTAAAAAGCAATCCGAACAAAAGTAGTACAAAACATAGTGAGGAAGGGAAAGTGGCCCACACTCTTTATTGAGTGCAATTTTGTTCTTTTATGTTTTTTTTTATTTCCGAAAGAGTGCAATTTTGTCACGCTTATCAAAAGATTTCACCATAAAATGATGCTACGTTTACCAAAAAATATATTGTAAAAATGAATTCTATACTATTTCAAATAATAAAAAAGAAGATAATATTCATTTTCTTAAGTAGAAGGTAAACGAAATTCAACGGACAACTCCTCTTTATTACTGCCGTACGAAGAAAAACTGGAAGGACGGAGGAGATGAAAACAACCTTTACCTGCCTTTCCATGACAGTAGAGTGAGAAAGGAACAGTGGGCCCACATTCTTTATTCAACCTTGCTAGCATCACATACACTTACATACCCAAATACATACCCACACTCATATGAGTGGTGTGTACACCATACATGTAAGTGTGGGTGTGTTTTTAGATATGTAAGTGTATGTGATACTAGAATTATTGTTATTAATTAGAGCCAAATATATGTATGAGATACGCGTGACGAGGATCCCGTTGGTGCTAAATTATAGGTATAGAATCGGTTTTTCATCTCCACTATAGATCTTGTTTGAAAGATCTCATTGAAATCTTTAATACGGTGAAAAAAATTAAAAAAATATTTTTCATTTACATTATTAAATATCTCATTGAGATCTTTAATACGCCTTTTGTGCCGGATTTCTAAACCCACTCCGGTCTCGCTCCAATGATCGGAATCGTTCACTTTGTAGAGCTTGTCGAATAGAACAATTAAGCAAAAAATTAGCTTAATTGAATATCATTAAATGCTTGATCGGAACTTTTTTATTTTGAAAAGAATGGATCCGAAATAGTGGATCAAATCCACTGTAACCCATGGACCCAGAGTTATATGGGCTCCGATCAAGCACTTAATGATATTCAATTAAACTGATTTTTTATGTAGTTGTTCTACTCGATGAGCTCTACAAAGTGAACAATTTTGATCATCGGAGCAAGACCGGAATGGGCTCAAAAATTGAGACAGCAGCCCGCAGCTTCCCGTTGGATTTGTGCTAAACCGGAATCAAAACTGTTTTTGTCTTTCAGAGGAAAGTTAATTATTAGATTCAAACGTATGTTTTGACATGCGTGACGAAGATCCCCGTTTTGGCATAATGCCCAACCTGTCTTACGTTTTTTGAGTTGTCCCCTTCTCCCTCAGGCCTTGCTTGGATGGAGTCAAGAGAGGAGTGAAAATAAAAGAGGGGGTAAAACGGGTGGGCCCAAGGTTTTGCTCCTGTTTGGATTCTCCATTTGCTTCCCTCGTTTCATTTCCTCCACTCTTTGTTTTCACTCGTACAAGGGTTTCACCCTGAAACTTTTGGGCTCCTCTAGGGCTGTCCAAATTTTATCCGGCTATAGAGGAGTGAAATTTGGACGGAATCACCCTTGTTTATCTTATTTCCCCAATTCAAAAACTCTTTATTTAGTTTCAGGGTTCTCTTAGGGTGCTCATTGAAATGCCTTAGAGTCAAAAATCAATTATGACCATTTAAGATAAAGTGATCAGAAAAATAAGATTTTCGCACCAATTCAAACGGATTGAAAATCGAAACATTAATTTTTTGACTATATTTTTTAATATATAAATGATGTAAAAAAATAAGTGTTCCAATTTTTAATCCGTTTGAACTGGTACGAAGATCTTATTTTTCTGATCATTTTATCTTAAATAGTCATAAAGGATTTTTGACTCTAAGGCCTTTGAACAAGCACCCGAAGATTCCTTATTTAGTTTCAGAGCTCTTTTACGGTGCTCATTGAAAGGCCTTAAGGCCAAAAATTCATTATAATTATTTAAGATAAAATGTTCAAAAAAATAAGATCTTCGCACTGGTTCGAACGGATTGAAAATTGAAACATTTTTTTTACATCATTTATATATTAAAAAATATAGTTAAAAAACGATTTTTAATATAAATTTTTTAGAATAGACATTTTTTAATTTTTTTATATTTTCAATTGTCCAAAATTATTTAAATATATTGATTTTGAAATTTATATACTTATTTTAATACATAATCAAATTTAACACTGTACATGGGCAAAATAGTCATTTAACAGCTTTTTCCATCATCAACCCCTTCTGATTCCCCAATTCTATAAACTATCCAAACAAAGTCAAATTTTATCCCTCTTTTTAATACCTCGTCCAAACCATATAATATTTTATCTCCCATTCATAAACATCAAATCGATATGGGCTAATCCATTAAAATTAATACCCCTACTATCTTATTTCCCGTTCATATTTTTTATCCCGATTTTTTACCCGCATCCAAGCAGGCCCTCAGGCACATGTGATTTGCCACTTCTCTCTCTCCCTTCTATTATTTCAAGAGGAAGATGTTAAACTGTCACCCCTCTTGTCTGGGCGCCACCCTATTTATTAGCTATCCGATTCATCACAATCGCTAATTAAAATATTAGGGGACCATCCTATTTATGAGCTGTCCGATTCATCACAATCATTGATTAAAACATTATTCCTTTTGTTCCAAAATGAGATATTCTCTATGGAATTCTAACTTTTTTAAGAGATATGTAATTATTATACGTATTTTCCATCATTATTCCTACATTTTATCTATTTTGCACTATTTGTATTCAAATAAGATAGACACTTTTGAAATTTTATCAAATTTCCATTTCTATTTTTGGAATGAGACAATCATTTTGGAACATTTTAAAATGGAATAAGGGACTATTTTGGAACAGATGGAGTACATAATATTTAATACTTGAAGAACCGGTCACTTTTTAAAAAATAAAATAAAATAAAAAACCCTAACTGATACCTTCTAACCATGGTTAATTGGTTATACAGTTTTGTTCCTCTACCTCTCCCTCCATGGATTAAACTTTTCATTTCCCTCTCCATCTCCATTTCTATTTCTCCCGCCTGAAACTCTCAGCAGAACAAATCCATTTCTTAAATGGCAAACGGAGCCGGAGGCCGGTGATCTCGATGTTTCGTGTATCTGTGTATGATCTGTGTCTTTGTTGGTTTCGATTCCTTTGGGCATAACAAATGGTATCACCGTATCAGAGCCAAGGGAACCAAAAACTCAATTCACACCATTGTTTCCGTATCTTTGTTCAAATCTGCATTTTTTTAAACTGCTCAAAACGACGGTCTAATCCATCCATCATGTTCATCTCGTCAAGACGATTCTGGAAAGGTATTGTATGCCTCTGTTTGAATTTGGGGTGAGCCGCATCTTATCGGTCAAAATTGGAAGTTTTTTTTTGTCAAAACCCAATTTTCTCTACACGCGGCCTATTTTCCTGTGAAGAAGATGATGACATCAGTGCTATGTAAGCGCCTAGTCATCCTCCATGTCATCTGACCAGTCACCTGCCCGATCATAATTATGGACCCACCAGAGCCCAACAAATACTAAAAATGTCTTTACGGGTCTCGTTGTGCGCTAATTTTTTTTAACAAATATTTAAGAATATCTTACGGCTCGAATCATCTTTGTAGGTCTCAAAATAAGTACCTCAAAATCATTCTCATTTATTTGGAAGCAAACACAAGGCCTTTTGGGTTAAGTTTAGTACCTTGTTTTATAACGCGTGGATTTTTTATTTGTGATTTTTGTTGCCGTTAAATGGGCAATGATATTTTTTTATTTTTGCAGGGCTAATTATGGGTCTCACAAAGATAATTTGAACTGTAAGGCATTCTTAAAATATTTTTTATGGGTTCTCGGAAAAAATTAACTTAGTCTAATATTGATAAGGGCTATTTTAGAATTCGCAGAGTGTTTTAAAATTCGTAGGGCCCTTAGGGCATTCACAATGTAATAATTAAAAATCAAAAGGTTGTTAAAGTTAGCAATGTTTTCTCAAAAAAGGTGCTCATATTGTAATAACCAAACTTAGTAACCTCTTAGCAACCCATCAAATTTTGGCTTTTGAATAATCAGAACTAATAACCTTTTGCCAATAATCAAATATAATGGTCCATATATTTTCTCAATCAAGTACACCCATTATTACTTAAAAACCTTCACTCTCTTCCCTATTCTCTCTCTCTCTCTCAACAATGTTTCCAGAAAATTATTTTTAAAAACTATTTTTTTCAGAAACTTAAAAAAAAACAGTATTTACAAAAAAACTTTTTTTGTTTTTACACAAAAATTGTTTTAAAAAAAACAGTTTCTAACAGTTTTTCAAAAAAAACTATTTAAAAGAAAATTCACTAAACTATTTTCTTAAAAAAAAACTTTTTTTTTTCAAAAAGAGTATTCAAATTATTGTAAAAAAATTTAGTTCTTAGAATTTTGTAGTTTAAAAAGGTGATGTGACAAGTTTTGGTTATCCAATTTTGATTATTATATTGTAGACCTCTACATTGCTAACATTGGCAATGTCTTAAATGGATAACTAAAAAATGATGTGGCAACTATTGGTTATCCAATTTTTATCATTACATTGCTGATGCTCTTACGATTGCTGAAAAAGCCCTTACAGATTTCGAATTGAGCAAACTTTTTACAATAATCTATAAAAAAAAAAATTATGAATAACTTGTGGTTTGAATCATCTTTGTGGGACTTGAAATGAACCCCACGAATTCATGTCCCTAGCGAACCATATAACGCATCTTGAAGATGCGTGATGTTTTTTCAAAAAGCGTCACTTGCTTGTGTGAATTTGTCACGCATGTTTCATAAAACGCATTTTTTATGTTCGCAATTGACATCACGCATTTTGAAAATGCACGACAAACTATTTTTAAAAAACGTTTCAAAATATGAACATTTCTCAAATTTCTTTCTCATTAGTGGACAGAGCAGCAAAAAACTCAAATTATATGAGCCCCATTGCGCCAACAACTTTAATTCGGTTTTGGCCCAGTCTTCCTTATTGGATGTGCCCAGTCTACCCTTTTGGCCCAGTTTGCCAAGCAAATCAGGGATCTTCAAGATGCGCTATAAGCGGGAGTACAAAATTTAATCCTTGCATTGCCCCCTATTTGGTTCGAATAAATGGACATAATTTTGTGGGGTTCATTTCGAGTCTTGCAAAAATGATTCAAACTGTAAATTATTTATAAAATATTTTTTATGGATTCTTGTAAAAAATTGACTCAATCGGTTATTGTAAGGGTTTTTTCAACATTCGTAGGGACTCTACAAATTCTAAAACATCCTACGAGTTCTTAAACAATTTTTATCGATATTGAATTGAGCTACTTTTGTTCAGGGACCCATAAAAAATATTTTCAGAATAACTTGCGGCTTGAATCATCTTTATGGGATCTAATGATCCCCGCAAATATAAAAAAATCTACGCATCTTCAAGATGTGTTATATGTAATATCAGCATTTTCTGGTTGGTCGAAAAGATGTGTTATATGTGTGAGTTCACTTTTTCAGATTTTTATTTTTATTTTTGAAGGGTCCATTGGATCCCACAAAGATAATTTAAACCGCAAGTTATTTTTAGAATTTTTTTTTATATTCCTGTAAAAAAATTAGCACAATCCGATATTGTTAAATGCTTTTTTAACATTTGTAGGGGGCTTACGAATGCTAAAACAATCCTTATCTTTTTTTAAGCTTACCTTTGTAGCACATCTTGAAGATGCGTTATGTGCTTCTTTTTCTTTTTTTTTTTAAATAAAATGTTTACCTTTATAGCACATCTTACGAATATTGGAGTGAGCTATTTTTTTTTAAAATATCATAAAAAAATATTTTAAGAATAATTTATGATTCGAGTCATAATTGTGGATTTCAAAATGGGCCCACAAAATCATTCTCATTTATTCGGCAGCAAACACGGGGCTTTTGGGTTAAGTTTTATACATTGTTTCAAGATGCGTGGATTTTTTATTTTTGTTGCCATTAAACAGGCAATGATATTTTTGATTTCCGTAGGGCTTATTATGGGTTCCATAAAGATAATTCGAATCGCAAGATATTTTTAAAATAATTTTTATGGGTTCCTGAAAAAAATTAGCTCAATCCGATATCGATAAGGGCTCTTTTAGAATTCGTAGGGTGTTTTGAAATTCGAAGGGCCCCTAGGAATGCCGAAAAGCCCTTACGAATTTTGGATTGAGCTAATTTTATACATGAATGTATAAAAAAGATATTTTATAAATAACTTTCGGTTCAAATCATCTTTTGGAGATCCGAAATGAACCCCACAAATTCATGGCTCTTTATTCGACACCCCTAGCAAACCATTTATCATGGTTAGTTTTTTACCTCACAATATAATGCATCTTCAACATGCATGATGTAATTATTTTTTAAAAGAATAACGCATTTTTAGAATGCTTCACTTGCTTGCATGAATTTTGTTGCCATGCATGTTTTGTAAAAAGCATTTTATATGTACATGATTGACATCATGCATTTTGAAAATGCGCGATGAACTATTTTTACAAGCCCAATTGCGCAAACAACTTTAATTCCATTTTGGCCCTGTCTTCCTTATTGTATGTGCCCTCTTTCGTTTTGGCCCAGTCTGCCAAGAATTATATGTGCCCAGTGTTTCTTATTGTATGTGCCCAGTTGTGCCAACATAAAATTTACATTATAAATTTTATCGGTACAATTTTATTTTTTTGGTCGATCTGGACAGATAGGATTTCATGTCTTACCGATTTTATCATGAGCGCAAAAATTGGTGATAATCAAACGTTGGAAACCACTTAATCGGTACCATTCCGATGTTTTCAAAGGCATTTAAGTCAGATAGTGCACTACTACAACACCGCCTGAGGTAATTTTTGGCCATTAGAACCGTCTATCTTTTAAATATTATCAATAATATCATCCTTACCTAGAATAAAGTCTATCAAGTTTTGGTAGCCAATTGATCGGACGTAAAATAACATTTTTTGCATGATTTTTTTCATCTAGATGAGGGCTTCCTCAACCCGATAGGCCAAAAAAATGATGAGACTAATAAAACATAAAGCAAAACAAAGTGAACGGTCTCGATCGTTGTTATTGTGTTGCGGTCATTGGAGTGCAGTACATTTCACTAAAGCACTAGACTTAAGTTTTGAAACCATGAGGTTGAAAGTATAGAATCTATAGCTACTTAGCGAGTAATTTATTCTAATAATCGATTTAAATAGTTAAGATTGAACTTCTTGTCGATTCTAGAATTGACGCCAAAATCGGCGATAATCAGATATCAAACAACCATAGAATTGCAACACATTCAATGGATCTAGAGCATTAAAGTCCTATACTACCCCACTCAAGAGCCGTTTGAGCTATTTTTTTATAAATCCAAACCGTCTATCTTTTACATAGGACACATTAAGTCAATTAATGTTTAGATTGAAGTAAATTGCTCATTGTTACATACTTCATCGGACGTAAGTTATCACTCTAATAGTGAATTTCGGTACCTATAAAAATTCTTAATATAGTTTATTGAAACCAAAGTTTACAAGAATACATAAACCAATGCTAACAACCAAATCATCGATCTTGATTATTAAAAAACTTATGTACTGAGCTCCATTAAATTTTACTGTTCAAGATAATTGCAAAAATTGCATAACATTGAAAAAAACTTTCCACCTAATAACTACCACTACTACAAAATGGTATAAAGATCACGGTCCAAAAACAAAAAAGATCTCACTTTTTGTAAAAGTGTAATAAAATGTTATGGACTATAGTTTTAATCTCAGTTATACAAAAAACTGAGATGGAAAGATTTTTTAATCTCAGTAATCTAAAAAGTGAGATTGTAACTTCAACAATAGATCTCATTCTCAAAAAACTGAGATTATATATGAAAGAATATATCTCGTTTCGAAAAAAACTGAGATGAAAAGATTTTTTAATCTCAATAATCTAAAAGTGAGATTGTAACTTAAAGAATAGATCTCGTTTTTTAAAAACTGAGATAAAAAGAACCTTTAATCTCAATCATCTAGAAACTGAGATCGTAAGTTACAGAATAAATCACATTTTTTTTTCGACTTAAGATGAAAGCTCTTATTTAGGAAAAGTTGAAAGTCACTTACCCCTTAATCGACTACGCGCGCAATACCCCTAAATAAATGTCACTCTCAACCATTCTACAAAAAATATTTCGTCAAAAAATGCGATACTTTCGGCGATGAAAATATATTTCGTCACCAAATGGATACCTTTGGTGATGAAATTTATGAAGGTTGTATTTCGTCGCCAAATGTATTTCGAATACAACTCTATGCTCAAAACTCCATTAATTGAGATAATTCAAATTGGGTTTGAACAATAACACAAAGGGCTACAACTTTCATGTTTATCCAAATTTCTAATTTTAATATTTGAAGGTTCAAAATGATATTCGAAATATATTTTAATGTTAAACGCATATGTTATATATTAAATATTTCAATTATATATTGAAAAGTGTGTGTGGTGCAGTTGGTTGAAGGTTCTATGCAAAACTCAAGAGACTTAGGTTCAAAACCTAGCAGGATAAATAAAGGGGGATTTTTTCCTTTAGGAAAACGCCACTTTCAATCTCGGTTTTTTCAAAAACTGAGATTATTACTCTCTAAACAACCACGGTTTTATAATAAAACTGAGATGTTAAGCTATTAAAGGTCACGGTTTTGTCTTTTTTAATCACAGTTTTTATGTTTTTAGTCACGGTTTTTATCCTGTGGTTAAAAGATAGAGACTTTTAGTTACACTTTGATAGACCACGGTTTTGAATGCGAGATTAAAAGTGAAAGATCACACCAAATAACCGAGGTCTTTATCTATTTTTGTAGTAGTGTACGGTTAAACACATACCAAAAAAAAAACACCCTTCAATCATGCCCAAGTTATGTACTGTTTGCTTTTTCCTCTGCACTAGAATTGAGGTTTAAATGTTATATATGCCACTTTTCTTTTTGTTATGCCTCAATGGTTTTTGGTCACGCTTCTCAGTGTCCTGTGTTATTCTCACCATATTACGACACAAATGCTATGTCCTTTAGTGACATTTATGCCTATTTGTTTTATTGTTATATACTATTGTTATACCAGTTAGTGGACATGTTATACTCATGTTTATACCCACTAAATTTTATGTTACGCTCTTTTTCCATATTAGTTATGCCATTTTGTGTTCTATTACACTAAATGTGGATGACCGGTTCTATGACTGATTTGACTAGTCATATTTGGTCAAAATTTTCATATGTGGCATCATCTTAACTGTTCGATCGGAGAATACGGTATCCCCTTTTGCTTGGAGGATACCGAAGGTGTTCGCTTATTTGAAAATTTATGTTCCCTTCATCTCAAATTATTGATCATGTTTTATTTTTTGTGTCACTCAAACAATTATCTATATGTCACAATTTATAATTAATATTTTTTATAATTTTAAAAACTTTGTTTAGTAAAATTAATTGATATCTGTCAAATAATATCCATATTTGATATAAAAAATACTACTCCCTTCATCCAAATTTAATTGTTATTTTTGGGAGTTCGTACCACTTTTCAGTTGATTATATCTTGTAATATATAATGTTTTATGTGATTATAAAAACATCGTATCATAAAAAAAATCGAGATTTATCAAACAAGATCTATATTGGATATAAAATTCATTACCAATTTAAAGATATAATTATTATTTTATCCGGTTAGAATAGAACGAGGGACAAGTAAATTAGGACGGAGAGAATAAAAATTACTCCATCCGTCCTATTTTAAGTGTTCACATTTCTATTTTGGGATGTCTCAAAATAAGTGTCCATTTTCTAAAAATAACCATCAAGACATGCCAAACTTTCAATTTTACCCCTGAAAAGTACCATTTCTCACCTAATTATTTGGCAGTTTTTGATATTCATGTCATATTTAGAATTCGATTGACAATATCTTTCAATTTAATATATTTTCATGATTTTAAAATTTTTATATATTAAAGCTAATTGAGATCTATTAAACAAGATTTATATTACATAGTTTTTGAGATCCATATTGAAATATATAAGCAAGTTAAATACGTATAATTAACTTCACAATTTTTAAGATTAATTTTGAAAATTAGAGAAAAAAAATTTTGACTTCTTAGAAATTAAGCTCAAATTCCCATAGAGGATAATTAAATTGGGACGGAGGGAGTAAAAGCTATAGCCAATTCCTTGAGAGGTCCGAAATAGTAAACGGGACCAATAATTTTGGATGAAGGGAGTAATTTTAAAATATTTATTTATTACCGGAAACACCTAACAACTTGATTGTTACAAATTCTTTATCAAACAACTTATTCATTAGTGGAAACGCCTCTACGTACTTTTACATACGCCAACTAATCGTCAAGGTGCTTTGATACATAGATACGTACACAAATGCCTGACTAACCAACCAACTCCGAATTGGAATATTTAAATAATCATCCTTTTTAGTCATGCCATGTAAATATTCATCCCATGCAATTTAAACAGTTATGATTTCATCCCCATCTTAAAATAATCCCAGAACCACCTTTATATATATATATATATATATATATATATATATATTATTTTTTATTATTATTAGTAAATAATTTTGGATGAAATCTTAAAGCTAGGGTCTTAACCATTATTAGAAATACCAATCCCAAAAATCAAATCCCGTAATTAACGTCATATCTCGTAATTAATGCAATTTGTATGCCCTATAAACCAAATCCCGTAATTATTGGCTACCTGTGGAGAGAAGACGAGGGATGGAGTCTCGATCTCTATTTTCGATTCCGTCTTTTGCCCCAAATCTTGAACACCCACGCTAGTGCCATCTCATTTCTCCCTTCGAACACCCACGCGCCGGTCCCATCACCGGCGGTCCTCGTGGACCATATTCTTCCCCCACACACTCTCTCTCCTTTCTCCATTGATAGAGATCCAGAAACATTGAAGGCGATGGGACGCCGGTGACATCCATGGTAGATTGAAGAAAGGAACAGATCACGACGAGCGGCGACGCATGAATTGGCTGCGATACTCGAAACGGCAGCGGTGGCAGGCATGGGAAAGATGCAATCCAAGCACTATATGGTTTTGATAATACAAGCTTGAATCGTCATGGTTGATTTTCAGACGAATATATTGCCAACTGATAACAACCTTCCCTCCCCCTTCGAAATTTGAAACACCATTTCCATTTAATCCATTTTTGCACGAGATCATTGAAATGGCAGCTATCATGGGATCAAAGCCCACCGCTGATTCTTCAATAATAGCTTCAAGAGCGTTGAATAGATCCCATTCTCCCCCCGTCGACCTCCTTTTGTCGCCCTCTGTGCCGACAAACGGCGCTCCATTGCCATTACCGTTCAACTTTGCCTCCGCCCGAATCGACGGGTTCAGAGACGATGAGTTTGGAATAAAGAATAATGGATTCAAGTAGAATCATATAATGTTTTGGTACTTGTTATATAATCAAGTAGAATTAGTTGGTTAAATCTGTCAATAACAGGGGAAGGACACACACACACTATATTAGTTGGTTAAATTTGTCAGTTATAGCACTAGCATTTTCAGCCTCTTTATCTTCAGGTATTGTTAGGACCGGAGGGACACACGCACGCAAACTCACACAATGATTTCAGAGAAAAACTCTCCGAGTATATATATTCACACAACGAATATACAAAGATAAAAAAACTCTCCGGGAACCACACGTCGGTCCCTCTCCGGGAGGCCACAGACCGGCCCCCCACGCTCACCTCACCCCCTCTCTCTCTCACATTATGACACAACTTTCCTATGCTCTATAGATGCATATATATATAGACAAGGAAACCCTAATACTCGTAAGGAAATAAGGTGGGGAGTGATCCTGTGCTTCGCGCACACCACCCCACTTGGGTGGATTTCCAAATGTGATGTTGTTAACAGAAACAGAATCATACTGAATGAAGCACAAGCAGTTTGGACTTGCAACAAGATCATGGGATTGGGATATAATGGAGATGAGGATGAAGTTATTTCGAAATTTGAAACACCATTTCCATTTATTCCATTTTTGCACGAGATCATTGAAATGGCAGCTATCATGGGATCAAAGCCCACCGCTGATTCTTCAATAATAGCTTCAAGAGCGTTGAATAGATCCCATTCTCCCCCCGTCGACCTCCTTTTGTCGCCCTCTGTGCCGACAAACGGCGCTCCATTGCCATTACCGTTCAACTTTGCCTCCGCCCGAATCGACGGGTTCAGAGACGATGAGTTTGGAATAAAGAATAATGGATTCAAGTAGAATCATATAATGTTTTGGTACTTGTTATATAATCAAGTAGAATTAGTTGGTTAAATCTGTCAATAACAGGGGAAGGACACACACACTATATTAGTTGGTTAAATTTGTCAGTTATAGCACTAGCATTTTCAGCCTCTTTATCTTTAGGTATTGTTAGGACCGGAGGGACACACGCACGCAAACTCACACAATGATTTCAGAGAAAAACTCTCCGAGTATATATATTCACACAACGAATATACAAAGATAAAAAAACTCTCCGGGAACCACACGTCGGTCCCTCTCCGGGAGGCCACAGACCGGCCCCCCACGCTCACCTCACCCCCTCTCTCTCTCACATTATGACACAACTTTCCTATGCTCTATAGATGCATATATATATAGACAAGGAAACCCTAATACTCGTAAGGAAATAAGGTGGGGAGTGATCCTGTGCTTCGCGCACACCACCCCACTTGGGTGGATTTCCAAATGTGATGTTGTTAACAGAAACAGAATCATACTGAATGAAGCACAAGCAGTTTGGACTTGCAACAAGATCATGGGATTGGGATATAATGGAGATGAGGATGAAGTTATTTCGAAATTTGAAACACCATTTCCATTTATTCCATTTTTGCACGAGATCATTGAAATGGCAGCTATCATGGGATCAAAGCCCACCGCTGATTCTTCAATAATAGCTTCAAGAGCGTTGAATAGATCCCATTCTCCCCCGTCGACCTCCTTTTGTCGCCCTCTGTGCCGACAAACGGCGCTCCATTGCCATTACCGTTCAACTTTGCCTCCGCCCGAATCGACGGGTTCAGAGACGATGAGTTTGGAATAAAGAATAATGGATTCAAGTAGAATCATATAATGTTTTGGTACTTGTTATATAATCAAGTAGAATTAGTTGGTTAAATCTGTCAATAACAGGGGAAGGACACACACACACTATATTAGTTGGTTAAATTTGTCAGTTATAGCACTAGCATTTTCAGCCTCTTTATCTTTAGGTATTGTTAGGACCGGAGGGACACACGCACGCAAACTCACACAATGATTTCAGAGAAAAACTCTCCGAGTATATATATTCACACAACGAATATACAAAGATAAAAAAACTCTCCGGGAACCACACGTCGGTCCCTCTCCGGGAGGCCACAGACCGGCCCCCCACGCTCACCTCACCCCCTCTCTCTCTCACATTATGACACAACTTTCCTATGCTCTATAGATGCATATATATATAGACAAGGAAACCCTAATACTCGTAAGGAAATAAGGTGGGGAGTGATCCTGTGCTTCGCGCACACCACCCCACTTGGGTGGATTTCCAAATGTGATGTTGTTAACAGAAACAGAATCATACTGAATGAAGCACAAGCAGTTTGGACTTGCAACAAGATCATGGGATTGGGATATAATGGAGATGAGGATGAAGTTATAAGTAAGATTGCAGGTATGGAAGCTCAAGATTTAGACAGAGATGTAACCAAAAAGAAAAAAAGATTTAGACAGAGCTGAATGAAATGCAGGGCAACTCTAAGCTCTCAAACTATACAACAGAGTGTTTCATGTCTGCACTTACAACACAATGAAGTGTATGACTTGAAATGTCAGAGGGTTAACCAAAAGGAGAAAAGAGGAAGAATAAAGAAGATCCTTAAAAGAGAGAAAGGTGGACATGGTCTTTTTCAAGAAACCAAGCAAAGATCTGTTACCATGGATTTCATCAACTCAATTTGGTGAAATGACAGCTGTGAATTTTTGGAAGTTGATGCATTTGAAACTGCAGGTGGCCTTTTTTGCATTTGGAATCCAAATGTCTTCTGTTGGAAGGAAATTGGGGGCTCCAGAAACTTCAGAGTTCTTTGGTCACTGTGGAAAATGAGGAATGAACACATCTTTCAGAATAATGAGTCTCTGATTGTGGTACCTTTGTTCTGGGGTTTTTTGATGGGGTCCTTGTTTTTTTGGGTGATTGGTTTTGATGTTTTCCCGCTGATTGGGTGGCTGTTGTGTGGTGTTTTGATCGAGTCTGTCCTGGGTTTTCTTTTGCTGGGAGGTGGTGTCTTGGTTTGAGTCTTGTTAATTTGGTGGTGTCTACACTAGGTTTGCGTCTTGTTTTGGAGGGTTTTGGGTCTGTCATTTGGGTCTTTTGTGGCTCTTGTGTCTTTCTTTTGTGCTCCTTGTTTTTTTGGGTGATTGGTTTTGATGTTTTCCAGGTGATTGGGTGGCTGTCGTGTGGTGTTTTGAGTCTGTACTGGGTTTTCTTTTGCTGGGAGGTGGTGTCTTGGTTTGAGTCTTGTTTGGTGGTGTGTCTAGGTTTGCTTCTTGTTTGGGGGGTTTTGGGTCTGTCCTTTGAGTCTTTTGTGGCTCTTGTGTCTTTCTTTTGTGCTCCTTGAGGTGTTCTTACTTGCATGTTCATTTTCTACAATCATCTTGAGCTAGCTGCTTACACTTCTGTTCTCATACTGGAGCTGCTGGCACTACTAGACTATGTTTCTTACCTTTCATTTTAGAACTTCATTATACCAGTGCTTGGTTGTCTGCTGCTGCCGAGGTTTCAATTGTTGGTTGCCTTCATTATACCAGTGCTTGGAATGCATGGACTTGGAATGCCTAATCCTTTACCAGTGCTTGAAGATTGTTATAATACTTCAATTCAAAAGGGGGGTGGTTCTTAGTATATTGTATTTTGATGGACATAGGTTTAATTTATATCTTGTTGGTGTAATTTGAGGGTACTATACATTGCATGTAATGGGGATATCTTGAAATACTTTTAGAAAATAATTTCTGTCAAATATATATGGAGAGTGGTGCTGTGAAATAACCACAAAATATTGGCAGGTCAAAATTTTCATCATCTTTGATATTCTTATAATTCGTCTTACTGTTTGAGTTAACAAGCTAGAAAACCCTAACGATTATTTCCTCTAAAATGTGCTTCATCATCTTTTGATATTCTGTAGTTAGTCTTACCGTTTGGGTTTACAAGAAGCTTAACTATTATTTCCAACATAAAAGGATAAACAGATATACAGTGTTATCATAATTATCTCATGAAGTGATTTTGTTACCAGATACATAGTACCACCTTGATCGAGAAGGGATCCTGTCATGTAACGATCCTTATAGTTAATGTGATCCCAAATATTTGACTAACTTTATTTTTTGCATAGATGCATGATAAACACACGATCAGACCTCTAAAATGACCTATCTGATCTCCATATGGAACAATAATGGATACTTTTTCCTGTTACATGAGGAACGACATGAGATAATCTTCACATGAGATGATCTTAACTCCCCCACCTGATCACCTTAGCATTTCCAAATTAAACGTCATCAGGAGTACTATTTGGTTAGAATGCCATGCCCGATTTCATTGTCTCGGGTGCGCCTACCATCTCAAACTTTATTAAATTATTCTACCATAGAATTTTAATTCCCTAAATACATCAGTAATAGTAATAGCTATTACGTTCCCAAAAAAAAAAAAATCATTACAACAATTTGGCTATCGAAATTTGTTAACCTCATTTGCATTAATTAAACTTCAAGTGAAAATTAATCACTCATAAAAAAGAAAAACATAATTGTTTTTGAGTAAATGATACAGTTTGAAGCAATTTTTACCCTGTATGAGCTTTTAACGCTATTTTCACTTATAGTTATTTCTCTCTCTCTCTCTCTCTCTCTCTCTCTCTCTCTCTCTTGTACCACAAGTTTCATTGCATCAAACTTCTTATGTATTTGATGGTGGGGTATTGTCGACGGCGGCTTTAAATATCATGTCGAAGGCATTCTCTATGCATGAATTTAATTTTGGTGGATCTATGAAGCCTTTTTCCATTCGGATGGTGATCCTCAGCTTGCCCACATAGCTCATGATCGTTATTGCTAGACTCTGCAATACCATCAATCATCAACACCATGTTAGTTTTGCTAAATGTATAACAAAGTATTAAGCTACATTGGAGGTTGATTTAGGGAAATGAAAATATATTATTTTCTTTTTAACAGCAAAAAAGCTACCATATTATTAATCCAACCAAAATTGAGTCACAAAAGCATATGAGATACAACAATAAAAGGGCTAGAGCATACGGCATCACAACAAAAAATTAGCATCCAAATATATTAATCTTATGGCCGCCGCCTATTATAGTATTATATATTCAAATGGCACTGCTGACAATTTGAAGTGCTTGCCACGAGGGCTTGCTTAAGAAGTTCACCAGCAATTGCTCTTCAGAGCGGGCGAATGTGGAACGACGGGACATATATAAATAGGCCAACTAAAGTTGGGTCATGTTGACTCTACTCATACTTTGACAAATGCTTCCGTTATTCAGAAAATGCCATATCAACGTGCTAAATTGATCATGATGATGTTAATCAATGTACTTCCTATTGATTGAAGAAAAAGAAAACTTAATTTTCCCTAAAATTTGGGGAGGGCTTCAATGTACATCTTAGTTGGGTATGTACAATGCTGTAGGCACCAATTGAATGTGTAGTATATATTACATAAAAATTCATACTATTTTCGTATAAAAGTTTCTTATAGTAGCATTGAAATTCATGACATTTGTTTTAAAATCATAACCTCAAGACGAAAACTCTTATTATGCGAACATTTGTGGACTCAAATTTATCGTTATGAGTTTCTATGAAAATACTACGAATATTTATACTCACAATATGAATTCAAAACTGTTACCCGGAATAGTATGAATTCATGTGATTTAAGGGAATGCATATCGCGCACATCAAAGTACATGTATGTATTGGAGTATTTCCCTAAACTTTTGGTTGATTCACCAACTTTATGGTGGTGCCAACCCCTCAAACCAACTCAATCATATATAGGGTTTACTCGAGCATCGGAAGTACGATGACAACTTTAATACTGTAGACATATGTACAAATACATAAAACAAAAGAAAACTATACTAATTAGTATACCTCTGGACCGCCGACCAGTGTGAAGTACAATCCCTTAACAGGATGATTTGCCAAAGCCATTTGCTCAACTGGCCCAATCAAATTCGACATTGCTATGCTCGAGCTATTCAACGTGTCGTAAACGTACTGAGCTGCTGCCTGAAATATCAATTTCCTGATACTTTATAATTCCTCTATTATGATAGAATAACCTATTTATAGAAACAAAAATTCTAACCAAACGACATGGTCAATTTTTGTCATTTCATTGTAAATGAGAACAATCGATCTATTCCCAAGGGCAACAAAAAAATCTTCTAGTATCGAGGAAAATTCTTTTTTTTTTAATAGCAATTTTTTTATTGAACTCAACAAAGGGTACATCATTTGAATATATATAGGAATATTCTATTTTGATAGGAAAAATTCTATTTGAAATGAAAAATAAAATCATCTAAATGTATGCATACCTCAGGTCCTCTAAACTTCCTGAGAATCTCTAGCATCCTACCGGTGAGATAAACGGCCGCCGAGTTTCTTTTCCTCTTGATCATCCTATGTGCTTTCTTCACAAATCTGACTGGGTTTGAGTTAGTCTGATCATCGTTCTCGCTGTGCTTCAGTTTAGGGATGGTGACATGCAAGAAGGTGAACTGGTTCCCCCATGGCATCTCGGAATTGGGCTTCACCATCTCTCCAATTGTCTGGTACCCACCAATGGCTCTGGTGTTGAGCACCACTAGTGCAGTGGCATTTGCATTTGCATTCCCCTGCTGCTGCTCATCATCGTGGCTTGATGATGATGCTTGCATGTATAATCGAGTCCCCAAGAAGACTACTCCCACAATCACGTCGTTTATCGTCTGTAATTAGAGATATAACGATAACATTTCAAGTGTACTCCCCACGTGAAAAGAGAAATGAGACAGCATGATCGAAAATATGAAGGTTGGTTTGGTCATTTTTCTAGTACCACATACATTTACACATTCAAACACACACCCATACTCACATGCATGAGTGGTGGATCCCACACACACTAACACGTGTTTGGGTGTGTAAGTGTATGTGGTGCTAGCAAAGTTGTTTACCGAGGGTGGAATTAGCGCTATTTGTGAAAATATTGCGGGATTTAAAAGTGAAAATGTTTAATGGATTTATATGTATGGATGTGTACATAAATATATCCATTTTGACATATCTTGTTTTTCTGAAATATATTTTCAAAGAAAATAATAAGAACCAATATCTGGAAAGCAATTGGGATAAACAAAAAATAGTGATATACATGGAAATAAATCTCAAACTTCTTTGAATCTGAAAGCAATTAGGCTGCGTTCTTATGAACTTAACTTAAATATGAGAGTTTTGTCCTTATTTGAATTTTTTTCACATTTATTAGTTTTGCGTCAAATTTTTGTGAGTTATTGATTTTTCTCGACGAGAAGAATCGGAAAAGTAAATTTTTTTTACGTTTACCTAAGTATTTTGACAAATAACAACTTTTTAGCCACACAAAAAAAAGGTCACTTTTTTTGCTAAAAAATGGTTAGTTTTCAAAATACTTGGGTAAAAATAAAAAAAATTATTTTTTCGATTTCTTTCATCAAAACAAATTAATAACCCATAAAAGTTTGAAGCAAAACTAAAAAATGTAAAAAAAAAATTAAACAATGACAAAATTCTTAGATGTAAGTTGAGTTCATAAGAACGGACCCGGGGACCCTGCCGAGCGGCACCCCTGCCAAGCGGGTGCCGAGCGGCCCATCCGGCCGTTCATCTCGGAATCAACGGCCTGGATCGAAACATCTTTTTCCTTTTCCTTTTTTTTTTTTTTAAATCCGTTTGGTACCTTTACATCTGGGCCGTCCAAAACACTTTTGGACGACCGAGATGTGCTCGGCACCCCTGCCAAGCACCCCTGCTTGGCAGGGTCTCCAGGTCCCATAAGAACCCAAGTGTTATGGACTACAAGTCTACAATGGGCTAGTGGGCTTTTCCAAAACTTTTTTTGGGCCCTAACTCATATATATCTCACTTCTCTGAATTAATTTCTAAGCCCAATTTCGTAAGCACTACCAATATAAAACTCGAGCCTCAAACATCGTAAAAAGGCAGAATAATTCCACAAAAATTAAAGTTGAGAAGAGTAAAACCTTAAGCAGACCTATACTTTTTTAGTTAGATTACTAAGGCAGGCCGATGTTACTCTATCAACTCGAACCTAAGATCTCACACCCTTACACTTTAAGTGCCCTCTGATCATTTGGGCTAGAGCCCTAGGTCTATGGCAAGCCAATGTTGCTCTATATTTGTTTATCAAATAATTAATTGAAAAAGTATTTCTCTAATATGATTACATGCAAAACTATTAGTCCAAAAATTCTTATGTCCATTTCCTATTTTGCCTTCCAGCATAAGATAACAAATGAATTCATCTCTTTGCTGCAGTATACTCCCTCTATTTTGTACTCCAGTAGTTTTGGTTTCTTTTTAGAAAACCGTGCTATTTTCAAGGCCAAACACAAAAATTTGAGACCACCAAGCCACCAAGGTATGTCGTAAGAAATGCCTCGGTGGCCAAAAGGGAGACGAGAAGTGAGCAAAAATTTGACAAGTACTTCCACGTACGGAATTCAACATATGCAAAAGATACTTACAACTCCAAGCTTGGCCTTGATTTGTTTGATGTGGTCAAGAGAAAATGTTAAGGTGGTTATTACGCTGGGTCGGAACTCCACCCCATCTCCGCCGGACCGGATCGGTGACAGCCCATCTCTGGTGAAGCTATTCTTAATGAGCGTCGACCCAAAATCCGATGCAGTATTGACAACCCCAGAGAAAACCTTACCCAGATTCCGAAAAATCCCTTTATTTTTTCCATCCCTTTTCGAGCTAGATTCGCGAGAAGGGAAGGTTAAAGGGAGAGAAGGATTGTCAGCTCTTTGTAAGCAAGAAAGGAGAGCTCCCATGAGAGAGAAACCGTCGCCGAGCGCGTGGTGAAGCTTGAAAATTACGGTTCCAGCTGCATTACTAGTAGGGTATTTGATGATGTGAATTTCCCATAGTGGTTTGTTCAGTGGAAATCGTTCCAATGATATTTTCGTCATGTAGTCGTTGAAGCATTCGTCGTAAAATTCCGGCGACATTCCGACGGGAAAAGAAGGGACGTTGATGTGGTCTTCTAGCGTCACTTCCACCCTCTTCCATTTTTTGACTCCCTTCTTGTCTCCAACCTGTTCACGCATGAGTTTTTACTTAGAAGTTAGAACTCGTTAGGATGAAGATGATTTAATTTAATTTAATTTGATTTAATACAGTAGTATAATTTTAACATACGGTGAATGTGTTGGAACTTCAATAAAAATAGAGAAAAACATTTTACAGCGGAACCGTGAATATACTTTACGACGCTCAATCGCACGCACTTTTGGTTGGTCCGAATTTTAAAAAACTATATTCGGTAAAAGAGTTTAACTCTTCGCAGGAAAAGTTTTTTTTAAAACCTGGATCATTGATTGCGGAAACGAACGGTCGTGAATAAGTTTCTCTCCTAAAAATAATAATGAAGCATCCATATTCTTTTGGGAGGTGCATAGTTGATTTAACTTTATTTACAAATGTGTCATTAGTATTAGAGCATCTCCAACCTTAGCTTCAAATTTGAGCATGCCAAATTTTTTTTAAAAGCTTATATGACAATTCGATATGTGAAATTAGGTATCTTCAAGATATCAACTGCACCCATCATGTCAGATTTAATATTCTAGGAAGTTTTGGAGAATAAAGTAGTGGAAGATAAATTTTGACGCCAATGTCACATTTGACATCCCATGAGAGGTGGGATATTGAATGTCATATAAGCATGTGACATTTTGGTTGAAGTTCTTTCACATGTCAACTCTTTCACCTAGCATGTTATGTCAAATTTGACATTCCTATTTGGAGATGCTCTTAGGCAATAAAAAAGGAGGAGGGATAGTACAACCTATGAAAGGAAAACATGAAAGCGTCTATATATGAGACTGGAATGAACGATTTAGATTCCTATCAATGTGAATTTGTGTAAATCCATCATTCATTTCAATTTCATAGACACTTTCAAGTACCCTAACACTTTTGTGAAAAAAGAAACTTGTAATAAATGGGCGATAAGATTTATTGGTTTATGGAATAGTATGGGGTGCCATGCTCTATTCATTATATATGGTTAGTTCCAACAAGAGAAGTAATTCGGTATATATGGGTTGGTTCAATTGGTTCTTCAAATCAACAAAGAAGAGTGGTGAAGAATGGCACCACATTACTAAGCAAGCAATAAATTTTCTAGTTCCAGTACCACGACTATGTGTTGTCAAATCCAACATCATTGAAAGATACTCCAAAATATCAAAGGACCAAAGAAGAAAATAGGATGAAAAAGCTAAATTGACCGGTCTATTTTCCTTTCATTTGTAAAAAAAAAAAAATTTAGCTCTTTAAAAGGAAAATAATACTGTAGATATTGCACTACAATAATATTTTGTTTGCAAAATATTACTGTAGTTTTGCAAACAAAATCACACCTAGACTAAATCATCACATGCTACTATTGGGACTATAATTAATCCCGGCTATGGGGCCATATTATTTATGGAGACCTTTTGAGATGTCCATATTTAATCCAGACAGATGAGGCCCTCCTCATCCTCCTCTCCCAACAATTCATCTAGGCTATGGGGCTGTATTATTTATGAAGACCTTTGAGATGTCCATATTTAATCCAGGCAAATGAGGCTCTCCTCACACCTAGATTAAATCATCCCATGTTACTATTAGGACTATAACTAATCTAGGCTATGGGGCCGTATTATTTATGGAGACCCTTTGAGATGTCCATATTTAATCCGGGCAGATGAGGCCCTCCTCATCCTCCTCTCCCAACAATTAATCTAGGCTATGGTGCTGTATTATTTATGGAGACCTTTGAGATGTCTATATTTAATCCAGGCAAATGAGGCTCTCCTCACACCTAGACTAAATCATCCCATGTTACTATTAGGACTATAACTAATCCAGGCTATGGGGCCGTATTATTTATGGAGACCCTTTGAGATGTCCATATTTAATCCGGGTAGATGAGGCCCTCCTCATCCTCCTCTCCCAACAATTTTAATCTGGGCTATGGGACCGTATTATTTATGGAGACCTTTGAGACGTCCATATTTAATCCGGGCAAATGAGGCCCTCCTCATCTCCCTCTCCCAACATTTCAACTACAAAATAATTTTATCCATGGCCCCATTTTATCCCCCTCCAAACCAAGTACTTTTTTTTTGCACCATCCAAATCAAATTTTGTTTTTGCACCATTCATTAAAGTCACATTAATGTGGACCCACCTTCCATAAATGATACACTCTATTATCTTATTCCCCTCCATAAATAATAGTCCAAAACTCATCATGCATCCAATCGGACCTTTTAGGGGAGAAAGTAAAATAGAGGGAGGGATTCAATACTTTTGGTACCTTTTGCAATTAGAGAGGCCTAAAAAGGCCAAAAAAATCTCTCTCAAGAGGGTTCAAAAATAAAGACAGAGGGTTCAATGAAGCCTTACAATATCACCCATACCTAACAGTGAACATTTTTTCAACCTCAGATGGTCCAGCTGAATCCCCTTACTACATGGTAGGGCCGCCCCTGATCTATACAAATGCTTGTGAGAAACCTCTAGAACTAAAGAATGAAAAAATAAAATCTAGAAAGAGTGCTTCCCATTGCTCTGTTTTCTCCTACGCGTATTCTCTTCGAGTATGCTCGCGGCAATTTTGTTGCTTGCTTGGTTCTTAGTTTCTCACTTAATCAATTAAAGGATCAAGGATAATCTCAAGTCAGCAGCACCTCTGCATTGAATCCCTGCACTACAGGGTCCCAAGTATACCGTACGTACCCAATATTTTTTTGTTAATTGATAAAAGAGATCATTTTATATCAGATATGGAGTACAAAGTATAAATCCGGGACAATATATCAATTGTGAGGATCTACGAGATAACCAAACCCAATAACTAAACCAATGCAAGAAATAAACTCATTACAAGATAGAAACGAAGAAATAAAGGAAAAGCCATTTAAGGGAAGAACATTCACATACAGGTGGAGGGACTCAAACTCCTGACCTTCTCCTAGTGAAATGCAAGAGTCTTGGCCAATTGAGCTAGCCCCAATATAGGATGTGCACATCTTGAATTGTATTCAAGTTTACAACATTTTCACATAAATTCGTATCTTGAATTGATACGGATTTCTGTTATGCCCCTAGGATCAAAACTAAACACACACAACATAGAGTTTTACGTGGTTTTCCAAAATAGAGGAAATAGAGCAATATTCCCGGAGACAAGCTTTACAAGGCAATTCTCTCTCAACTCACTACACTCTCTCTTAATCTACAATGTTAACCCCTAAGTGACACAAAATCTGAGAGCTCAATTTATAGAAAAAGATTGAGCTCTGTTTACAAGCCATGCCGGAGAAGAGATCGAATGCCCATAAGAATTTTTCTTCATTAATGAAGCCTTTAGCTTTAAGAATCCAGCTAACCACACAGACATCTGTGCATAGACTGTGCACAGATTTTTTTGTGGGGCCCACCACGGGTCCCATACAAACAATTTGAGCCGTTCATTAAATGTAAAATATTTTTTCAAGGATCCCCGCATAAAAATAGCTCAATTTAATACAAATATGTGCTCGATCCAATCATCTAAATTTACATTCAAATTTTTCAATAACAGAAAGTTAGATTATTAGATCGAGCACCTATAGGTATTGAATTGAGCTGATTTTTTACGGAGACCCTTGAAAAAATGTTTCACATTTAATGAACGGCTCGAATCATTTGTGTGAGACTCATGGTGGACCCCACAACAAAATTTGTGCACAAATTGTCTGTGTAGGCAGATTTATTGTATCTTTAAGGCTCCCAAAGTCTACAAGAGGGGCTATGCCCTATCTTTTGCATCCCCAAGTCAACAATGGAGGCTTCAATCAATCCTCGTGAATTTCAACAATTTCTACCTATTTGTTTGTTGTAATTATTACTCAAGTTAAAATTCTTTTCTGTATTTTCTAAATAAATAAATAAATAAAAACGAAGAGTGGTGGTTGAAGGAGGTGGTGGTGGTGGTGGTGGAGTGAGAAATTGAAAATCGTTTACGAATCACGAAAATACCCCTCTACGGAGTCTCTACCGTGTTTTCTTAAAAAAAATATTTCATTTTCAGCGACAGTAAATATAAAAACAATATCAAACCAGTTTGTTTGGTACTACTCGATTGCAAATAATACACCAACTAAGTGGCCATGAAGTTTTACTAGGTCGATCAATTGTGCATCTCATAAAGCTGATAGCGAGGCATACCAACAGTGTTGGCCTAGAAAGATACTAAAAACGCAATATTGGGCATGACAAAGTCCTTTTCAAATACTAGCTATGTAGAGCCTGTTCACTCGTTCGTGTCAAAATATTGTTACCAGAGTTGATTTTTTAACTTCTTGTAGTGTATAAAAAAAAAAAAATTTTACTATACTTTACCGAATTGATATTATTCTGAGACAATCTCAAGTTCGGGAAATTGAAGTAAATCTACCGCTTTATTTTATTTTTGATACAGATCACTTAGATTGTTGAATGCGACAAATTTGGCATAGCCAAAATTGGTGCCAAATTGGCGCCAAAGACAACGTTGCCGTGAGCTTAGAATTGCCAAAGAAAATTCCAACGCAACATTTTACCGTCACATAAGCAACGGCCGACTGGTGGAGTACTAATGCATTTCTTATCCTATCGTAGCGGTTTCATCTTTTGATCCTTCGTTATAATTAATGAAATCATTCTCCGCCGTTCAAAAAAGATTTGCCAACGGCCAACGGGTGGACTTGCTATTGAGAGAGAGAGAAAGAGAGAATATACGTACCATGATGGAGGAAAAGCGCGGGTTGATGGGGAGGAAGACATCCTTAAGCAGGGTCAGAGTTTGCGAGTCGTCAACCGGAATTTCGGATTCCAAAACAGCCAGAATAGAGAGTGATAGGGCGGAGCTGTTGAAGTACTGTCCGGTTGGACTCACTGGCATTTCGGGTAGTACTTCATCCTCCTCCTCAGTGTGGTACTGATCCATTATTGTCTTGTCTCGCTCTGCTTTTGATTGATCTTTCTTGAGTAGGATCGGAGCCTCTCTCCTCAGCCTCTTCTAGTATTTTTTTGAGCTCGCTCGTGCATGGAATTGGTCCTTGCATGTGTTTGGCTCTATATATAATATAGTTCCAGCCACTTAGGCTCCGTTTGTTTGGGCGTAAAATATTTTCCGGTAAAATGTTTTACCCATTTTTCGGTGTTTGGTTATGTAGAATGTTAGGAAAACATTTTACACGTAAAATATTTTCTATCAATTGGATGGAAATGACTTACTATTAAATCGTCTGTAAGTTATTTTCCAAAATGAACCCGCTGCCTTCTACTGCAATTCTCACTGCTCAGTTTTCTCGATCATCAGTCCTGACCTACGTTCAATTCCAATATTCTCAAACCTCTCTACCGGGTTTAAGCCCTCCTCTCTCTTTCTCTCTATACTATTTTGTTGATTCCTGAAAATATTTTCAAGTGCTAACCAAATACTAAAAAATAAAAATTTGAAGTTTGTTTTCTAAAAAAATATTTTACATCGAAACAATCAGGGCCTTAATTGCTAAATATCTAGTATTTAGCTATATATGCTTGTCTCAGCCCCATTAATCAATAACAAATTTTGACAAAAGAAATAGTGTTGCAATAAGGGATGGCAATTTCCTTTTTTTTTTTTTGGGTCGACGGTCAGGAGTGTTTAGAATAAGTTTACATGCATATCGACTATTTCTTTCCTCGGTCCAATCAAAGGCAGGCTATCCACACCGGAATTAGGGGATTTACAAGAGATTATCTTTCTTGCGGTTTGACTCCTCTGCAGTGGCGGAGTCAGGATTTTAACTTTGGGGGGCGGCTTAAAAGATGTATATTTTTTATCAAAACATATTACTCCCTCTGTCCTTTTTTAGAGTCCAGTATTCCATTTTGGGCTATCCCTTAATAAATGTCCATTTTGTAAAGTTAATGAGTAAAAATTAGTGCATTTTCTATTTTGTCCCTAAAAGTGGATTCTATTTTGAAAAATGAGTGAATAAAAGTGTAATGATGATGTCTCTATAGAGGGTAAATAAGGAAAGTGGAGGTAAAAGTTGATACGAAATGTATGATGTCTTTTTAATAATTTTTAATAAGTTAGAGTTATGAAGCAAAACACTTAAAAAGGGACGGATGGAGTATATCATAAGGTTTTTGCTTTCCAATTCATTACATTTGTACATTTAAATGATTATTTAGGCTAATTCAACTATCACGTGCTTATTTTTTTTTTATGAAAGAAATTGAGAATGTAAAATAACTTATTTTTTATCAAATCGAACCAAAATTATTAAAATTATAAATAGCTATACAGGAATAATTATCAATAATATTCAAAATTCGATACATACAAAATAAAAATTTTAAAACTCGGACGCTCGGGGAGCTCCGGTCGGAAGAGCCGGGACCCCTCGGGCCCCAACATAGCTATGCCCCTACTACTTCGTAGGCCAACCACGTCGGAACTAGGAGATTCCTTAAAGATTTCTCTTTTGTAGCCTGACACCTAGAAGTTACCAAATTTCGAATTCAGAATGTCTGAATTTTATTATAGTTCATTCATGTTGTCACTTGAGCTACCACTTGATAAATGGGTTTGGTCTCCATTCCCATATGTGGAATGAGTTCACCCGCACTAAACCCAACCGGCTAAACCTTTTATCGATTGATATTTCATTTTTTTTTTAATCAGCAAAATTTTTTTTATACAACATTGAAATGACAGGATTATAAATATTTGAAGGATCGATCACAAACACAATGACATACGCCACCCGAAAACCAAAACAAGGACCACACACCTGCTAAAACTCCTAACAACCTACACCCAAAACATCCTAAAGCTTAAAGATTTTAGTTATTTTTTGACTCTTCAAAGAGTAAAAACACTACGAGCAATAGCAACAACAAACAAAAACAAAAAGTTGAATCAGGTATAAACTCTAGCAAAATTTACTGTAGGAGGTGTTTTACTCTTTATTATATAGACATTTAGCAAAATTTTCTTGCTAGTACTAAAACCTACTCTCTCCGTCTCCTTTTTAGAGTCTAGTATTCTATTTTGGGTTGTCCCTTTATAAGTGTCCATTTTGTAAAGTTAGTGGGTAAAAGTTGATTAATTTTTCATTTTGTCCCTAAAAGTAGATTCCATTTTGAAAAATTAGTGAGTAAAAATGCAATGATGATGTTTCCATAGAAGGTAAGAATGGAAAGTGGAGGTAAAAATTGACGTAAAAGGTGTAATGATGATGTCTTTTTAATAAGTTGAAATTATAAAGTAAGACACTTAAAAGGGGACAGAGAGAGTAACTACTATGCAAGAATGACTGGGTTTTTGACCCAAAAAAAATTGTAAGAATGAATGGGTTGTTTTCATTGGTGGCAAGTAGTTATTTTTGGGGTTATTTACCTCTAGGTCCAGAAAATATAAAGTAATTCCTACCAAGTCTCCTCTAATTAGTAAAACACTGAAATCCTATGAAAGTGTCTAAAACTCGAAATCCTGAAAGTGCCTAACCCTTAGGGCACCCCATGAAAGTGTCTAAACCCAAGAGTGCCCTATAAAAATGCCTAAACCCCTAGGGTACCATATGAAAGTGTCTAAACCGCTAAAATCTTAAAATAAAAAAGTGCACCCTAAAACCCTTATGAAAGTGTCTAAACCTCAATCCTATGGCTCTATGAAAGCGCATAAACCTTAACCGTAGGGCTACCCTAAAACCCAAAACCCTAGGGTACCCTAAAACCTAAAACCCAAAACCCTAGGGTGACACTTCCATTAAAGGTAAATGTATTTTTGTAAAAGTGAACTTAGTGGTAATTAAGTATTCCATCTGTCCTTAATGAGAATTAAGTTTCACTTTTCTATACTTAGAAATAAAAATCTCTTATTTTGGAGGGGAGAAAAGGGATATAATAAGAGGGGGATATGGGTGATTTTATTTTAGAAGGGAGACATGAGGGGATGGATAATGTACAATAAGAAAATTTTCCTATTTTACCCAACGATACCAACGCTCGAACCACGGTCGGCATCTTCCTCCCCCACCTTAATTTTACCCAGTCAGATTCTCTAGATAAAAATGGATTGAATGTCGGTGGTTGGATATCCAACGGATGGGTTGTAGATTTTATACCCATTTTCCCATTCCCATTGATTTATGCCCTTGTGTCATGTGAGTTAGATGAGAGAAACATGAAATATTCGTTCATTTTGTGTATTTAAGACGAGAAAAAAATTTTAACAGGGGGTTCTGTGAACAATTATTTACGGAGGTGAATTGAGACCGTTTAAAGTCAAAATAGATGACCGAGACCGCGCAGTCTCTTGAATAAGAGATTCACGGAGCCTCCGTGAATAAGCCAATCTCAACATTTAAGATCACAACCCAAAGCTTTGGAAGCACTGAAAAAACACAGATTTTTTTTCTCTCTTAATTTGCTTTCTCCGTCTCTCAAATTATGAAAGAGATCGAGGGAAGATAAGTTGGTTGGTTGGGACCAGAAGGGGTTTTTGGTAATAAGTTCACCCGGATAATATTTGGTAGGGGTGAGCATGGTCCAGATGTTTAGTTTTATAGTAAACCAAGAACCACATCAATACCTACAGATTATAAAATTGGAGAATCAAATCAACCCACAAAAGACATAAAACCAAACCAATCCAAACCATTAAAATGCAAATTGGTTTTAGTTTTAAATCACGGTTTGCTTTGAACTAAACTATTTATCTTCAAAAAGTATTAGGGTAATTAGTCTTGGTAGTGAAGGAATTATAGGAAAAGATATTGGAATTAGTTTTCATGTATAGAAACTTAGGAATTGGGGCGTGGAAGTTGACTGATTTGGTGATTCAATATGTTTTTTTTTGTATAATAAATTAATAATCATAGGAAATTAGGAAAGAGTTGTGAATCATTTTATATAGAAGTTTAGTCTAAATTATTTTAGCAGAGAAGAAAAAAACTAAATATTACAGTGAATTTAATATGATCAATATATAAATTGGAAATATAGTTGACTAAGGCTCTCATATTTATTTGGTGAATCATAATTTATATTGGGGTGCTTTCGGGGACTCTTAAAAAACCTCTAAAAAAACCCTTCAAATGGTAATCTCATAGTTTTCGATCAAATTTTCATGATCCGAGCTGTTCAATGTGTTCAGAACGAGATTCTAAGCGTGCCCGCGAGAAATTGACAAAAAAAAATAACCGGGAAAGGCTTGATTTGAGCAGTTTTTTATTGAACCGTTCAATAAAGTTCAATAAAAAACTGTTCAGATAAAGCCCTTCTCGGTCATTTTTTTTTGCAGATTTCTCAGGTACTCATAAAATCACGTTCTGATTATATTGAGCGGTTCGGATCATCAAAATTCGATCGAGAACTTGGGAGGGTTTTTTTAGAGGTTTTTTTAAGGGCCCCCGGAACCCCCCTTATATATATATAAAATATGGTTTGGACCAGTTTGAAACCATAATCGTGAACGTGAATCTACAAACCAAACCATATAACACAGATTCTAATTTTTTTAAACCATGACTAAATCATACTACTAAAAAACCAAACAAAACCTTTCGGTTTGGATTGGATTCATGACTTGACAGATTTTTTGCTCACCCCTAATATTTGGATTGGGGTGGGGGTAGGGCTGCAAACGAGCCGAGCCGAGTTTTACGGTGTTCAAGCTTGTTTATTAAGTTTTTAATGAACACGAGCTCGAGCTCGAGTTCAGTGAAAACTTAACGAGCTCGAGCTCGAGCTGAGCAAGTCTTGGCTTGACTCGAGCTCGAGCTTGTTCACGAGCCTTAACGAATCAACGAAAAATGTATATATATCATCGCATAGGCCTAATATAACTAAAAATATTTTGATTGTGAAGGTATATATCTTTCATTTTCCTATGAAGCAGGCGTGTACTAGTGCGCGTAACTAAATCCCCTAGGATAGAGTAGAAAGTGAAAACGGAAAAAATAAATTATGAAATAACAATAAAAATCCTAAACTTAAGTATATATACACCGGCTCGCGAGCTGACTCAAGCCGAGCTTATCCTAGCTCGAGCTCAGCTCATTTACAAAACAAACTGAAAAAATTTGCTCGAGCTCGTTCGTTTAGCTTCCGAGCCGAACTTAAACGAGCCACTAACGAGCCGAGTTGCGAGCCGCTCACGAACGGCTCGGTTCGTTTGTAGCCCTAGGTGGGGGTGTCCAAATTATATCCCTCCCTAATGAGATATAGATATCCTCCCGGCCACTTTTTACCCGGGTTCTTCAGTGCAAACAAATGCCGGAGATAGCACACTCGGATTTCTATATCCCGCTCCTGTATCCTTCTAAACAAAGAGCCCATGAGGGTGCTTTCGGGGCGGAAAGTGAGGCAGTGTTACCAAATACCAATCCCAACCGGAACCCAAAATTTTGTACTATTTCTTCCCCAAACCTAAACCAAATTAACCCGAAAAAAAATATCGAAAAGCCACCTATATTATAGCGAAGCAGGGAAGGACCACGTTGGACCCTAGTTGTAATTGATGCCAAAATACCAGTTAGAAAGTAATGTACTAAAAGGTAGTTGTTCTAAATAGACATTGTGTCGAGGCTACCCAAAATACTCATGAATTTGCATCAATTGAATTATTTCCACGTTATCTTAAACGAAATAAATTTTCTACGCTTTTGGAACACTACTAACTAGGGCATATAAGAAAAACGTAACTAAATCCCCTAAGATAGAGTAGATTAAAATTAACAAATGACCCAAAAAAAAAAAAAAATAGTGATGTGGATACAGTCGAAAGTGAATAGATATGTTCAAAATCGTATGGTACACGTGAATCTAACACACTTGATGTGCGATTTGTAAAAATCGTATATATACTCCCTCCGTCCCGAATTACTTGCCTCTTTTGGAGAATCGTGTGTCTAGCTTGCACGCAAAAAGAAAGAATGTGTTTATGAAAACAAATTTTACACAATTTTTTCCTTTTCAATGAGATTTTTAAATTGGTGTATACAAAATGCATGCTAATACATTATTTTTTGCGTGGCAAAATGAATGTTTCAAGAAAAAAGGGTAAGCAATTTGGAACGGAGGGAATGATTACAAATACACCTGTAATCGGATCTGTACACATTAATATAATGTGTTCGAGTTATTTTTTAGGGTAGTGATTTTTCATATTCTTTTTTTTTATAACCATATTTTCATTTTTGTCCTCTTGTGATGTGAATTCATAATGTTGTCTTTCCAAGAGGGTAGGAGTTTACAAATTAAAGGTTAATTTTATACGTTTACATCACAAGAAGACACTTGGGTAAGTAAAAAGAAAAGTATGGTTATAAAAGAAGTGTAAAATCAATTACTCTCTCTTTTTAATGTGAGTTACCTAATTAAAGGGTTTTCAGTACTGTTGAAATAGAATAATTACCCCATAGAGGGAGTAGTATATATATATCCCGCGTTTGGTTGATTGGATTATATATGAACCAAATTAAAAATATATAATTGCTCAAATTGAATATTCGTAATATACGATTCCACAAAATATATAACGCATATACTGCCATGAGGGCCGTTTGTTTGGCAAAATTAAGAGTGGAGTGATATATAATTTTGATAAATATAATCTATTTGGGATTAATACTTATGAGATTAATAATATTACACAGTACCAGCCGTTTTTATTGCATATTGCTCGCATGCTTTATAAATTCATTTATCTAAAGCATTTTAATACGAACCATTGAAATTCTAACTGAACACCAGATACATAGCCCTCTTGGATATTTCGTCAAAATTTGATGCTCATATCCCGTCAAAGAGCCCGGACCTAAAGGGTATGATAGTCAGTTCCATAAAATTAAATAAACATCTCATTATATTACTTTTGCCATATACAATATATTTCATTACAAGTCTCGTCAAAAAAAATAACTAGTCCACTAGAATAGGCGTTTCCGGTAGTGAATAAATTTTGATAAATAATTTTTTGCAATCAATTTGTTAGCTGTTTCCGGTAGTTAATAAATTGTAGATGGGTATGTGAATGAAAAAGTTGTGGAGAAAAAAATTGTTGTTGTCAAGTTGTTAGTGTGAAACAAAAAAAGAAAAAGCTAAAATAACAAAACTTGTTGATTAGCGTGAACATACAAGATGGTAAAATGAAAGTTTTTTCACCAAAAACTTGGTGCAAACGCCACCTGAGTGGCCAACTGCAGCTTTGTGAGTAGAAGTTATTTGTACTTTTTTCTGTCAAAAAAATATATGCAGTTATAAAGTGTATAAATTACGCAGTCGAAAAATGAGAGAGTGAAAAAAAAGAATAGAAGCCAAAGATGAGAAAATTGAAAACAAAGAATAAAAACACGTACGATGGCGAGAAAAATGGAATATTAGTATGGCGCGCAAATATTGTTATCATCATGCCGATCAAAACAAAAATATCGTTATCAACATACATACTGAATCGGAGTCGATGGAAGATGATTAAAAAAACCATTGGGATCACAATTATTGATGGTTTAATTTTAAATGAGGAAATCACCAAAGAGTTTCAGTCCTGCCATATAATGCATTTTGATGCTGTTCGCTTTCAAATTCAAGTTGTGGAACCTGCAAAGAGCAACTAGACAGTAGACAGACCCCTTGTTGGCCTTTCTTATTATTATGAGAGATGCTGACAACCAACCCGTGCTTAACCATCTCTTTCTGGTTGATTGCAGCTGTTCGCTTTCAAATTCAAGTAGTGGAACGTGTAATATTGCATACCTTTTGAATGGAGTCTGTGCTATCATTAATTTGGAGATGTTTGGCTTGATTAATTCAATGCTGAAGAATAGTCCAGGATGTTAGCCTGCCATGCCGCTTTCAATTCTGAGGTGTTTTGTTGCTTGTTGAAGACGCCAAGTCAGCAAACATGCTCATTTTCATCTTGCTGATGCAGAGTTTTAGTTTTTTTTTTTTTTTTTTTGGAACGGCGAAAAATTTTTTTATTAATCTTTGAAGATGTTACAAAGATTAATAAGACAAGGAAAGAAGGGGAAGTCCAATCCGAGACCCAAGCCCATGCAGAGTTTTAGTTGGTGCAGTATTTTCCATTTTCATCAAGTTTTCGCAGAGTTTTAGTTAGTTCATTTATTTTACCCTGTGTGTTTTTGAGGTTCATTTACTGGTTTATGGTACGTTTTTTAGATTTGATGTTTTTAGTTGGCTTCTTGCCAACTTCTTCTTTCTTTTGGTGGCGGCCGGGTGACATGTGATTGCCTCCGACCACCTAGGTGTCAACATAGCTAGAATATAGGTTGTGAATTGTGATGCCGTTTTTCCTGTTTCCTGTTAATCTTTGTAACGTCGGTTCTTTGATTAATAAATTTTCTTTGCCCTATCAAAAAAAAAAACTTGGCTATTCGAGACTTTTGCAAAACTCGATTCGAAGATTCCAATATACCGTCAGAGATTAGCTCAAATGATCACCTTTATATGGTTCCACAGTAAAAAATTAAAAATCAATGGGTCAATCATTGCCAATAGTAAGTATTCATCACTCGTTCTTCTGAATGGGGGTTATTTATTTCCTTAGAGCATCTTAATTTATAAGTGCAATTCTTAAAATTGGCAACGAGCCCTAAAGTTAACACATATGCAAAAGCAGAAAAGATATCTGCACCGGCGGTTTCCATAGGGAAACCGTACCGACGGCCACGCGCGGCCGTCTCCGGCCACCGGACGGTCGATCCGAGCCGTCCAAAAATTTAAAAAATAAAACGAGGGGGTTGGCGTGGGAATCAACGGCATCCGAGGTATGTAAGGTGTTTGATCCGAATATCCTTTTTTCGTGTATATATGTATATTCCCATGAATATACATATATACACGAAAAAAGGGTGCTCGGATCAAGCATCTTACACACCTCGGATGCCATTTATTTCCTCCTTGGCCCCCTCGTTTTTATTTTTTTTAATTTTTGGACGGCGCAGATCTGCCGTCCGGTGGCCGTCGGTACGGTTTCCGTAGGGAAACCGTCGGTGCAAATAGTAGTACTCATGCAAAAATGGTGTCCAATTTTATGTGCTTAAAGATTTGCTAATTTAGTCGTGGGAGGGAGCTCCAATGAGTTCCCCAACATGGCCTCTTAAAGTGTGTCATTAGAGTTTATTTGTGCAAAAAGAAATGTGAAAGGGTTCCCCATTTCCCGCACTCTCCTCCTCTCTTTCTCTCTCTTCTCTCGACTCCCAACTCACACCCTAAACTAAGCACACCAATTGGTAGCCAAGCCATCCTTGGGAGCACCTGAGCCACTGTGGAAAGTCCATTAGAGAATTAAAAATGAAGAAATAATTACTAACTTTATCCATGTCACCTAGAAGCCTACTGAGATGCTCTCAATGGGCTGTTAGTTGGGCTTATTATGATTGGTGCCTATTTTCCCAATTAATGTAATTCGAATACTTCTATTCTTCTACCACTTGTAGTAAAACAAAAAAATAGAGGTTGGTTCCTTCGAGATATGTTTTTTTTTTTTTTTAAATTATAAAAGTTTCATTGTCAATCATACAAAATAACCGAATACAACAAAAAAACAGTCATCACTCCCAAAAAGGAGTCAATATACATGAGGCCTAGCTTCCAAAATTCTAATGTCAAACCTCACAATCCCCTGATCTTACAAACGGACACTGGTTTTTTTTTTTTTTCATTTTCTTGTTGGTTCACGATTCTTTGTTTCTTCTTCTCCCTTTTTTGGAGGTTTTCTCTCCGATTTCTTACTGTGAGTTTATCTCCCGACTAGGTTTCTTCCAGTTTGCTTGTTTTGGGTTGTTTCTTGTTTGGGTTGTTTCTTGTTTCTACAAGAAAAAGATTTAGTTAGTTTGGGGTATAATCTGAAGGATGAATTTCCGTTGTTTTGGTTACTTGGTCCTTTATTTAAGGACGAGTTTTCATCTTGATGTAATCTTTAATTGGAGTTATAATATCATCTATTATCGGTTGGAAAAAAAAAAAAAAAAGGAGAAACAACTCCACAGAAGAAAATTTGAAAAACAATAAATAAACCCCAAACTCGGTCGGATTCGTACGTACGGGAAGGGTTGAGATCAACTGCATTTCATTATTGAAAACATTATTATTGAAAACAACTGCATTTCATTATTGATTTGATGATGTGGTGATCGATTGATTGCAACATTCTAAATTTCTAATCCACATTAATTTGGGTTACAATTGGTGGGCCGATGGAAACGTGGTCGAATGTGGGCCGAGTGGCCTCTAGATCGGATATTCCAAGTTCACACTTCAGATTTCAACTTCCAACTTCCAATTCACATGGAAGCAATTCTTCTAATAAGTTCTAATAAATCAAGATCAAATTTTATTAGGGTTGGCAAATTTTATTAGGGTTGGCACTCCTCTGGATGCAACAATCTTCAAAAACCACAAAAAAAATAAAAAAATATAATTTGAAATGTGAGAGTCAGAGAGGTTGGGCCCAGAAGCTGGCTCAGGATTGTGTAATATATTATGTGGTTCTGCCCTAGGAAGAAATCGAGAGTGCATTATATGTGTATCCTCCATTTAATTTTATGCATGCGACCAATAAAATTGATAACTCGAAACTTTTTTGGGATTTTTCAACGCACATAGGAATTTTGAAGAATCTCTATTATAAAACCGAAGAGTGTGGAGACAAGTTGTTGAAACGGCTCAAATTTGTTTGATCCAAGAGTTAATATGTGCTTTCCAACTCTCCTAAGAAAGTGCCCACAATTTTTCAAATATTTTACAAAAATGTAATCTCTTCTTTTTACCCAACTTCTGTCATTGGCATAATAAAATAAATAAATTCCAGCTCCTCTCTCTCTCTCTCTCTCTCTCTCTCTCTCTCTCTCTCTCCCTCTCTCTCTCTCTCTCTCTCCTGTCATCTTTTAAATCCCTACCGAGGTCTACAAATTCAATCGGAAGTTAGGCCAAGAAACATTCCTTTTGATTATCAAAAAAAATACATTCCTTTGGGATTTTTGATTTATTCCGGCGAATTTTGTTGAAGAAAGCTCCGTGAAAGTTAAAGTAATGGGTCTAACAAAGAAACCATTTTTTGACAATCGTGTGAAACATTTCTTTGGGATTTTTTTTGGAATTTTTTGGTATCTGTTTCTTTCCAGGGTACAAGTAGTGTTTAAATTTCAATCTAACTGCTCTTTCAGGTGGAATTTGTGCTTGTTCTGAGTGTTCAAGAAATTTGGGTGATTTTTTTGGTGTGGGTGGGTAGGTGTATTGTTAAATGTTACACACAATCGAGTTTTGTTGTTTTGACTACTTTTGACGTTCCGTTTTGAATGATAGTTTAGTAGTATAGCCCACACCCAGATCCATGTGTTCTTAGATTCTTCTCTTTTTTTTTCTCCCTTCCTTTTTCTGTTATCATCGGGTTGCCCGTGCCTACATGGGTAGAAATTGATGCAAGTCTTGGTAGAAATTGAACTTCTAAATAGTAACTTCATGGGTAATTTTTAGTACATTGAGCCAATTCCAATCGGGATGGGTAGTGCCATAGGCACACGCAAACACTATACCTTCGGTGATCACTTATACTAAGGTATTTCAACCAAAGTCTGAGTTCTCTGTAACTTTTTTCGATAGCCTATTTTTTTCTCACGGTTCGAACTATTTTTTTTTTTACTCTTTACATGGTTAGTTTATGGCATTTGATAACTATTAGTGATTGAAGTTACATTGAGATTTTTGATTTCTGGGTTCTAATATGTTCTTTCATTTCTGCAAATGGGTTTAATGTATATGATGGGGAATCCAGAGTAGTATTATTTTAACTTTTTTACTTTGTATTTACTTGGATTCCATAAGCAAATTGATATTATTTATAACTAACTTAAAAGTTTAGTTGGGAGAGTGCCGTAAACACGGGTAATTCTTTTTCGTGTCACTAAGAAGAGGATCACATACTACATACTAATGAATTGGTTTAGTATTTGAGCCACTAGCTAACAAGTGCCATAGGCACTGGTAATTCCAACTGGGGTGCATAGTGCCGTAGGCAAGAATAAACACTAGTCTTTATTATAAAACAGAAGGGTGTGGGGACAAGTTGTTAGAATGATTAGGATTCATTTGATCCGAGGGCTCAAGTGTACTTTCTAACTCTCTTAAGAAATCACACACACTCTTACAAATATATTACAAAAATGCCATCAATTTGTTTTTTTTCCCTACCAATCTGCTTCTGTTTGTTGATTAAAAAAAAAACCCAGTAGTCACCGCCCCATCTCTCTCTCATCAAAGCCTCTCCTCTGATTGTCCGGCCACAAACAGTCATCACCCTTGCCGGTGAGTCACCCAGAATCCGGAATCCATTATCCTCGGTAACATACTCTCTCGCCCTTTCTCTGATACGTAGTACTTTTTTGGTTATCATTTTCTCTATTTTCCTTTATCTTTTCTAAAAATTTTATGGCTACCTAAAAATTGAAATAATGTTTTGAGCCACTATCAAGATTTAAATGGTAATTTTAATTCCAATCGGGGTGAGTAGTACCGTAGGCACGGGCTGGGATGGGATGAGCAGTGCCGTAAACACGGATAAACACTATTTCTTTTAACTCACGAGACTTATAGGGGCCAATTCCATGGAAGTATTTTTGGTAGGGAAATTAACATGAAAAACTAGTAGAGTATGTATTCGAAGTTGTGCAGGAACCCGAGCACCCCGACATCCTCTTGTGTCCGCCCCCGATTCTTTAGGCTGTGTTTGGAGGTGGAGGAAAGAATAATGAACATCAGATGCCTGCTTACTACTCCCTCCGTCCCACTTTGTTCCGCCTATTTCCATTTTTGAACGTCCTAAAAAATTGTCTATATCTCACAATCTATAATATTTTATATATTCAATATGGATCTTGTTTGATAGATCTCAAATTATTTTATTAAACAAAGTTTTCAAAATCATAAAAAACATTATAGATTGTAAGATATAGACAATTTTTTGAGATGTTTCAAAAAGAAAACAGGCGGAACAAAGTGGGACGGAGGGAGTATCTACGAGTAGATATTATCAGAAAAGTTTTAAGTAATATCATATCAGAGAGAGAGAGAGAGCGCAATAGAGCTGCATGCCCAATAAATTAAGGTCCCTCCCTTGCCCCATTTCCAATAAATTTGCAATCTCAAAGTAAACGAATCACATTAATACAAATCCGATCAAAGTCCATGTCACTCTATTACTGCATCACATTAATACAAATCCTCAACTACTTTTGACGTATTTTAATTTTTGAGTACAACCCTTGCGACTAATATCGATCCAACTAAATCACTACCCTTTTGGGGCGTCATGTCATACGGAATCAATCACATGCGTGGTTAGACTTTGGGCTTTGGCTCAATGATCTTTCTCCTTCGATTTGAGTCATAACTGTGAAGTCATGTGTTCAAGCTAATGGAGCAGTTGTCGGCCTCTTTGTAATACTAACATTCTACTGTTTTGCAAAAAAAAAAAAGTTTACCAACTTTAATAGAAGACTGAATTACATTAAAAAAAAAACCTCAACTATGACCTATTTTTATCCAAGGTGTGCGATAAAGATAGATCTAATGAAAGCCTACAATTTAGTTTGTTGGGGATTCCTTTTTGAAGTCATCATGACATCTATGGAGTTTCCACGTCAATTTATTAGTAAATGGATCAAGACTTGCATTTCTTTTGCGATGTATTCAATGGTTATCAATGGAGAATTAGAAGGGTTTTTCAAGGGTGAAAGAGGACTAAGACAAGGACACCCAATCTCCCCTTACCTCTTTCTTTTTATTATGGAAGGGTTGTATGCTATTTTACAAAGAAGAATAATCTAGGTAGAGGTGCACAAGAAAACCGTTAGAACCGCAAAATCGGTCTGATCTGGACCGAACTGTATTATTTGGTCCGGTTCTGCATTTCTACGGTCAGGTTCCAAAAAATTAAGAACTGTTAATTTCCGTTCGGTTACTGGTTCTCAATCAAAGAACTATGGTTAAAACTGAACCGGACCGTTTACAACTAAGATAAATATAGAAATACATACGTGTGTGTAATTAAATACTATGTATTTGGATTTGGTAGTTTAATCTTTTCCTTCCTAAACTTTATTTATTTAGAGATGAAATCTCATTTATTTGGAAAGCTTTTATCTTCTTCCTTCCTTTCCTATTCCAGCAGATTACCTTCTTATTTCTTTAATTTTATGAGTTCATCTTTTGTGAATAAGTATTTGAATGTTAATTGAATAGAACCGGAACCGAATCAAAATCGGATTGGTCTTGCGGTTTTGTTCTGGTTAGGTTCCATACATATATTGGTTAGATTCTGGTTTCCAATTTTCTACAACCGTTTGAAATAGACCGGTTACTGATTTTCTAGAAAACCAGGCTAATTTGGACCGTGTGCACCCCTAATCCCAAGGACATTTTATTTTTCATCCAAAATGCAATGACCTTTCCATCTCCTACCTGGCTTTCTGTTTTTTTTAATTTTTATTCTAGCTGGTGCATATTGTAGTTCTATTGAATTTGAGATTATTAAATATGCCTTTGATGAATTCTATCACTCTTCTGGGTTAAAACGTAATCTCCAAAAGAGTCGAATCTTCTTCTGGGTTGGTCTTGAGCTGAAAACTACTATCTTAAACATTCTCCCTATCCCTAAAGGAACTTTGCTGGTGAAGTGTCTCGGAGTGCCCCTTATCTCCACCAAATTGAGGTATGAGGATTGTGTCCTTAAAGAAAGAACACAAGAAAGAATTGAAAGTTGGTCTAATAGAACTCTCTCTTTTGGTGGAAGAGCCTTGTTGATTCAGTCCATTCTCTTTAGCATGCAAACGCAGACATACTGGTGCTTTTTGTTCATTCTTCCCCAGAAAATCTTGAAGGAAGTAGAGGTGTTACTTAGGGCTTTTCTTTGGTCAGGCCTTATCCTTAAAATCTATGTGGTCTTTGGCGTCTCTCTTCCAACATGCTAGGGATCGAGAATTCTATCCCTTAGTGGTTTTGATTTTTTAGTATATATAGTAGTTTATTGTAGGCTTTTGATCTATATAAAAGTTTGATTATAATGGGGTTTTCCTTCCCTGAAGTGTTTGGTTGGTTATAAAATATTGCATTATTTACCAAAAAAATTAAATTAAATGTTGAAAGGTTACGTCTAAAATTCTAATTTTTTGCTAATGAAAGTGTAGACATCCCAATTTAGGACTCTCCGAACCACTTTAGATCTCCAGTGATGATACAAGATAGAACCATAAAATTTGGAAGCTTGATCAATGAACTTTCCAAAGATCCAATTCAAACCCTGTTTAGCGCTAAGAATGAACTCCTCAGCACTGGGAATCTAGCCCCAAGCCCAGCAATGGGCATTCCAACCCCAACGCTGGTCTCAAGCCTCATTAATGACAGTTCTGACTGCTGCAGGAATCTCATTATGACCCTACTAAGCATGCAGTCGACTCTCATAAAAAGCTAGGCTAGCATAGACGCTCCTCCTCCATTTTTTCCTTTGAATACAAGTGCTTTGAGCCATATACAAAAACTTCTCCAACTCTTGAATCTCTCTCAAGGATATTTGCAACTCATATTTTGGAATTTTCCTCATATGCACTTGAAGAAAATTCTGAAATATATATCTTGCGCTTTGAGCGAAAAATACCATTTCAAATCCAAAAATTCTCATTATTCTCCTACTCCATTTTATAGTCTTCTTTCACCATTGTCCAACTCAAATCATCCCACAAACCATTCAAACCAAGCTCAAAAGGTCTTGATCAAGCATTCAAAGAGGTAGAAAACTACCTACACTTTTGGTTTCTATCATTCTGAGGAAGCCAAAAGCTCAAAACAACTTTAAGAATCAGTTGAGGTGTCCTAAGACTTGTTCCTGAAAATGTAGCCAAAACATGACCAGCGCTGGTCATAACTTCCCTAGCACTGGGCATGCTCTCCTGGACTTACTGATTTTTCTTATATCAGTTAAGTATAGAGGCTCTATATTTTACTTTTGTCTTTTATTCGATCATTTTTAGTATTTCTTCTTTCTGTTTTGCTTTGAGAATGATCATAAAAGCCATAAAAACCATTTTTCCATGAAAAACATTCTTATTAGCCCACTGTTTGGATAGTCTGGAAACATTTTCAGAAACTGTCCTCTAGACAGAGCCCAGCGCTAGATATCACAACCCTAGCACTGGTCTTCTATCTGTATTTTCTAGATTATCAGCAGTCTATACCCTTTACATGCTATCATTGTGCTTCATGTTCATTTTATATTAAACTATACATTCTGCACACACCTACACCGCACTTATTACATGCTACTTGCTTTAAGATTAAGAATATAAGCATTTTCAAAAATTCCACAAGTATTTAGTAGAGAACGATCTTGGCATCAAGCGAGAAGAGTGCCAAATAAAAACATTCTCTTCTTGTAACCTGACTCCTGAACCCAGAATCTCTGGTTTATTTTCAAGCTCAAATATCATTTTCAAGTTCAAGGTTTCTTGAGTGACAAACCATTTTATAAAAACTCGGGTGGCGACTCAAACATTCATTCAAAATTCTCAACGCAGGGGCCCGGCCTCAGGCATGGTAGCCCACAGGAAGGAGCTTAATGTCATATGAATACTTTAAGGGAGTTAAGCGTTGAGTTTCATACATTAAGAAGGTTAAGTGAAATTGGTCATAATTAAGGGAGGTTTAATATGATTTACTTTTTTTTTTAGTGCCCCTTTGAAAGTTAAACTTTTTAAGGATACACATTAATCGCATTTGAAGGTTGTTAAACTTTTCAAATATCCTTTCCATTAATTGATGCATTTAATTTTATTCTTTGAATTTGGAAGGGTAAATACAAAAGAAAATGACAAAATATGAAATTTACCAAGTTTTGCCCATTGAATTTTCAAAATGGACATTCTTTTAGGGACAAACCAAAATAGAATAGTGGACACTTAAAAAGGGACAGAAGGAGTAACATCCGAATAATGGGCTAGTTTATTCTCGGATTTGGTTCAAGTGGGCATGAGACATTAGTTGGAGGGCATACGCCAAATAAATGTCGTACGGTTAAATCTTACAAAGGTCAAACATTCCAAATTTTGGAGTCACTGAATGTTTGTCCAATCGTTAATTTCAAGGTCCGACAAATATCGAGATTCACGAAAATTGAAACGCCGTTCTGGAAGAAGGAAATTGGCAATGGGTTAGTTAAGTTTTGTTTGCAATAGCTTGCATGAGTATGATATAGGAAAACTATTACTACTGGCGGCGGAATTTGGACCTCAACATCACAGATTTCTTGAGGTGAATTTATAACTTGGCCCAATGTGGACAAAGTGTATTTTAATTAGCAAATGGACAATGGAACCAAACGCCGGAGCCGAACCCATCAATCACACTCGTGAAGGTGGGTGGAGAGACCAATGGGAGATGCAAGGTATGAAAAGAGCAACTCTCGAGATGACCCGCCGCACCAACTAAAGCTCGTGCTGCCGCAGATTGAAGGGCTGAACCCATTGTAGATGCCGCCTCCGCTGCCGCTGAACCGCTCATAATTGGGATCATCTTGCCCGTAAAAAAGGAAAAAAGGATGGCCAAGCAATATTAGACTGCGAGGGTGGATCCATAATTGGGCACAAGATGGGACTCTCTTTTTCTTGATGGAATCAGTTCTGTAAATGTAGACTTTAGATTGATCTAGTCAAGCCCAAGGCTGAAACAACAATGATACAAGCACACCCATTTACGTTGGCTATATACTACATATCGCTCAAATTCCTTCTAAGTCCATTTGAACGATGGACTTGAGAGAAGACGAGTCCAACTCAAAATTAACCCATATACAATTATCAAAAAACAATGACAGAATGTATGTGTGAATTTTATAAAACATTGGTCCCGAATTAACAAAGTGAATATGACTTATACATCCGAATTTAATACGATTTAATGAAACCGCAAGTCTTCACGCATGTAGGATAATTTTCTCCAGACAAAAATAATATGCAGAAAAGGAAACACAATAAAAAAGTAATGACATTGTAAGAGCATCCGCAATCGCAATGGGTTTGGTATAAAGGAAACAATAAGAGAATAATGCGTTGGGTGTTGAAAGGTAAAATAATACTCCCACAACTTTTCATATATAAGTAATGTTCGACTATTTTCATCCTGTAAATTAATTTGGTTGCGAAGGAGAATTCGCTGCGGCTTTGAACATCATGTCGAAAGAATTTTGGACGCATGACTTGAACTTATTTGGATCAATGTGGCCTTTCTCTGTGCCCACTGCAACCCTTAATTTCCCCATGTAACTCACCATGGCTATAGAGAGACTCTGCGATTGCAAAAAAGTAACATTTCAGAATAGGCAAGTGCATGTTATCAAGTGTATCTAAATTTATACTGCTTTCGAATTTTGGATTTGCGGAAGGAAACCGAAAACATAGGCAAAAACATTGCGCGAGTCGTTATAATGAAACAAGAAATCAAGAAACGATGAACGTAGCACAGAGAGAAGGTCACAAGATTAATTCATACAGTAATGCTACACGCACAGCAAATGTGCACAAATTTTGTGCACAGATTTTTTGTGGGGCCCATTACGGGTCCCACACAAATAATCCGAGCCGTTCATTAAATGTAAAACATTTTTTCAAGGGCCCCCACAAAAAATCAGCTCAATCCGATACTCATAGATATTTGATTCAATCATTTAACTTTTCATTCGAATCTCAGGATAATGAAAAGTTAAATGATTGAATCAAACACTTATAGATATCGGATTGAGTTGATTTTTTGCGGGGGCCCTTAAAAAAATATTTTACATTCAATGAACGGCTCGGATTATTTGTGTAGGACCCGTAGTGGGCCCCACAAAAAATCTGTGCACAAAATCTGTGCACATTTGCTGTGCGTGTAGCATTACTGTAATTCATATGGTTAGGCATAAATCCTATGTCAATGTGCCTGGACCAAGGAGGGATCTCTCTATGATAGATGAAGATATAATGGACTAGCAAATTGAGGGATCTCTCTATGACAGAACAGATGAATATAAAATTGAACAGAATCTGGGAACAAACTCTGCAACACAGGATCTGTGAATAGATTTTAAGAACGGAATATGAAATAGCAAATTGAGGCAGCCAGTATATCATACAGTATCCTTAAAATAGATTCGCCCCCCTCATGGAACGTGGTTGAGGGATTTCTCTGGCATCTGCCTCCCAAGATATACAACGCTTTCAGGCAATTAGGTCGCACCAAACTAAATTGTCCGTGAATCAAACTATGGTTTATTCTCACACTAGAAGGGAGATCCGACTAGATGATGAATTGGAATTCAACTTTTCAACTTCTAACGCAAACAGTGATGAAATCATAAGATTCTTTGTTTAGACTCTTCCGTTCTTGGACCAGAAAATTCTGGGAGCCCAATCGATACAAGCGCGTGTGGTAAATGGGGTCAAGTCCTATGGAGGCCGGGTTAAGGATACTCGACATGTATAGCGATACGACAGATATACCGGAAAAAAATTAACGATACACAATATATATGATCCCGTTGTTACAACCTTGATATGCACACAAACACATTAGATATACATCATCCACATTCACATTTAGTATACCTGTGGAACACCAACAACCATGAAGTAGATGCCAGAACATGGATGATTAGCTATAGCCATTTGTTCGACAGGTCCAACCATGTTGGAGATTGTCATGCTTGAGTTCTTGAGGGTGTTACGTAGGTGCCGTGCTGTTGCCTGCAATATATATAACCTCACTCATGACCAACTCAATCAAAATTTCGTGTTTTATGTTATGTTTTTTTGTCAAAGATACTTGAGATTAATTAATCGTCTGGACTTGATAATAAATAAATAAAACACATAAGAAACCGGACTGACGCTGAAAAAAATTCAAAAAGGACAGTCTTTCCAAATGTTTTTGGTCTTCAATAAAAGAAATTTATTTTCTGATCATAATGTTTTAAATTCTAAAATTCGCTCGTCAGAACGAATGATTAATCTAAAAATATCACATGAACATAACAAAAATTCATAAAAGACAAACAAAAATACACTTGATTCATAATTCATGCCAAACCCACCCTAATTTTGTTTACTCTTAATCCCAAAGGGTTTGGCAAAGTGGTTGTGAAAAAGCAATAAGTGCTCCGTCATGAGATCACGGGTTTCATTTCCACAGAGGCCAAACATTTCAAACTTTGAGACCATTAGGGGTTATGTCTGGTCGTTACCTTCACAGCTCAATTTGGATGCACGTAATCTTTTGTAGGAATAGGAATTTGATTACTAGGAATAAGAATTAAATTCCTAGTAATTCGATACCCGGAGTGATTCTATTCCGTCGTTTGGATTAATCAAGTAATATTCTCTAGGAATCATTTATTTAAGAAATATTCTAAAGCCAAACGTTTACTTTTTATATCGATCAAGCTAGGAATCCAAGATTCCCAGGGGTGGAAGGGATCAAATTCCTTCTGGATTGGGAGATCAGTAATCTCATTATCATTCTCATTCTTCACAAACATAGGAATGTTCGGAATCATATTCTCATTTCCCCATAAAGATACTTTTTATCCAAACACAGCCTCAAGGCTTCGGAATTAGTCAAGGCACGCACAAACTGGCCCGGACATCCGGTTATCAAAATAAAAAAAAAATTAAAAACAAATTGTTTACTCTTTCTCTGTGTGTGTGTATTATGACTGTATATGAGGGCAGCTATAAAAGATGCATGTATATGTACCTCAGGTCCTCTACATTTCCTCAAGGTTTCCAAAAGCTTCCCGGTGAGGAAAACCGCAGCAGAGTTTTTCTTCCTCTTGATTATTTCCTGGGCTTCCAACACAAACTTGATTGGGTAAATCTCATCGGCTGCCCTCATCAACTCTGGGATCGGCACGTGTATGAACCCGAATTGGTTGCCCCACTTTGTATTCGGGTCAGGTTTGACCATCTCCTCCACGGATTTGTACCCGGAAATATTCCTTGTGTTGAGCAAAACCAATGCAGTGGAATTGGATTTGGTGGAGTGGTCTTGGCCCATTTCTTGCATGTATAATCGGGTTCCGTAGAAGATTATACCCGTAATCACGTCGTTTATCGTCTAATTATAAAAAAATACAATGGTTAAAAAAATATTTCGAAGAAACTCCGAAACTCTGGACTCTAGTTTAGGGATAACTGCACGTTTTTTCACGATGGTCTAATTTTACGAGACAGATGAAGTATTGAAGTCTATAAAAAACGGAAAAAAATAGTCTAAGGGATATAATTGTGAACTACATAAAAAAAAAATGTTGGGAAATTTTGAGTGAGCTTATGTAGGCAATTTTTCCCGTCAGATAGTCGAATTATGTAGGAAAATGAGGTTGATGGAGACATTATATAGGTTAAGTTAGGACTATCTTGAATTTCTGATTGATTTTTTTTTCATTGTTAGTGGCTTCTAAGCTTTTTTTCCTAAATATTTGAGTTTTTTAATTTGTCTCAATGAGAGAAAAAATTGGACTGATTTTTACTTAATTTGCCAAATCTCCTAAATTAACAATAATTTGCTGCAAAATTAACAAAAAAATTAACAAAGATAAAAACTAAGTGAAAACACATAACATAAGCCAAATTTTCCTTTCATGAATGAATTCAGGGTAGCCTAATGTCAGCAACCTGAAATGATAGAGAGTAGTCTCGTGTATCGTTATTAGAAGGTGCTTTCATAGAACGCAGGGGCTGTTGTGCCCATCTCAATGTCTGTTTCGACAATTAATAGTCCAGAAAAGAATAATTATTTTATGACCGGTAATAGGATAATATTAGCAGTAGGCTGCTGGAGTTGTACCTGCTTATTAATTGGGATGTACCACTTTTCAGGCGCCCTTTTAATTCTTACCTTAATTGAGGGGCCTAAAATATGAGGCCAAATCCACCCCCCATCTTAATACAATTATACACTTAATTTATGATGAAAGGCCCCTAGTCATACCATATGGTTGATCTGTAGGAACACTGGGCCCAATCAATCACACTCACACATATGGCTAGACACATACATTTGTTCGAAATAATTAATAATGGATAATAGGGTAATTACTCCACATATCATTTTCAATTACTCCCAAAGATTTAATTTCAATGCCCAAAAAGGAAATGAAGATCATAATTATTGATGTGCACACAAGTATCATAAGTCTTACCGCTTGAAGATTGGACTTGATTAGCTTGATCTGATCCAAACAAAACGTGATCGTAAATATATCGACAGGCCGAAACTCCACCCCGTCGTCCCCGGACCGGATCGGCGTCCGATCGTCCTCCGCAAAGCTACTCTTCATGAGGCTCCACCCGAAATCCGACACCGTATTGAAAAACCCGGAAACAGCGTTCCAAATCCCCTTACCACCCTCCGCATTCAAACTCAAATCGTTCCGGAGCAGGGGAAACGTCAGGGGCAGGGACGGGTCGTCGGCTCTCTGCAAACAAGAGAGCAGGGCCCCCATAATGGAGAACCCGTCGCCGAGCGCGTGGTGGAGCTTGAAAACTATGTGCCCGGCCGCGGCTCTCGTCGGGTACTTGATTACGTGAATTTCCCATAGTGGCCTGCTCTGGGGGAGCTGGGACAGGGATATTTTGGTCAAGTAGTCGTTGAATTGTTGGTCGTAGAATTGGTCTCCGGTGGCTGTTGGGAAAATAGGGACGTTAATGTGGTCTTTGAGATTTACTTTTACTCTCTTCCATTGTTTTATCCCATTATTGTCCCTGACCTGTTCACAAAATATCCAACGTGTAATAATTGGAATGTATTTATGGAAATTATGAAAAATAATTATGACCAAAATATTGCCCGTACGATAGTGGCTCAGAAAGCAATGAATTCCTGGCAAGGAGGTCTTAACTATTGCCTTAAATTTGCAGCATGGGGTTTGGTGGATGAGATTCTTGTAGGTTTTCTGCATCAGTTTGAACTACTTTTGAGACTAACATCCGAGCAAATCTTTAATGACTTTAAGTCTTTTATGATATCTCATATCTATCATAGTGATTGAATTAAAGTTCTTTCGTATATACAAATGTTTGAAATATAATTCGCAGTAGGACGATGTATCCTAATCCATGTCGTGATAGTTTTTCATTTCCAATTGAAATACGTACCCATTATTCTAGTTGAATTTTAATGTCTGGTTTCAATAGACAATTTAAATGAATACAACCCAAAATGACATAGCGATAGGTAAGAAATAAAGAGTCTTAACTTCAAAGAAACAGATTCTAAGAAATAAAGAGTCTTAACTTCAAAGAAACAGATTCTAACATATATAACACATCAGTCTATCAGGTGAATTATATAATCATACCGTAACCACGAAATTCTATTATTACGCTACAAATATGAATGATATGATAAAATAGTATGATCAAACGTGACACTTATAGAGCATTGCAGTTATTCCGCGGTGAAATTTTCCACGACAAGTTTGTTGGTTTGTAAAATCATTAGTCAAATCATGTATTTGCGAATTTGGTGGGAGGCTAGCTTGAAAGTTGAGAGGGAGAAAAAACGAACAAGAGAGTAACCCTATAGCTCGAACACTAGAGTTAGCAGAAAAAAGACTGAGAGTAAGCCTGGCTTACATGACAATGTGGTGTGTGTGTGTGTGTGTGTGTGAGAGAGAGAGAGAGAGAGAGAGAGAGAGTGAGAGCATTGTACATATACCATGATGGAGGAAAAGCGAGGGTTGATGGGGAGGAAGACATCCTGGAGAAGGGACAGGGTGGGGGAGTCGTCTATGGGAACTTGTGATTCCAAAACTCCAAGAACTGAAATTGATAGGACTGAACTGTTGAAGTATTGCCCGGTGGGACTCACTGGCTCTTCTTCTTCCTTCTCCAACTCCATCGTTATTAATGGGCGGGCTTTCTTGCTTTCTTTCTCCTCTCGTGCTACTCTTAATTTCTTCTCCACCACAACCGTGAACTGAAGTATTTAAACTGGTACTCTCTCTCTCTCTTCTCAATTTAATACGGAGTATTTGTACAACGCCCCACCCACCAACCCACCACCACACCAACCCCCACCCCCCCCCACCCCCCCCGCTCTCTGTGTGATCTCTCTGTGAGAAGTGAGAACCCACCTGTCCCACGTCGGAACTTTAAAGAAACCGAAGCCGGTAATGTATAACTTTTTTTTTTTTTTTCTTAAAGGCGACAAAGTTGTATTAATCTTTGAAATTGATTATAAAGACTAACAGAAGTAAAAAAAAAAAAAAACAAGAAGTGCACATCGAAACTCAAATCCTTGATTGGCAAGATACCAACTAAGGAGACACCACAAGAGACAAACTCTTAGGCTCCGTTCAGTTGCCAGGAAAGTACAGGAAATGATGGGAAAATCAATTTTTCTATGATTTTTGTAGTGTTCAGTTGGCAGGAAAGTAGTGGGAAATCTATATTTAAGTTTTCCTGCAGGAATTACTTTCCTGCAAAAGTGATCCTGCAAAAAACACAAGATTTTGCATCGCGGGAAAAGGAAAATGAGTGAACACTCACAAAATTTTCCTGAAAGTTTCTTTTTCCTGACAAATGAACAACTAAACCTTAGTTATTCTTGCAAAATTCTTTTGTCAAATGAACACTCACAGGAAAATAATTTTCTTTTTCTTTTACTTCACCTCACTTCACTTTTTCTGGGAACCAATTTTCTACACAACTTTCTCGACAACTGAACGGAGCCTTAGTTGGCAACTATTTTTTTTTTTTAAAAAGCTTTCTTTTTTTTTTTTGGAAACGCATTAGAAATGCATTGATATAAGGGAATATTACAACCTGCCGTTGGAGCAACTAATTAATACAACTGTTACAAAAACCTATTACACACCGGGAGAAAAATAACACATCTAAATCAAGTGAAGTACGAGTCCAACGATAAATTGATCAGACAATTAGATGTCCAAGCCATGCATGGTTCTTGTCGATGTCCAGCTGTCATGGTAATTCCACAATTGACGATGCTTCCCACAAAGACCGGCCGATGCCAACCTAGCGCAATCGATGCCAACGTGGTGGCTTTTTTTTGCACTTTTTGATAGAAAGCACTGTGTCCATGGAAGAGCCGCATGCAACTAGATGGTTGTGAAGCCAACTACAGTGCAAAATCGATAGTGAAAAACCAAAAATCACACCACAACCATGGTTATTGAAACTGCTACAGCGGTGTACCCTTGATTAGCAGCTATTGTGTATAACCTGAAATTAACTTTTTGAGTTACATGGTTAAGCTAAAGGTTGTCAGGTCAGCTGGCATGGATCGTTACACTCTCTCTCTCTTGAAAATCGTTGCATGTTTATTCAAAAAAGTCAGTAAAAATAGTATGCAAAATATTGTCCTCTAGCCAAAGATTGTAATTTTTCAATCAAAGTAAATCTCAATCATCAATTTCACTTTTTCAGATATTTTCGGAGAAATTTTTCCTAAATCCCAACATTTTCGGTAATTTTCACAAGGAATTAATTTTTATGGTGAAGTTCTAAGTGATGAGTAGTCCAGCTGTGTGTTTGTGCCATGTTTTCATGCATGGAATATAAATGACAAAGATGATACCAAAAAAATTCATAAGCACTGCAGATTGGTAGCAAGCTCACTGCAGTCCTGTTTTATTGACAGGGGTTGGTCTGGCACTCTTGGCTTGGGACATAAGATTTGCTCCTATTTAAGGCTCTCAGGTTTGATTTCTCTTTGCCAGCAACCAATGACGGAACGGAACCATTTCTCTTTGCCAACAACCATTTCCCCCTGCATAGTTTCTGTTATTTTTTTTAAAATTTTAATATGACTACTTAAAGTTCACACGACAAGTTAGGAAGTTCAAACAATAGTTTCAAGAATAAATCTTAATCATTTTGAGCATAATGCCGTTTGGCAACCGGAATTCAAACACTTGAGAAGTATTTTGGGGTTATGTCAATGGTTGATTGAGACTAAAAGATCAACAACCTACTTACTTGTCTATAGAGTGGTGATACTTGTGCTTAATTACTCTTCCTAATTCGGCCTCTCCGTTTACGAAATCCTGATTTCCGTCCCTGCTAGCAACTCGATCTTGAGGCTACCTCACCTCCACGCGTAAGCATATGCAAAGACTGGGGGAGGGATTATTAAAAATATTTCGAGATGCACGCAAGCTGGCTGGGACACGGAACCAGTGACGGAACGGAACCATTTCTCTTTGCCAACAACCATTTCCCCCTGCATAGTTTCTGTTATTTTTTTTAAAATTTTAATATGACTACTTAAAGTTCACACGACAAGTTAGGAAGTTCAAACAATAGTTTCAAGAATAAATCTTAATCATTTTGAGCATAATGCCGTTTGTCAACCGGAATTCAAACACTTGAGAAGTATTTTGGGGTTATGTCAATGGTTGATTGAGACTAAAAGATCAACAACCTACTTACTTGTCTATAGAGTGGTGATACTTGTGCTTAATTACTCTTCATAATTCGGCCTCCCCGTTTACGAAATCCTGGTTTCCGACCCTGCCAGCAACTCGATCTTGAGGCTACCTCACCCCCACGCGTAAGCATATGCAAAGACTGGGGGAGGGACTATTAAAAATATTTCGAGATGCACGCAAGCTGGCTGGGACACGCCGCATTACCAAAAAAAAATACTAATATTTCACCACTCCACTACAAGAACTTGGAAAATACATTGCAAGATAGTCTTTTTTCTTCTCATTGCATTTTCGATCGATCGAGAGAGAGAGAGAGAGAGAGAGCGGGTGTGGACACACATGGATAATGCAAAAGATTTGGACATGTATTGAAATTAAAAGCCCCAAGTAATACCAAATCATAATGACTAAACTTTTTACTCAAAAAATGGAGGAAATTTTTTATCTCTGTTTATTGACCCGACCAAACTTTTCGGTTGTTTGGGCCAACCGAAGACCAACTCGTATGGGGTATATCATTGTAAAAGAAAACATTAATTCCTAATTAACATAAATAGTTATCAGATAGATGGACGACTAGTATGATATAGTACATTAAAACCAAATTGCCCCAAGGAATAGTCCGGTCGTTTGGCAGATTTGCTCCCCAAACAATTAATTAACGTTCTATTCTTGGAATCAGACTGCAAAAAAAAATATTTTTTTGTAAATTTCTTAATACCAGTGTGGATATCCATTTGTATTAGACCAAACCGGAAAGGAAATTAGTCGATGTGCTCATAATTAGCGAGCCTAGACACCCTTATCTGTCAAACCAAAAAAATAAAAATAAAAATCAAGCCTTCATGGGTAATATATTCAGATCCATTATATAAATTCGTTTTTGCCAACCTACTCTATTGATGGGTATTAGCCTATTATAGGTTTACGGGTTTTTTTTTTTCAATCGGCATCACTTGTCCTTGTATTTATTGCTGCAAACTTGAAACATCAAGAGTAGCCTTCCTACTAGTACAGTTCGGAAAATCTTCTTGCCAGGTCATCGGATGCTCAATAAATAGGCCATACTTAGCCTTCTATGAAATAGATAAAAAAATACTATCCTCATAAAAAAAAAATCTACAATAATTTTATCGAAACACTATCGTAAATTTATTAATTATAACTTCACAAAATCGAATGGAATAGATGCCCCACTCGACCCGTGTGCGTCCGTCCCTGATTGCAATGGATAGGAAGATGCAGCCCATTCCTAACATTAACAGCTATAAGCTACGTGAGCTCCATGCATGTGATCAGAGCATGAGAAACACGTGACCGGAATATCAGCCAATCTTTTCAAAAAAAAGAATATCAGCCAATAAAAAAAAAAAACCAAGTCATGTGGGTAGTTTAGGTGGTCATTATAAGTAATGGCAACCACTTTGGAGGTGGTTAGCTAGGCATTCATAATTAAGATTCAATGCTCTCAGCTTTCCTTTTCTGTTTGTTGCCCTATTCAACTTTAATCAAGAGTACTCCATCAACCAAACTAACTTTTTTGCATTTGGTTGTGTGAGATTATTAGGTTCCGTTCCAGAAACGAAAAAAAATTCTTATTTTTTAAGAAGGTAATTTTAAGTTTAAAAATTATAGATTTGTTGAAATCTAAAAATATGCAATATGGATCTTGTTTAAAAGATGTCAATGAGATCTTTTATACGATACAAAAAAAAATTAAAAAATTATTTTTCATTTATATTATTTTTGAGTTTGAAAATGTGAAATAAGTTGCTTATTTTTTAAAAAGGTTTCTGGAACCGAGTCTAAATGTTCTTTTTAGTGATTTGGTCTTCATTGTGGTTATTGTATTTCCTTTGGGATAGCTATCCGGTCGTTGTATTCTCTTCGTTATCAATGAAGTATCTAATCATTTGAGTACCAAAAAAAAAGAAAAGAATTATAACCCAAGTGAGGAGGATAAAGTAATAATGTTCGTCCTTTATGAAATCGCATGTCCGAAACTTCCGAGGACAAATTTTCAAACCTTGGGCTAGGGCCACTCGAGGTGTGCTCGGTCATTTATTTCATGGACCCAAAATTAGTCGAAATGTGAGTAATCCGGCCCGAATATATATCAAGTTATGAAAGAAAATTAAAGACTCTGGAATCATTCAATTTTGACTGGTTGTTTTGGAAAATGTCCTTTTTAGCAGTTTTCGTACATAAAAAAAAAAAAATCTATCACAATGTCAGAAGGATGCGGTGGTCACATTTTAATATAGATTTAATAAAGAGGCTTTAGATTGAGATTGATTCGTACACAGCTCACGAACATCATTCTATATATGTCTGCGCTGATTGAATGTACTCCCACTTTCCTATAATATTTGCCCGATCCGTAAAATGAAGATTATAAAATAATATATTTGTAACGCCTCCAATTTTGGGTACGTTAAAAGGGAAATTTCATTGAAAATCTAAATGGAGTCTGGCTCAATATTACAGCATAACTCTCACAAAGAGTGTTCTTAATCAACAACAGGAGAGATAAACTAGGGTTCCTATCTACTACTCCGCTTCTTCCTCCAATCTGGCCAGCTCCTCGGCTCCAAAAGCCTCCAAGGTGTAGAATTCACCCTGTTCGTCTATAGAATCTGACACATTATACCGGCGTCGCCACCAATATAATATGTCAGGGTCACCAAAAGTAACACCGTGAGCTATAAAGCTCAATAGAATATCCAAACCCACTAACCCTTAACTTACAAACAATATATCATAAAATCAACGGAGTACAAGTAGGTTTAACAAAAACGATTAACGATAGCACATCTATATTCACTAATCAAGTATCGTTGGTATCCATGTTTTTCTGTGTTTCTCCTACGCGACTCATCGTAGACTGTGTCTCCATTTTCACTTTTCATAACCAAATCCACATTTTCAAAAATCCGTTTTTAACACACCCAACCTCGGTTCCGTCGTTCCGGGTTCCCGAGTATCCTCACAATGGTTCCGCTGCACCGGGTTCCCATTGGCACACATTTGCATTGGCTCCTCTCCGCGGATAACCAAGCCACACACCCAACCTCGGTTCCGCCGTTCCGGTCTCCCGAGTATCCTCACAATGGTTCCGCCGCACCGGATTCCCATTGGCACACACTTACGCACACATTTCCCATAATGCCATCAAAATCGGTCATTATGTAATTTCAAAATATTTCCTCCTTCGAAACACATTCTTTTTGTTAACCACACCCTAGGTGTCATGTCTCTAACTTTCTCGATTTTCGTGTCTCGTTTTCATGCATTGACTCCGCGGTAGGACCTTTTTACAAACATAAATCATTTATCGAAATCTTAAAACTAAACTAGCAAGATCATCCAATTCTATGTTAATAATCATGCTCCTAAACATCCCAAAGATCAAAATACGAATACTTATATTCAAGTGTCAAATTCCATCTTCCGAAAGCCGTTCTTTCTTTCTTTTTGAGAAATTCAAAACAACACATGTTTATGTAAGACTAAGTCATTTATCTAACATGCTCATACTTCCATTAGCGAGATAAACCTATAACAAAAAAAAATCATGCATTTTAAACGATATAAACAAAAGATAACTTTATCCATTTGAAACTAAACCATAGATAACCCTATCTACTTAAGGAAAACGATAAGGATATGGATATTTGGAATCGAGAACGTTCTACTTATACTTAGGGAGGTGAGGAGAGAATTCTACCTTGATCCGAAACTTAGTCGGGGCCGAATAAGCTAGTTGGAAATTTCCTACGGGCAGTGAAAACTTGCAATCTGGACCGAACTTCGGACGGCAGTAACTCGGTCAGTATTTGGCCGAATACGATCGTTCTTGGGTTGAAATTGAAGCTCTCGAAGTGCTCTACGACTTTCGGGAAGGAAGTTGGTCCTAGAAACTACTTTAGGTAGGAGAAAAATGGTGATAAAAGAGAAGACAGTATGCTGTCTGGAAATAGGAATCCGAGATTTTTACTGAACTTCGGATGCCCATATCTTTGTCATTTCTTCACCGATTTGGATGGTTCTTGGGTCTAACTTGAAGGTTTCGAAGTGCTTTACAACTTTTCCGAAGGGAGTTGGTCCTAAAAACTACTCTAAGCAGGAGAAAAATAGAGATTCGTGGAGGACAGTAAGCTGTCTGAAAAATGGAAATGGCAAGTGAGTGAAGTGTGAGTTGAATGGAAGGCATGGGGTGCTATTTATAGCCAACACTTGAGCTCCTCCTTCCTCCTTTATGGCCAGCCATATCTCTTTCCCTCTCTCCCATGGATTTGCTCCATTATCTTGTCATTTCAAGCCTTTCAATCAAGTCATAGCCTTCCATGACTTGTCACTTCCATTTTAGGCCAAATCTTAGGCCATCATGAAGGATTTTTGACTTGTCAAGTCTATGGGGAGGTTGCTTGCAAGAAAGAATATAATCATTGCACTTTGGAAGACTAGAAATGGGTTGGCATGGTCAAAAATAGGCTTAAGGCTATAAGGGTTACTTGTGTAAGTAATCAAAACACAAGCACACACTCCACCTCTCTCTCCACGTCCGGCCCTCTCTCTCTCTCTCTCTTGTTCTATGTATAGACATATATAGGTATATATATAAGTACATGTATATATTCATCTAGGAAAGTAAAACCTAAAATAATTAGGCTTAAGGCTATGACATAGGTGTGCATGCATGGCAAGGCTAGTCTTGCTTCCTTTGGAAGCAAAATGATGAGATTCCATGTATGACTTGTCTTGTCAAGCATATTGGCAAGTCAAAGGTCTAATAACCAAGGGACAAAAATTTCCCTAACAATTATGGACCAAGGGATAAAGGAATATTGGTAATAATTTGATATGACTAGTCATGGGAATCTATTGTCCAAGGGATAATATTTTCCCTAACAATTATGGACCAAAGGTTAAAGTTTTCCCTTGCCTTTATTATCCAATAGGTAGGGTAAGTAATGATGCTAGATGAAGTGAAATGAGTAAACATAGGAATAAAAATGATTACTCCTATAGTCTAATGGTTCAATAGGGTTCGAAGGGTTTCATAAGGCTCAAAGACGGTCAAAAAGGTCCATCTAGGGTTAGGAAATTGTATCTAGATTGAAACGGTAATTAGGGTTTTCTAACGAATTGGTTGGAAACTAATTCTTCTTGCCAAGTAGGATTTCTAGCCAAGAAATATAATTTAAAGATTTTATTTAACTCACTAGAAAAAATACAAGTGCTTCTACAGGCATACTTGTCTTTAGAAAATGACTAGATTGCTCGGCGTGAAAATATATAATTTTATAAATCTAATTATGACGGATTATTAAAATTAAAAAGAAATTTTTAGTAGTAAATCCAAGTAATTAAAATAAAATTTAAATATTTAACGAAATTTTTATTTACCAAAAATCAGGGTCGTTACAATATTTCTTTTAAGAAAAAATTTAAATTTTTTTCATAAGTCAAAAGAACTCATCAAGATCTAATAAATTGTTGAATTTTTTTTCTAATTTTTCTTACAAAAATTGTATTATTTTTACGTCTTCGTTTTATGAACCGAATAAATATTATGGGACGGAGGGAGTATTTCTTGTTTTACGTTATTTATTACCCAATTCGATATTCCTATGTGAATATGAGTCTATAATATTTAAACGATGTTATTTGGATATCACGATCAAAGAGTGGCGAAACTAAAATTTAGATTCGGGAGGGGCTCAAGTTAAAACGGAAAAAAATTTCAACCTCAAATTACTGGAGCCTTAATAGCAATATTTAAATAAAAAAAGTCAAAAACACAATCCCGAATTCCTGATTTGATTTGTCAGAATATGCAATGCTCATCGAAATCAACAAATCCGTAGTTTACAGGGCAAGGAAAAAAGGAAAAAAAAATGAAGTGGGCCACTTACAAGCCTCTGTCATTGCGTTTGAGCATCTCTAGCCTTGGCTTCAAAAATAGGAATGTCAAATTTTTTTACAGGCTTAGGTTTGCAATTTGGTAGGTTAGAATTGACATCTTTACGATGTCTATTCTAACCAATACGTTTATTATATCTATTTAAGGATAGTTATTAAATTTTGAGGAGTAAAATAACCAAAGAAAAATTTGACATGAGAGAGGAGATAGCAAATGACACCTAAGTATTTGACATTTTGATTGGACTTACTTCACATTTCAATTTTTCCACTTGGCATGTCGTATCAAATTTGACATTTTTTGGTTAGAGATGCTCACGTGGATTTGAAAGGAGCCTCATGGCTACCAAATTGGACGCCACCATCACCTCATGCCAAATTACATTTTCTTCAAAGAAGTATCTTTGGTTTTTAAAAAAAGAACCATTTGATGTAAGAATTCGATGTAAGGGTTGGAGAGAGGGAGGGTTTGATGCGAAAATGCCACGTAACCTTTCAAAAAAAACTTGTGACATCTCCAATTTAAAGCTATGAGTTGGAGATGCTCTAATTGGCATAAGGAAAGACAGCTTGGTTAGATGGGTTCTAGCTGCCAAAAGGAGCCGTTACTTATTCCATGTCACTTTTGACATCTACCATTTTAGGCCCAATAACATTCAAAGGCCCAATTCCTTGTTCAATCGCAAAGCACCCATCAAATACTAACCCACTCTTTTGGGCCAAGAAATCTTTTGAACCCTATTCCTAACACAAATATGCATACAGAACAAGAAGAAAAAGGAGAGGAGGTACCGATCTTAGTGTTTCCATTACACATTCGCTAAGAGATTATCCAGAGTGCACGTACTTGCTCAGGGCACCCTGCATTACAATAATAATAATAATAATAACAACATATTTCCTTGATACTCTAGTGTGGTTTGATCTTGAAAATACGACTTGTGCCAAAAATTAAGTCTATGGTTTGAGGCTTCATTCACCTAATCTCAATAACGAGGGCCCAAGGCTTTCTCTGTTTGGGGCTGCAACATGAATATTAATGCCTTTTGGTCCAAATCTACATACATACCGCGTAAATGGTAAGATACGATTCTGTTTATATATTCTTCCTCATGACTTCATTCGATTGATCTAACTCTACTGGGGAATATCTATACATCTACGCAATGAACCAATGAGACTAGTAGTCTAACGCTGAGAAAATTACATGTATCGTAATCCCAAAGTGTTGTATATCTTGTGTGTGATGATTAGTCGTTTAACAAATACGTAATCTCAACACAAATGCCGCATTTATATAGCAAAAAACGCGGGTTCATGAACTATGTAATCTGATCCTCTTTTAATTTAACCAATTAAACAAGCGACTGATTTTTATCAAGAGTGGCAAATTGAACCCAAATCCATCCACTAAAATACAAACCCAACCTAGTCCATTTATTAATTGGGTCAGAATGGGTCCAACTCATCTAACCTATTAATTAATTGGGTTTAATTAGGTCAACTTAAATGACCCAATAAATCATTAACCCAACCGAACAAGAAAGACCCCTCATCACTATGGGTCGATCTCTCTGGCCGAGTGAATTGGTCTCGTTCCGTCTCTTCAACTAACTCTCTCTCTCTCTCTCTCTCTCTCTCTCTCTCTCTCTTTTCCGTCTCTTCAGTTAACAAGGGCAGTTAACTGTTTTTTTCATCATAAAAGTTTTTTTTAAGTGGTCTTAGACTCTTAATCAACCGAAAGGACAACACTTTAGTATCAAATTAATGCGACTTAAAAATGAGACTCACACAACACCAAACAAAACCTCTCACATACATGTGGGCTCCACACACACTACTATGTGTGGGCCCCACATGTATGTGAGAGGTTGTGTAAGTTGTTGTGTTTGAATCGTTGTATGAATAGCATTATTGTTTTTTTTATGCCAACCGATAGGAGAATTACATTCCAAGAGTTACATTAATGGAATCGGGTGCCTCTAGCGAGCTGTTATATATCACTGGAGCTTCTAACGCCCCAAAACCCGGTTGTTTTTGGGCCCAATTAGGCGCGACATTCAGCCCTAGCTCCTGCCCTCCTACGTTACCAATTGTTGTGTCAGGTTCACTTTTGGTCCCATACAATTAATCCGAGCCAGTTAATAATTTTATAATAATAATTCGAGTGATCTCGTAAAAAATGAGCTCAATGTGTATGCATTTGTTATGTTAGTATCTTTCATTTTTGTCGGAAAAGTTTTTTACACATACAGAAAAAAGCAAAAGAAGGTTTTTAATTTTTTTGCACTAGTCATGGGCAGAACTCTAGTAGTATTATACTGGTATTATACTCTGTTTTGAGTATTATTGGTGCATGTTGTATGAAATGGTTCTCTGCCGCCGATAGGGATAATATGGTAATTTTAGTGTACATGGATATTTTAGTCATTTCAATGTGTACATGGGTATTTTAATCATTTTAAATTTTAATGTATAAGTAATTGGGTTAATGAGCGGGTCAGGTTTAATTTTAAATAAATCTGTCGGGTCGGGTATGGGTCATTGACCTCATAACTAATGGGTTCTAAATGAGTCAATGACCCATTCTAAATCCAACCCACTCACAACTTACCCAATTTGGTCCTAATCAGTCCATTTAACACCCCTAATTTATACCAAACTCTGGAATCAATCGCAGTCACAAGAAATCTCTAGAGCCCATCTGTGCTCTTAACAGTTGAGTCACTCGTGAAAAATAAATGCCAACTTATTTGAGGCCAAGATATCTGCACATAACATTAACTGGTTCATAAAATCCAAAGGGTAATCTCAAGAGGTAGAAAGTTACACAAATCCCAAGGGTCGGAATAGTTGCTTGCAGACACAAGTCTCTCGTTCGACTTCCATTGAGGACCTAGCGGATCCTTCATCCTTTCAGCTTAACCGTGAGAGTTTCTCTTGTGATCAATTGCCGACTTGCCTACTCTCTATGCAGAGATGGCTTGTTTTCTTGACAAAACTGAAAAAGAGATTAGTCGAATTGCCCTCATTTAAGTCGGCATTTGAGCAAAGTTATTGTCCATCCAAATTTAAGGTACAGGGAAATTACGTAGCAGCTTTGCCAACAAAGAAAGTCAAGGCCCCCATTTCCTTTGGATAACTCATACTACAACTAGTAAAAGCTAAACCCTCCAACCAAAAGGCAAAGCGAATGAAGTCCACATATTGCCATTGTAATCAATAGTAAATTGGATCTTTAATTCTTGCTAACTTTGCAAGACAAGTTTGATTTTGAGATCATCCAACTCGTTAGGTATTTAGGTGTGGACAACTTGTTGGTTGTATGTCATTTCGTGGAAATAGATGAATATGATGCTCTCCTTACATATCATGATGGACTGAATTTACCTCACTGGTAATTTACTCAATAGTTCTCCTTCATGCCAAGGAAAATGGGTTTTCAGACATGACCTCAACCCAACACGAAGTTGAAGGGTTTGGATCGATCACTTTTTTTTTTTACACGAACCCGAATAAAAAACGACCCACCCGACAACGCAAAAATTAAATAGGACGAATATGGGTTGGACTTGCATTACTCAAGGATATTCAGATAACCGTGTAATTATCCGCATCGACCCATTAACTCTAATGACACAACTCAAACACGGCACGACAATATGCGAGTTATTTTAGTAGTACTAGACTTTTAGCTTACTTTATATATTGAAACTTATGTCATAGTGTTGGTGCTTTTTATTTAGGTAATAATCATGAAAATGTTCAAATGTCTAGCATAATCTTCCAATGTCAAATTTTAAGAAATTCGAAGGTTTTGCAAGGTTATACCAGTATAATTTATAGGTGCTCCAGAAGACTCTACAAATATGGAATCAGGCTTAAATTCTTCTTTCCCCCCATCCGCCTCCTCATCAAATTTTACGTTCGGGTAGCGCACTTCAAATGCCAAAATCATCCTACAAAGGTGAAATTGAATTTGAAGAGCTTGTTGGAGTACACTATCAAGGTAGCAAACGCTAAAAAAGTAATCAAACAACACAATTTGAAGCATATTCTGGTAAGGTATCAAAATACACTGGTAAGTTATCAAAATACACTTTTGAGGCTAATTTTTCCTATAAGTTTATATATATGCTGACGCGTACGCTTGTGGAGAATTTCAGGATTATTAGTAGGTATATTATGTGGTGAACATATTCTAGGGTCTGATCCCCATGATCTTAATTTGAACTGAACTATTACAATTTGAAGGTTTAAAGTTTTCTCCAAGTAGACCATTAACTAGGATAGTGGTGACACACCAACTAGAATCTAGAATATAAGTTGGAAAAAGGTTGATTGCTTAAAAGAGAATCCAAGGTAAACATAAATATGCTAAGTAGCTTTCTAGCTAGTTAGATAGAAAGAGATTAGAAGCACTTGGAATCCATCCTAGTACTACTCTCGTCCACACTCTCATCCTAGTACTACTCTCGTCCACGCTCCCATCCTAGTACTACTCTTGTCCACGCTCGTAGTACTACTCTCGTCCAGCGTGGACAAGAGTAGTACTAGGATGGATTCCAAGGGCTTCTTATCTCTTTCAAGTCATAAGAGTAAGACTACACATGTTAGTTTTCAAACTAAACACCATTGTATTCAATACAATTATAGTTATCATCAGGAGCAAATCCTAAATTATAATTTATTTATTTTTGATCGGCAAAAATATATATAGATAAATAGATAAAAACTCGACAAGAGTACATTGAGAAAGGAAAAAAGTCACCAACACCGACAAGGATATTGACATGCCATGGGACCAAGGGAAGGTAGAGGAGAACCAACGAAGTGTTGGAAATAGTGAATAGCATTCTATGCATGAGTGACCGGAATAGTTATTTACAATTTCTTAACTAAATACAATTTTACACTTGAATGACCGAAGGCTTTTGTAGAACTAGACTATTTAGCGTGTATGTGCATGCGCGCGTGTTTCTAATCTACAAATAGCAGATAGGCAACCACGTATTCTTTTATAATAATAAAAAAAGGATAATTTTCCTGACTTGAACTCACCAAGTTCGAAACAGATAACACTTGTCATAAGGCGCGCGTTTTGTATATTTCCCAAACAAGACTCTTTCATCAAACCTTGCTCTATTGAGAAGGAAACACTCAGAGGTCGTTTAATTGGGTGAATTTTCTCCATGTTTTTCAATAGTAGGTAGACTTTACTTTTTGAAAATAATGTCACAATTATCCTGATAGGAAATTTATGAAGTTGCAAGTCTCTTCTAGTCCAGTTGTTGGACTTGTGGCAGACAACATAGTCCTTGCCTTTACCTATTCTTCTTACATTACATAAAAGACTTTTGACTCCCTACTAGCAAGTTGAAAAGAACAAAAGAGGGAGAATTTGATTCTTCTCTTTCGTTTCACTTTTCCACTCACTGAAACCAGAAAGTACGCCAACTGCCTAACAAAGGCATCTATAGCCTATAGGTAGCATTTGGAATTTTCTTAGGAAATTAAGGTTTAAGTTTTAGCTTTAGGTAGCTTATTCCTAATCACTTGTGGAAAAACAGTGGATATAAATCAAACTCATAGTTGGACCTTTTTTAGGTTGGGAGCCATGATCTTTGTGTGGTACGGTCAAATACACAAAATTAGTGAAAATTCTCAAAATTTTAGCGGGGTATAAAATTTGGAGGCCCAAATGTATGAAAATTGATCTTATAATGCGTAGTAATATTAGAGGGTATCTTGAGTAAGTTTACGTTGTCGGGTTTCACCCCACTTACCACTATGTGGCTCTACTAGTCTACTCGAACCTTATACCTAGAGATGTCGTCACATTATTTTCTTAATTATCTTTGTTTTAACTCAGATAATCACGATTTATCATATATAGAGGAAAATTTTGGGCCCCCGGCAAGTACCCATGATACGATTGGTCACCCAGACAAGTCCATTGACACTGGTCTCAAGTAAGTAGAGAAAAAGAAAGAGATAATTACCAGAAGTGGATAACATTGGATTAGTCAATCATATTGTTGGACACTACAGCCCTGTATCTGCATTACGCTATTCTATAAATCCTACTATCTTAATGAGGAGAAAGGTAGAATCAAACTTATAGACATGACTTTATTGGCAGGACTTTACCTAAATTTTCCAGATGTATGATTGGTTTGATAATGATTAGTAGGAAATTAAGAGAAGGTTTAAACATATTTGAATGTTCAGTTTAGATGTAAGATAGGTTCGAAACTATGTGAAGTGCTTTAATCACCACATATGCGTTGTATAACATTTATAGATGATTTGTACCCTATCATTTATCCAAGGGATGGCTTGGTGGTTAAGACCTAGAACTTATGGATCTACATCCTCCTAATAAGATCACAAATTCGAAACCTCTTGAATGTTATAAACTCATTCGGGATCAATCCATACAGAGCTCTCTCAAGTGGACGGTATAGAGAGCTCTCCCAAGTGGGCCGCGGGATTAGCCCGCAATTATCGAAATCTGCAGCTTGTCAACTTGGGTGTGGAAAAGCATGGTCTGAAACAGTTAGGTGAAAATGAGCTGTGTGATAAGGACCCACTATTAGACCAGACGAGATTGTAGACTTTAATTGAGATTGAGAAAATCATGAGATTCGCAGCCACAAGAAAAGCCAAAGACAGAATACATATATTAAGGGGTTGTTTGGCTAAATAAGTCAAATGACTTATTTTTTTTGCGTTTATTCATTTTTTTTTTTTTTGTATTTGTTAATTTTTTGTCAATTTTTTATGGATTATTACTTCGTCACGACAAGAAAAATCTAAAAAGTATAAAATTATGATCGAAATCCAAATTATTTTAGATAAAGACAAAAAAATTTGGCTTATCCTATTTTTGGAGACTTCTCATAGCCGTACGCATATTCTATTTTTGAAGACTTCTCATATCACCAAATCCGTACTCAATTATTGTATCCAAATTTCATATTCATATCCGTATCTATGTTTCATAGTTTTCTGAAGGCAAGAGAAATGTTACTGATAAGATATATTCTCCACGTGTTGGCTTTACTTAGGCGATCCCAAACTAATATCCCGCAATGATGAGAAAAACAAAGGTAAAGGTCACAGAAATCCTACACAAACAAAAGAGGCTTCAATCAAGAAATGGAACTATGGAAAAGCTCAAATTACTGGTCCATATAATATTTGCCTCCAAAATGATTTGTTGTCTTCCAGAAGGCTGATTGAAGTTAAGGGTATTGTTTAATAAGAACATCCAAAATTGGGCACCCACTTCCTTAATTATTTAACAGGGTGACTAACCATTAGACCAAATCTATTAATTAATTACATGGATCACTTGTACTTTAACCACCACCACAACATTAGTGTCAAACCATATAATGGCTGCTTTTTCCCTAACACAATTAAACTCTTTGATATGGTCTTTCTTTTTTCTTTTCTTTTCTTTTCTTTTTTTTTATAACGAGATGCCTGGGCCCGCTCAACTTGACTAATCCTAGGGACCAATGTCACCATCCACGATCGAGGGTCCCATTCAAAGTCAAAGCAAAGTTCTGTGTGGATTGACCCCAAAAGTGTTTATAGCACCTAAGAAGTTTAGAGCCTGAGACGTTAGGAGGAAGCAAACACCTAAACCTGGACTAGACGGTTTTCTTTGATATGTTTCTTCAACACCCGTCAAACTATCAAAGCATCAAACCCACCCCCCAAGGCCCCAACTGAACAATAAAAACCAAACTTCCACTAAACCAAGCCAAATTTGTATCAATCTCTCTCTCTCTCTCTCTCTCTCTCTCTCATCAACCTTAAATAACCCTTTCAAACCCAAAGGCAACCCTACAAAAACTAACCACAAGAGAGAGGTAAGAGACCCATCAATGGAGAATACACAAAAGGCCCTAGAGAGAGAGAACCCATCTCTGCAGACCTCCCCTAAAAGCAATAACATATGTATCACCACCAATAACAATGATGTTGAAAGCCCTTCAACACCAAAACCCATACCCAAATCAGAAACCAATGGCTTTCCAACAACCTTTATTCATGCAGACACAAACTCCTTCAAACAAGTGGTCCAAATGCTCACTGGTTCCCCAGAAACCACCACCAAACAAGCCTCCAAACCAGGCGGTCCAGTCAAGACCCGACCCAAGAAACCCGGTTTCAAGCTCCATGAGAGAAGGAACAGTACTCTCAAGAACCTCAAGATCATCACCGGGCTTTCGCCCACGGGTCACACCAAGATATTGTCACCCAGTTTTCTTGACCTACAAAAGCTTGATATTCGTGATAGGTCTTCTTCACCTTCATCATGTAATTTTCTCTCTCTAGAAGAAAAACTTGTTGCAGAGAGAGGGTTTTATCTTCTTGGATCGCCCGTAACAACGCCCCAAGGGTCGGAGCCTCAGCTTCTGCCATTGTTTCCATTGACTTCCCCAAGAGTTTCGGGTACTTCTTGAAAAGTTTGGTTTTTACCGATAGATTGTAAGATTTTAGCTGGTAGAAGTGAAAAAGGTCATCAGCGGGAGGGAGAGATTCAGGAGTTGATTCTAATTTTATATACAGTCGTTCTCTACATGATATGGCAATGGTCTAATTTTAAACTTCTTTTTCCACCTGTAGTTTTCTGCTTAGTATTCTGTTATTGTTCCACTAGGACCTGAATCTATTTTCTGGAAAATGGATTAAATGTTGCAAAGCAAAACAAATAAAAAGGCAATCTATTGAAGTGAATATGCTCTCAGACTCATATATATAAGTTTGGTATCCAGGACGATATGGGACTTCTTCCCTTTCACATGCTACACCAAAAATAGTGCGATATTCTACGAGAAAAGAATACAGATCCGAATACAAATGTCCATACACCATTTAGCAATCTACACCCTAGTTGATGGCACTTGTTGAACAGTTAAGAGTTCTTCTAGAGGGACAAGGCAGGAAGAACTTACTTGCGAAGGCTCAATCACGTAATCTCCCCTAAGGGCCCCAGCCTTCAGAACCCTTGTCACATTCCCCTGCATTCACAAGTGCCATTGACATTGCAAGCAGAACATGGCACATGGCTTAGAGTAGACCAGTCCAATCCCAATTGGTGAAGCTTGATGACAGCATCAAAGAGAGTGATAAAATTCAGCCTGATAAAACAACTGGCACGTCTGAGGAAAGTCTAAGGGAGGATGAACCACATTATACAAAGAACAAAAAGTTTGTTGCAAGGCTATTGACACAAGCTTGAACTAAATTTACCCCATCGGGCCCCTCCCCACATAATTTGCCTAGAGTCATGTGACAAAACTCTCACTAATGTTCAGAGTGACAGCATTCCTGGCTGATATCACAGCAAACATCTAGTTGTGGGCAAGATTGGCTGGAACCGAATATTTAGGTAGGTAACAATTGGTTGATTAGGCTGCCAGGTTATGAGAAAGATTATCATTTGCCGTAATACAAGAATCAATAGCAAATATGTATCGAGATTGGGAATGACAATATCTTCTAAAGTACAAAGGAACAAGGGATTAACGATCTTTTTCGCCCAATAACCTAATCTAGCTCTTGGAATAAAAGTCTACTTCCTAGGAAGCAACTTTAAGACCTTTTTGTTTAGGAAACCAGATGATAGACAGTAGTATTTCAGCAATCCATTACAGTATGTTAGAGCTCATCATTTCCAATAGTTAGAAGACAAGTTTTAAATGTAGTAAGGCAGGAACATTGCAGAATCAAGGTCGAAAGCAAGGGAAATCATGTTTCATTCTGTCACAAATATCGAGGTATAACTCCAATACCAATTTCTTAGAACTTTTTCTCCAAATCTACAAGAGACACAAAACTTCTCCCGTGAACATACCAGAAAACGGGATATAAAATAGAAAATTGCAGGTTTTGGGTTTACACAGTCACTAACCACTGGCCTTGGAACATATCTGAAAGGTTCCCACCGGTGGTCAAGCATCTTGTTTTGTTCAGCATTCCAATAATTTTGAGCCTCCATCATTCTCCATCAGAAGTCAAACCTTCAGAAGAAAATGGACAGAAATGACCTTGAAAGGGCCCATCTACAGATCCAATGGACCACATCCCTGTGTTTGGTTAGAACATTAGCTGCCAGGAGTAAATATCCGTCGCACATTATGTTCAACAAAGCATACGAGATACAGTAACATGGGGGTGTGGTAATATTAATCTCTAACAGTCAAACAAACAGGGCCTAAGAAAAAAAAAGAGAAACATGCACAAGCTCTTTTCTGTTTCCCGTGTGAGTGTAGTTGTGCACACGCAATTATGGGTCAGAGAGGGGGCTCGCATTTCATAAACTGCATTCCGGCAATTACAAGAACATATTATGTTTCATAGTACATACAAATCATTACTAACACAGTTATTTCTTTTGTTCAATTCCACCTTTCAGTTTAAAACCATTCCTTACTACTCTGTTGTCTCTGATTACATCAACTCATCAAATGCTTACTTCCGAAAACATCGAGTGTGTAAGCCTCAGCTATTAGCAGTCATTTTCCAAGAAATTACACTTGTAATAAACACCCTTGCACCTACTGATGATGTCTGTGGGGGGCTGAAATCACCTTTGACCCTTCTTCCCCTTTGTTGAACGGAGGAGGGACGGAAGGGTGAACTGAGTACCTGAAAATCGAAGGGGGGTGTACCTCCGGGAAGTGTGAATACATGTTCTGTATCTTGAATATATATTATGTATCTTCTTGTAATATGTTATTTTAGGACATGTATCGTAATCAAATCATAGCATAATCATAGGGTAATCATATCGTAATCAAATCATAGTATAATCATAGGAAAATCATATCGTTATCAAATCTTGTAATCTTCCTTTCCTAAGCGTAGCTTTACTCTATTTAAAGGTATACTCACCTCATTGTAATTCATTCAGAAATAACATTGGTATTTTCCATCTCTGTTTCTCTGTTTTCTATAATGGTATCAGAGCGGGTTCCGAAATCCTAACACAGGGACAGACTGACATTGAGGCAGTGCAAAATTTCTGTAGGAAGTAATATAGTTTTGGGGGTATTTCTGTAAATTTGTCCCATAGAATATTTTCCACAAACATTTTGCCCCTATACGGCAACTAAACTACAATGTTGCCCTTTCCACTTTCCAGTCACTTTTTCCTCCTCCTCTTCCTCTCTCTCTCTCTCCGGAAAAAATTGAAGAATGGAGAATAACTCACCCTGTGAAGGAAAAATCTAGAAACCCTCGAATATCGATCACTACCGTCGACGAGCTCAGCTAGAATTGGACCGGGAATAGACCCGTTTTACAGGTGAGTAGTTTAGGTCCCATTTTTCTTTTTTTACATAGTGGATTTCAGCCATAAATACTCTATTTCTCTAAATACTTTTTCTTTCTATATGGATAATGAATATGGGAATGGAAATAAGAGTTTCTGGCTGTTTTTTGGAACTTATTATTTCTGGAACATGGACGAGGGCCACGAGGCCTAAGGGAATGGAAATCAACATTTTATAAATAAATATCTCATTTTGGTTATTGTTCTATTATTTTTGTTATTTTCCAGGTTATTTATACAAGAACAAAATTATATGTTGTAAATCGCATAAAATCCTGGGTCCGCTACTGCCCTAACAATGCAATACAGCAAGCAATCATGCAACAATTTTGCGATCAAGAGATCATATGTACAATGTGCTATGCAAGATACAAGATTGACAAAATCCCCAATTTTTCTTTTTTTTTTACTTTTTTTTAAAAGATCTTGGCAAAAATAAAAAATAAAGAAAGAAACAAATTTATAAAACCTAGCGGAAAAAGAAAGACTTTTTTTTTCAGAACTCCTAACAGTTGAGGACTGTGGCAATCTCTCACAAGTCAAAATTTATCGAGAGAGAGAGAGAGTTATGTAAAGACTTCTCTTTATTTCAAGAGAGATAGAGTCTATCACAAACTTGTAACAAAATGAAATTCATCTTCTACAACAATTAAAACTCTAGAGAGTGATAATCATTTAATCAAGCAAGAGTTTGAGATATAATGCAACACATAGTCCTAACCTGTTTTAGATTTCCTGTCCTAGTTTGGAAAGAGTTCTATGGCTTTCTACAATATGCAAAGTTTCGGGTAGTCTCAAAGGGTGTTCCATTAGGAGTTTGCTGGAACCCCTAACATAGCCCGTGACATACCGGATATTAGGTGACTCAACGTGGGTTGCCCGCTTAAGGCACATGACAAAGAATTAAATAAAGCAAATATTAATTCCATGTTGAACTTTCTAGTTATGGCTCTCAAGTCCCTAGCAGAGTCACCAAAATTGTGGACACCACCCCCAAGGGGCATCACCACTCATATATCCTCACTACATGTTTCCTCTTCATAAACTCAAAATCGTGGATATTCTCATGACTAGGAACATCGCCACACGATAATTAGTACCACTGAATAGAGTCACCACTTAGTTTATTAAAACTAAGAAAAACAGGTAGAGATTCAAGGTATGGGAGCCGAAACTACGATAAGGGGAAGGTGTTAAGCACTCCACTTCGCCCGGTCGCGAGACCGGCCCATAATTATTCAACATAGATTTAATATTCGCTTTAACCTAGTTCTACAAATAAACTGATTGTTAGCCTTTAAACAATTAATAGGTGATCCAAGACAGTAAATAAGCCACATGCAACAAAATAAATAAATAACAGAATCTATCCCAGCAGATGGATTCCACTAGATTAATATACCGACCGTGGGAACGATGTCCGCCGATATTCTTCCTCACACTAGAAAAATGAATAGTTTAACAAAGAATCAAAATACTATGATTTCAATACAGAAAAGGGAAATAGATTAAACCATAGGCCCTTGGGCCTCACCACCTTAATCCCTCAGTGCACCAGATTAAGGGTGATGTCCCAGCAGATATTCTTCCTCACACTAGAAAAAACGAACAGTTTAACAAAGAATCAGAATACTACGATTTCAATACAGAAAAGGGAAATAGATTAAACCATAGACCCTTGGGCCTCACCACCTTGATCCCTCAGTGCACAATTGTTTCACATTAAGGGTGATTGATTGACTTGGTTCTTGAAACCCTAGGATTAGGGTTTGTACTTCGGGGTTTAATCACTCGAATTGCGACTACTCACGGGAGGTTAGGGTTTTTGTAGAGAGAACATGAGAGATGATTTTTGCAGAGTTTAGAGGTATGAGATGAGTTTAGAGGTATGAGATGGAGGAATTGAATATGTATTTTGGAGCCCTAAAGTTCTCTTTATATAGGCACTGGATGACATCGCCCCAACCAATCACAATGTACGAATTAAATGAGAAGTATATAATCACAAGATCTCTTCTCAAAATCCTTTTTGTAGCCTTAAAGTTACGTGAATTGGCTGCTAGGGTTTTGTGATCGGATTAAAACGCTGACAGAAGGTTCCAGATTCCTGGGCAAAACAATCTGCTGACCGCCAAATGGATCTAGCGACTGAGAAATCAATCTCACGGAGAGATTTCCAACACCATAGTCTACAAGCTAGATTCCACGGGTAAAGAAAAGAAGTAACGTTCGTGAGATCAATCCAACGGCCAGCAAATCTATTCTACTAAAAAATTGTACTTCTGTTCCATAAGGCTATTTGGCTCTCAGTTGGGTCTTCTAAATAGCTAAACGTACTCATCAAAGTCCTCAGGTTTACGAGAAGTCAATCGTCAATCACATTATCCTATTCATCATCGGGATGGTTCCCAAGGTGGGACTTGAAATACTTGTTAGGCCAAATTGGGGTGTCTATACTACACCTTCACTATCTATTCCAAATGTCTTTTATGTTCCTCGGTTGTCTTTAAGCCTACTTTCAATCAGCCAATTATCCGACTCTGGTTTTGATGTTTTCTCTTCCTCTGGTTGTGTTGTGCAAGATCGGGATTCCAAGAAGTAGATTGGGGTAGGCCGTAGAGTTGGCGCTCTATCTTTTGGAGCACTGGCATCTCCCAATAAAATCTTCTTCCACTGCTACATCATCTTTTTTTTGTTTAGATCATAAGTCATCTCCGTTTTATCTTTGGCATTCTGAATTGTGCTATCCGCACGCACGGATGAATAATTATGCATAGATTGTTTGGAAGTACCCACACACACATACAAAAAAATAATAATAAGCATAGATAATGCATATACTTTTTGTTGAGCCCATCCAAAATCCCGTAAGGAAAATCCAAATTGTTTTTTAAGCATTATTACAAAAAATCATCTCAATCGGATATCGATAAGGATTTTTTAAAATTCGTAAGGCAAATCAGTCAATTTCGCACCATGAATTTTGCAAAAGTCATTACTGATATCCGATCGATATGATTTTTCACAATGATGCATTAAACAATATTTTAAAAAAAATGAGCAATCGGATCGTCCTTGCGAGACCTAGGGTGGGCCCTACAAAAAATCTATCAGCAGTGGAAATTTAAATTCTTCCTCGACCAAAAATACCATCGGCCCTATATATTTTGGAGCCCTGGGCCGAAGTGGAGTAGGGGCTCTATTTATTTTTCAAAAGAATACAATTAAGAACACTTTAAAATGTCAAATACAATTTCCCAAGTAAAAATTGTGATAAAAAAGTATCTTTAAAATATTAAAACTCCAAATTCGAGAAAATAAAATTTACTTGGAAGTTTTTGTTTTTCTCTTATCTAAACGGCGCTCACTTTCTTGTTAAGCTAGAAACATATCTCAGAGTGATTAGGATACTCCGCTTAACTTTGTACGTCTCAAGTTCCAAACATTGGCAAGGTCAACATTTATTGACATTCTCCGTAAAATTATTGGAGCTCGCAAGATTCAGACTCTAACCATGCCAACTGTGAAAAATCATGCATCCTCACCATTGATCTAATGCATAAACCGCACCACAGTACAAAATGGAGCTCTATTTTGGCCACAACTTATGAATCCCTGCAGCCCCTCTTCACAATGGTTTACAACTATACATTCAAGAAAATTCTATCCGTTAAAGCATTGCCTTACAAATTCAACTAAATTTTACTCCAGAAAACAATTCAATTGTCCACAAACGAGGGGTTAGACCGTACCGTTGAAGTTTGAAACCAAAACAATCTGGAACTCTCGCATTCCAAATTAGGGCATTTTAAGCGACGATGGCGATGAATTTGCAGAACAGAGCAGCGGGAAAAGAGAGAGGAGAGAGAGATTTTTGAGAGGGAAATTGGTAAGAGAGAGAGGCTTTCATTGGTGGAACTTCCAACGATCCAGCGAACACAATTGAATGCCTATATCTTGGGCTATAAATGAGCCAAATCGAGCCGAGATTTATAATATTCAGATTTTTCAAGTATATTCAGATTTTTTAAGTTTTAAACAAACTCGAGCCGATCACGAATTCAATGATAATTTGGGATTTGGGGAGCCTGCTGACTGGGGTGCTGGCCAAAAAATGACGTAGGTATGGAACAAAAAAACCAGCTACCAACTATATTATTGTTGTAGGACTCAAAATGGGCCCCTTAAAAAATCAAGAAACTGTTAATCTTAAATTGAGTGATTCAACTAAATTTTAAAAAAACTTTTACCGATATCAGTTTGAACTAATTTTTTTGTAAGAACACATAAAATAAATTTCCAAAAAAAACGAGCAGCTTGAATTAGGGGATGAGTTCAACTAACTCCACTCACATAGGAAATAGTAATACTAGTTGGCATATTGAATGAAACGAAAAGTTTTTTGTATTTTGGCTCAAATACCCTTTTGCTTTACCTCCCCTTCATTTTCATTTTTCTTAACCTTTCGCATTTCCTAGATTTTTACTTCTTTCTCTAATATTGTATTAGTTAATGGATTAGTCTAAGTTTTGATTTTTTTTTCTTTTTGATTAATCTATATTTTGATGTTGTCCATCATTGGGGACCTTTTTTTTCGGTCGGCCGAGCACGAATGTAAATGGGAGAAAATATTGGACTAGTATGGATGGTAACCGTTCGGTTTGGACGTTATAGTTAAAATAAAATAAAATAAACATAACCAAAATAAGCAGTTTTCATTTATCTAAACCATTGGTTACACCAGTTCAGTTAGATTTATTGTAACGATCCTAATTTTTTCGAATAAAATTTAGTAAGCTTACTCCTAAATTTTTAATTGATTAGAATAATTATTTTAGTTAAGGGTAAATGACCTTGTGACTAGAACCCTAACCTAACTAAACCCATTACATTTCCATCCATCCATCACCCTCCACCCTTTCAACCCATCACTCCATGTTTAGCCAAATATGGTCGTTCCCTTTTTCCGAACCAATGAGTTGTGGACTTAGAAAAATTTTGTTGATGTTGTCATGGTTAAAGAAAAAATAAATGAAACAGATGAAAGGTTGTGGGCTTAGTCGGACCTTGGGGGTAGCCTGACAAGATCTCGTGTTATCAGAGGTAGCCTGGTAGGACCTTGAGGGTAGCCTAAAAGACCAAGTATAGCTAGGGTGGCTATTTGTCTATTTTACTGATAGTCAACTAATCGACTAAGGATTGCTGAGTGTGCTGGAAATGTGGGTGTTTGTGGTGGTGGAGTTTGGTTCATTGCCGTATTTCAGGACTTCTCTGGAAGCAAACTTAATGAAGTGAATGGAGATGAAAGAAGAACAACAAAATAGACTTTATTATTCCTCGTTGTAGAAGTCAATCGACTATGAGAACACAATCGAACAGACGGTTAAATTACAAGCTACTCCTAGAGCAAGAAATGTAAAGTACAGATAAAAGTAGAAGCCTTTGGGCGATTGATTGGGGGGTTCTAAATATCTTCTTTTCTTGTATTTATAGGCTGCCATCGACTTGAAATTCAAATCATATGGAATTCCCTCCTACGATTTGAATTAATTGGCTCCATGCTCCCTATTCTTGCTCCACTATCCGCACGAGGTGGTTATTTCTCCATGATCTCACATGTTCCCAACGTTGTAATTATTCCAACTGTCTGCTCGCATTAACTGCCTTACTCACGATCTGTATGTGATGCAATATTCTGACACGTGTTCAGCCGAATATCAACCGTTTGATCAGTCCATTTTCCTTAACAGGCTTCATATTGCATTTTATCAATTAGTCTAAAACGTGTTGACACGTGTAACATTTTGACCCAATCGATCATATTAGACTAAATACTAAATTATGGTGTAAACAATGCCCCTCTATTTACCTGAGTTAAATATTAACTTTGATAAATATTTCTCTTAGTAACTTACCACCTATATAAGGCAGAACACTTCAAATTTTAGGGCACGAATCGTGCTTCTTCTCACAAAAACTTTGAAACAGTTCTCAAACCCTAAAATAGCTCCTGAACCCAAATGGCACCGAAATCCAAACTACAGATTGTCAGTGACCCAGTTGAAGATCCGGCCACCGAGTCAATGACGGAGGATTCCTTCCGATTCCCCGAGTCGTACCGAAATGGGATTGACCAGAACCAGAATACTCAAATCCTGATTCCTGACGATAACGTCAGTTCTCACTGTATATTGGGCCCAGTTTTTTCATCAGTTCTTCCGGATGGCTTTCCAAAAGTTTACCCAGTGGGGGAACGTGATCCACTTCTCCTACAGCTTCCGTCACTGGAATGGTCAGGCTGGGGTAAGAACACCTGCCTTCGTTCTTGGCCTTACACCGTCGAAATGGGATGGGTAGATTGGGTAAGGCGTATGATGAAGTTTCTTTTCGAGGACTGGAAAACAATGGGAATCCGTGAGACAATTGAGCTCTCACAATTCCCCTTGGACATGAATCCTGAACTCTTGGCTGCTGCAGCTTGTTTCTGGTCCAAATCATCCAATACCCTAGTTCTACATTGTGGCTTACTATCTCCGACAGTCTTGGATATTTCTCATTTGACTGGCCTTCCTTCCTTAGGCCGTGAGGTAAATGCCCTATTTTCTCTGATCCATATGATCCCCCATTCATTGTCCCATCATTTGGGGTTAGTTACTCGAAATGGCTTAAGATTCACTTCAAAGCTAAAGCATTTGGACCCTGCTTTCATGAGAAGGTTGCATTTTACCTTTTTTGGATTTGTCGATTTCTTATGGCAGTTCCTGGGCTTAGGATTACCAAAGAATATCTTAACTTGGCCGTCTGTATGGCCCAAGTAAAAAGGTTGGCCCTTGCCCCCTTTGTTCTAGGATCCTTGTACAAGGGCCTTTTTACTTTTGTTGATAAAAAGATAGCAGATTCTTGTGGTGGTCCTTTTTGGATCTTTCAAACTTGGTTATATGCATACTTTCCTCAACTAAAGCCTAAGCTGGAGAATTCTCTTCGATCAGATGAGGCATTGCAAACATGCCGTAGTTATGCTGAATATCTTTTAGGTTTCCAGACTCAAACAGAGGAATCCTCTTTCCAAAAGTATTTCACCTTTTTTTATGAAAATAACCAAAAGAATTGGCCTGTGTTCTGTCCATTCGATAAATTTGAATTTGCATCTGAAAGACTAAGGCCATGCTTTGAGGACATTCCACCAGCCTCTCCTCAACTTGTAGAGAAAATGACTCAGTCCAAACGGTTATTTTGGGCCAGCGTCCTTCTTCCAAGACTCATCCCAGTTGGCTTTGCCCTAAATAACACTCCTTTTGGGAATTGTGGTTTTGAGAATTACTCTCCGTGTCAATATGCTAGACAATTTGGCCTTGCACAAGGCATTCCAATGCCTTTTGTTCACCCAAACATTGCTGAGATGGCTTCAAGTAGGCCAACCATTAAGGCCAAAGACTCGCAAATGATATCTCTGATGGTCAGCAACTTTCAACATCGTGTGAAAGCCTTCCAGTTTGTTGATTTCAAGACCAATAAAGTAACCCTGCCTGCTTTCGATGAATGGTGGTCGACTATGAGGGCCCTTTATTTCAGTGCTCCACTTTCAGACTGCCTATACAGGCTTGACCTTGAATACAAATTCCTTCAGGATAAGGCTGGTAAGCACAAATATTCATTGGTTTTTAATTCAATTAGTCATACTTCTACTAATCATTGTAATATTGTTTCCTTATCAGAGGTAACAGCTCGACTGCTTGATGAACCTTCCAAGGACATTGTGCCTCATGCAGGAGCAGTTCCCATATCCTCTGTGCCCAGTGGGAATACCAGGAAAAGGAAAGCTGAATCGATTAAAGACTCTGAAACCAGGCCACGGACACGAACTCCCAAGATCACATCAGGTGCGAGTCAAAAGGTTTCTAAAAGTCCTTCCACTGGTAGACCTAAAAGACAGGTTAGTGAAGTATCTACCCCCACAAAACAACCAACAAGAAAACTCACCAAGAAGCAAAGTTCAAGTGACAAAGGGTTGGCTTTGAGGGTACACTCTTATCTTTTCGTTATCCTTATTGATTTCATTCTTTTTAAAAGTCTTTCTATTCTCATTTTTTCATTTTCTGTCTTTTACAGAAAGGCAAAGGGACCAAAATTGTAGATGCCTTTGAAGAGGAAGAGGAAAATTCCTCAAAATCCTCACAAATTCAAAAATCCTCCTTCTCAGTAGGAGAGACAGTTGATACTGAATTGGCAATCGATCAATATGAATCTACAGCAATATCAGATCCTTTGGATCAAGCCGATTGGTTGCCAGGGTTACAAGAACAACTACTATATCAAGAAAACCCTTTACTGTAGGATGACAGTCCTTTTGTGCAGGTTGGTGAGGGTGCGGCCCTGATGCCAGATGGTGCTGAACTTGGTGTACAAGCCACTCAACAACTTGATGTCACAACAAATCAATCTGCATCAGACTCAGCCAAAGCTGTGCCAGGGAAGGACGTCATTGTTGCTCCAATTTCACAACAAATTCAGAAGATTGACCTGAATCAACAGGGTGATGGTAGGGAGGAAATAGTTTCTCCTCATATGGCGGATGTGCCTTCTCTAGAGGCTCCACCAGCAACAAATGAAAAGGAAATGGAAAAGAAGGGACCAACAGAGGATCCAGCTCAGATTGCCCCTATTGCCCAAATCAGTCCTAATCAAGAATGTGGACAGGGTGCAGAGGATGTTGCCTCTAGCCCTTCTGGTAATCCCTCTGGGAACCAAGTCCTATTACCAACAAGTGTGACCCCTGCAAACATTTCGAAGGTTCTTGCCTTAACCACATCTCCTCGTTCGGTAAACAAGACTGTAACAAATCCTGTGGGTGTTGAGGATTCTGCTCATGTCAAGTCTTCAAGTGATTCTTTGGACCATCTAATGGAGGAGATAGAATCGACTTCTCAAGTCTTTCGATCCCTCACTGAAGTTTCAGAATCCAGTAGTTCTTTCTTCTTCCTTCAATTTAGTGCGGAGACTCAGAAAGAAATCCAAGTCTTCTTTGACTTCCTAAAGCTTCCTTTTGAGGAATTGATGACAGTGAAGTCCACAGAATTCAGTGCCTGTGTTGAATCCCTGTCTCAAAGGCATGTTTTCCCCCTCAGAGAACAAATTATCTTGGAAAACTATGCATCATCCTTGGGTGACAACATTAGCCTCTTCCGATATTACCAGCAAGAAATAAGTCAAAAGCAAGATTTGATTGGTAACCTTTCCAACTTGACAGTGAAGTTGTCGACTATGCACGCTGATGCTTCGACTTTGAAGTCGAGGCTTATGGCTATTGATCAAGAAGAAAAGGAATTGGTATATCGATTGGGTCAACTGCGGACTGAAAAGAGAAATCTTCTGGTAACGGCGAACCAACTTGACAAAGACTTCAAACACTTAGCAGAGGAAGGCAAAGGAGTCTCAGTTCATGTCTCTGCTGCCCGTGAAGATTTGCAGAGAAACAGAGTTAAATGCGATGAACTCGTAGTTAAATGGGAGGCTTTTAAGTCTTCCTTTCTTCATGAGTGACTTTAGTTTTACAGTCAATCGACTAATCTTGTCAGTACAAAACTATAAGTGCTCTTATTCGTTGTTTGTTTTTACTTATCAACTAGGTGGTATGCCAGAATTGTGAATGGCAATTAGAATGAGTGTTAGGCCTTCCATGGCCCTTTCCGTATTCCTTGTTTGGAACAATTTTCCTTTAACCTTTATAAAAATTTGAGTCAAGGAATACACTCACATGTTTGAATAGAGACCAAATTCACATAAATGCCCAAACTGAGGAATAAACTTCACATAATTGGTTAACACCTTGCTTTAACCACGTGATGCCACAGGATCAAAACCCTTGATCCCTATATTTCTGGATTGTGGGCGCCTATAATTATGGCGGTACTACGTCATGATCATGATGACGCTTCCCCTCCACTTTTAGGGAATATGCACAGTAATTATTGACGGTTAAGTACAACAAATGATGCCGTGCTGCAATAATTCAGCCGCCTTACTTTGGGAAACAACCATTAAGAGCCCACTAACCCCATTAGTTGTCACGTCTCTTAATTTACCTCGGTATAACTGCCCACGACCCCCGTCTTTAGATCTTCCTTGGTCTATAAATATCTACACTGAGTAGAAGCTCAAGCACTTGTGTTTCTACACTATGGCCGCCAATATCTCTTCTACTCCCCTTTCCACACAAATCACTTCCGCTCACATCAAGCAACTGGCCACTGAGCTTTCTTGGGCACTCATGGAAGATCATAATGAGTGCAAACGGAGGATTCAGGCTATCCACGATCGAGTGGAGGGCATGGCGCTTCGACTGGAGAAGATGGAGTCCGCCCTCAAACTTGTGGTGGCCAACTGGGACACCATCGACTACAAGCCTCCTCCGATCGATCCTGCTGACATCAGGTCCTCCATGGCTGGCACATCTGGTCAGTGGAAAGAATGGCCTAAAGAATAGGCCTTCTTTTGTGGGGGAGTCCTGGTGTGTTTTTTTTTTAAATCTCACTTGGGATCTTTTTCCTTTGTAGGTTATTTTTCTTTTGGGTTCTCGCTTTGAGTTCCCTTTTTGTTTTGTCAGATCCTTCTTGGGATCTTTTTTTTGTTTCTTTGTGTTAGATCCTTCTTGGGATCTTTTGCTTTTGTTTGAACGGCCTTTTGTAATGCTGCCCTACCCATGGGCAACCTCTGACTATGGAATGAAAAGTTTGTTTTAACTCATGCTCTCACACATAGACGGAAAGTAATGTTTCAAATATTTACCATTAATGGTTCTTTCGTGAAGAACCCCCTCGATTGATGTCAAATGATATGCACCCCCTCGTAAGATTTTGGCAATACGGAAAGGACCTTCCCAATTTGGAGACCATTTCCCAAATTTCCCTTTCTTCTTTCTTGAATCGATTGGGAGGATTGTTTTCCAAACTAAGTCCCCAACTGCAAAAGATTTTTGTTTTACTCTTTTGTTGTAAGCCCTTTCTACTCTTTTCTTTTGGGCTTGAATCTGGTTTAGGACATGTAACCTTTTTCCTTCCAGCCCATCGATATCCAAAAATATTGCTTCTTCATATTGTAAGTCTGGGTCATAATGACGTGCCACCCTTAAAGACTGAACATTGATTTCGACTGGCAATACTGCTGCATGCCCGTAAACTAATTCGAACGGTGTTACCCTAGTACTCTCCCTTTGTGATGTTCTATATGCCCATAAAACTCTGGGCAACAGATCATGCCACTCTCTTGGGTTATCATTGATTACCTTTGCCAAGGTATTCTTTATAATTTTATTAGTCGACTCGACTTGCCCGTTAGCTTGGGCATAATATGGAGTGGAATTCAAAATCCGTATTCCATATTTTTGTGCATACTGGACAACTTCTCTACCATTGAATATAGACGCCTGATCAACAGTAATGGTTTCAGGAATTCCAAATCTACATAAAAGATATTCCTCAATAAAATCAATCACTTATTTCTGTGAAACACCTTTCAAAGGTATTGCCTCTGTCCACTTTGTAAAATAATCAGTTGCCACTACAACAAATTGGTGCTGTAACGAAGATGCTGGGTGGATTTCCCCTATCATATTGATTGCCCAACCTCTGAATCGGCCAAGGTTTAACAATCAATTGCAATTGATGAGCAGGTATCCTTTGGATTGGTCCATGCTTTTGACATTGCTGGCAACCTTTAGCATACTGAATGCAATCAGCTCGGATGTTTGGCCAATAACACCCGTGTCTTTTAATTAACCATCTCATTTTATCACCAGCTTGATGGGCACCGCAGGTCCCTTCATGGACCTCTCCCATAATTCTCATTGATTGGTCCTTGTCAACACACAACAATAGTAGACCATCAGAAGTTCTTCTATACAAATTCTGCTCTAGTAAAACATAATTGATGGACCTGCACTTGACAGTCCTTTCTACCTTTTCATTAGGATTTAGAAGGTAATTCTTTATTGGAATCATCCAATCATCAGAAATATCGATTACAAACACATCCAATCAATCTTTTTTCCTCTCCAATGAGAAGGGTAAATATCTTTTTTGGATTCTAATTACTTTCTCCGTGTCCCCTTCAGGAATCTTAACTCCGGAAGCTGCTTGAGCCATTTGATTGGCCTCACTATTTTGAAGTCTCAAGATGTGCTGAAAGCATATTTCATCAAAGTTTTGGGCAAGACATTGAACCTTTTCCAGCTGCAGGCTCAATAAGGGGTGATTGCACTTATAATGTCCTGTAACTTGTCGGATGACCAATTGTGAATCCCCAGAAACTTTTAAATATCGTATACTCAAATCTTTTGCTATTTCCAAGCCTATGATCAAGGCCTCATACTCTGCTTGATTATTTGTTAGAATTCTACTTTCATCGAGTTGGAAAGAAAACTGAAACATTTCTCCCTTTGGAGATGTCAAAACAACACCTGCCCCAACTCCATTGTCTGTTTTTGAACCATCAAAAGACAATTGCCAAGGTCTAAGCTCCAAAAGATGTACCTCAAAGGTGTCCTCTTCCAAAGGTAGATTTGGATGCTCAGATAAGAAGTCTGTCAAAGCTTGTCCTTTTACTGCCTTTTGAGGCACGTATTCAAAGTCATACTCTATCAGGGCTAAAATCCATTTCCCCTGTCTCCCTCTCAAAATGGGTCTAGACAAGATATATTTTATTATATCTGTTTAGGAGATGATCATTACTCTAGCCAGCAAAAGGTAATGCCTTAATTTAATTGCTGAAAAATATAATGCCAAACAAATCTTTTCGACACATGAATACCTACCTTCACAATCATTTAACCTTCTGCTTAGGTAGTAAATTGATTGCTCTCGGCCTTGTTCATTATCCTGGGCTAATAGACTTGCAATCGAATGGTGTGTTGCTGATATGTACAGCTTCAATGGTTTTCCATTTATTGGAGGCACCATAACAGGAGGCGTCACCAATGATTATTTTAAAGTATCAAAAGCTTTCTGATGCTCTTGTTCCCATCTGAAATCTTTCTCTGACTTCAATTTTAATAATGGGGAGAATGCCATCGTCTTTCCAGATAGATTGGCAATAAATCTTCGAAGGAAATTAATCTTTCCCAAGAACTGTTGAAGCTCTTCTTTATTGGTTGGTGCTTGTGCTTTCAAGATAGCATCAGCTTTAGTTTATCAATCTCAATCCCTTTTTAATGCACCAAGAATCCTAAAAAGTTTCCTGCCGTAACACCAAACGCACATTTCAAAGGATTCATTTTTAAATTGTAACGCCTCATCCTTTCTAGAGTCTGTTCAAGATGATGTAAGTGCTCGTCAACTGAATTTGATTTTACAACCACATCATCTATATAAACTTCCAAGAATTTATGTAGAAAATCATGGAAAATCAAATTCATAACTCTTTGATAGGTTGCTCCTGCGTTTTTCAATCCGAAAGCCATAACCACCCATTCAAACGTCCCTATGTATCCAGGACATCTAAATGCTGTTTTATGTGTATCTTCTTCAGCTATATATATTTGATTATAACCAGCATTACCATCCATAAAGGACAGCATTTGGTACCCTACTGTTGCATCGACTAGCAAATCAGCAACAGGCATTGGATATTCATCCTTTGGTGATGCGGTATTAAGATCTCTAAAATCAACGCACACTCTAACTTTTCCATTTTTCTTTAATACTGGGACAACATTTGAGACCCATTCAACATATTTGACCGGTCGAATAAACTTTGCCTCAAATAAACGTTCCATTTCTTTTTTGACTTAAGGAAGGACGTCATCCTTCATTCTCCTAGGTGCCTGTTTAAAAGGTACATAGTTCTCTTTTATAGGTATTTTGTGCTCGACTAAAGATCTATCTAAACCTGGCATTTCATCATAACTCCAATCAAAACAATCTTTAAATTTACGCAACAAGTATTTAAACTTTTCCTTTATTTCATCAGGCAAAGCAGCATTTACATATGTGATCTTAGGATCTTCTAGAGTTCCCAAGTTGACTTCTTCCGTGGGATCTTTTACCTGGGCCCCATCATCATCTAGCTTAGCCGGTACTGGTTTCAAGTCTGCTAAACCTAACTCTTTCATGTTTAGTGGGCTATCATCAAAAACACATTCAGCCCAATTACAAGAAATAGGCTCATCTGCTTGCAATTTTCTGTCAACAAGAAAAGAAAATAACCTCTTAAAAGTGGCTTTCACAGTAGCCAAATCTTCACCTCCTGTGTTCAATAGGTTTCTAAACATTAAAAACTTGTTGATCAATTTTGGCAGGCCTTGATATAATGTTAGGCCTGATGAAATCCTTACTCAGCTCCTGGAACCCTTCCTTGATGTATTTGAGGAATTGGCTCTCAGTTACTCCAACTTGATTAGATCTGACTTCTGAGTCTTCTATTCTTGTTGGGCACAAATGTTCGTTGTAGAGATCTGCTTCTACGTTGTTAGTCTCTGCTTTGAATGGATGTCGGTCTGCCCAGAAGACCTCCATTCCCGCTGCTTCTTCTTGCTTTAGAAAGATCAAGGCCTGATGCAAAGAAGATGGCACATAACTATTTATATGGATCCAATCTCTGCCTAGTAAGGCATTGTAATTAGATGAAGAATCGATTACAAAAAACGTTGCATTCATCCTCCTACTTCCAATCTGCAGTTGTAAAGATATGACCCCCTTAGCAGGAGAACATCCTCCAGCGAAATTGCCAACTGTAACTTCTGTTGGGATCAGATCATCATTGGTTTTGTTCAAAACTTTCAGCATTCTAGAAGGTAAAATATTGACTACTGCTCCATTGTCGACCAATACTTTTGAGATAGGTTGGCCATTCATATGCAGTTTAATATACAGTGGTCTTAAATGCCTTATTGAGGCATCATCAGGTGTTCTAAGAACTACAACACTGTTTCTGTGTTCATCCGTCTCAACATTAATGGGCTGTGACTGAGGATGCTTCTCTTTATCCATTATTTTTACAATCGATTGGGTATTATCTTCAACATCACCTGCCAAATTCATTGGCTGATTTGGTTTTGCCTTGAACTGCTTTGGCAGAACTAAAATCATATTACACTGGTAGTTTATAGGTACTGACCCGAATTGGATTGCGGCCAGGCTTTCTCCAAATGTTGCAGATCTCTGTGGAGATGGTGAAGCATCTTTGATCAGGTCTTCCTGTTCTGACCCTTCGTCAAAGAGATCATCATCATCTGCTTCCATGAGTTTCTAGAATTCCTCCATCTTCTTCTTTAAGCTCTGCTTCAATTCTTTTTTACCCTTCAGTAAAGCAGTCGACTGGGGAGGATCTGTAGCATTACTTTCTTGCCCCCCATGCCTGAGAATTATCTGCTTTGAGCCACTGGTTTCTCCTTGTTCCCGGGTCCATACCATGTTTGAAACCTTTGATGGTTCCAATCTCTCTCTTGGTTCGAACACATGATCCCACGGGTCACCATAAGCCCTGGCTGCAAACTTCCTTTGAAGCCTTCTCTTCTGTGAACTGGATTCCTTAGTGTACCAACCCTCTGCTGGAAACTTTGGGTGACTAAGTGTACTCCAATCCTCATGATCATTATTGGGTGGCATTACCATCCTAGGTTGGTGCCATCCGCGTCCATAAGGTCCTTTACCTCGTGGTCCAGTACCTCTTCTGAAACCGACACCCCTTTGGCTAGGGTATCTCCCCTGATTAGGAAATTGGTACCCCGCTGCTTCAAGATCTTGGCAAGAAGGCACCCCAGGCCTTGCAGGCACGACTGGATGTCCCCTGAATAAGAATGGTCCATCATCTGGCCCATAGCAATGCTCTGACTCTATTCTATTAAAGAGCCCTGGATCTATGCCTTCATAAATCAGTTTGGCTCCAACGTATATTTGAAGATCGTTTCCCCCCATTGTGTTGAACCTCAGTCCGGACTTGGAGAATGCACTTCTCTGATCCTTTTCTGCTATAATTGCTTCTCCATACTGGACTTCATGTCCACACCTGATGCAGAGGTAATCGTTTGTCTCAATATCACCTTCCACATCTTGGTAATATGTTCCTAGAGACGTGTTCCTCAAAAGCTCTTCTTCCTGTAGAATAGCTTCAAACTGAGATGCCCTCATAGAAAGCTCAAACAGATCTTTGAAATTAGATCCATTAAACTGCTTTTTAAAATTAAACTCGAGACCATCCTGAGCTATTCGAACTATCTCGGTCTCTGGCACATTACAATGACATTGGTTTCTTAATCTCTTAAATCTAGTTAAAAACTGTTCTGCCGTTTCATTTGGCTTCTGCTTTAACTTAGCCAAGTCGGCAATTGAAACCTCTGGTTCATGTCTGAAATATTGAGCATGAAATTGTTTTTCCATATCTTGCCATGTATGGATAGAATTTGCAGGTAGGCTTATGAACCATGTGAATGCTGTTTTAGTTAATGAATGTGGGAACAATTTCAACTTAAAAACATCATCAGAGCCGAGTTCTCCTAACTGTAGGCAAAACCGACCTACATGTTCGATCGTTGACTGATTTTCTGTACCACTAAAAAGTGAAAGCTCAGGCAATTTATACCCCCTTGGCAAAGGAACATTGTCAACCCAATGTGGGTAAGGCTTTCTAAACATGGATTTTTCTACCCTGCGTAGCCCTGGTCCGTACACATCTTGGATGACTTCTAATATTTATGCCCTATTAATATTCATGGGTTCTGGGGCTCTAAGGACATTTGGTACGTGAGGTTGTGCAAGAGGGCCATTCTGACCGTTCCCATTGCCAATATTTGGCATATTGTGAACGTACTGACCATCCATTTCCATTATTCGATCCTACTGGCATAGTATGATATGTATAACTGCCATGATTTGGCAGAGTTTGTGCAGTACTATATATGTGTTGACCATTATTCATGACATGGACTCCTGTGAAACCAGTCTGAGGACTTTGACTAGAATTTAAACCATGATTCTGACCATTTCCACTACTGTTTCCAACTTCATATATAGATGGGACATTCTGGTAAAAACTAGTTGGCTTGATTGTGGATCGTAGAGCAGTTGATCCTACAAACGGTCGACTGTGCACATTCATATTTGAATCAAATGCTGGGTTTGTATATACCTGCTGAGGTGACTGTCTAGGCAAATCTCCAGATTGCAATTGTTCATGGACCACACCATGTGCATCAACATCTATGACGGATGGGGGCGTAACTACCCTTCTCAATAGGGTAATCAATTCCTGTGCCGCTTCATCTTCTGGGTTAGACAAAACCTGTGCCAACTGCCTGGAAAGGCTCTGTATATCTGTCGGTGCGTTCAAGCCATTTCCTTGGCTATTTTCTGGCACCCTTTGTTCAGGATGCGCCACGTCGTTTTGGGTTTCCAGGCCTTCATTCTGAGGCTCTGCAGGTCGGTCGCCTTGTTTTCTTGTTGCTGGTGCTATTACTTCCAAATTAGTAAGGGCCCTCCTTCTAGCACCAAAATTGTTTGTCTATTTTACTGATAGTCGACTAATCGACTAAGGATTGCTGAGTGTGCTGGAAATGTGGGTGTTTGTGGTGGTGGAGTTTGGTTCATTGCCGTATTTCAGGACTTCTCTGGAAGCAAACTTAATGAAGTGAATGGAGATGAAAGAAGAACAACAAAATAGACTTTATTATTCCTCGGTGTAGAAGTCAATCGACTATGAGAACACAATCGAACAGACGGTTAAATTACAAGCTACTCCTAGAGCAAGAAATGTAAAGTACAGATAAAAGTAGAAGCCTTTGGGCGATTGATTGGGGGGTTCTAAATATCTTCTTTTCTTGTATTTATAGGCTGCCATCGACTTGAAATTCAAATCATATGGAATTCCCTCCTACGATTTGAATTAATTGGCTCCATGCTCCCTATTCTTGCTCCACTATCCGCACGAGGTGGTTATTTCTCCATGATCTCACATGTTCCCAACGTTGTAATTATTCCAACTGTCTGCTCACATTAACTGCCTTACTCACGATCTGTATGTGATGCAATATTCTGACACGTGTTCAGCCGAATATCAACCGTTTGATCAGTCTATTTTCCTTAACAGGCTTCATATTGCATTTTATCAATTAGTCTAAAACGTGTTGACACGTGTAACATTTTGACCCAATCGATCATATTAGACTAAATACTAAATTATGGTGTAAACATTGGCCAAGCAGGACCTCAGGAGTAGCCTGGCAGGACTTCAGGTATTGGGGGTAGCCTAGTAGGACCTTGAGTGCAGCCTGATGAACCTAGAATTATGAGAGTAGCCTACTAGGATCTCGGGATGTTGAGGGTAGCCTAGCACGACCTGTAAAATATGTCAAGTGAAATTCTAAGTTTGTAACGTGATGAATATTACGATGTTGAAATGTTTATCGAAGTTGAGAATCTGATATCTATCAATGTAATTACTTGTAGAGTAAGGGTTAATAGGTAAGATTTATCTACTGAGTGTCAAAACTCTTTTTAATGCCGTTTGACCTGGCGTTTCATGCCAGGTATTCAAGAGACGAGAGGTGATCAACACTTTGAAGAAGATAACCCAATTGCTGAGACTGGGCAAGAGGAAGCTTGGAATTCGTATCAAAATTAGAGTCCTGCCTGACCTTTTGTTAAATTAAGTTGTCAGACTTTTGTACTCGTACTCTTAGATGCTCTAATTTATTTTTAGTACTGATTTTAAGTTCCAAGAAATATAATCTTAAGTGATTAACTTCTTCTATTGTAAGACTCAAATTATGTTTACCTTTAATTTGAATTTTAAGATTTCCATTGCTAAACTCTCTTTTGAAGATAAATTAACCTAAATTCATTTTAAAGTGATTAAATCAATTGAAAATGATTTAATTAACATTTCCGAAAATCGGAGCGTTACATTTATCACAGAATCCAATGGTCAACATTTTCAGTCATCTAATCTTAATCGACCAGGGGTAGCAAAAAATAAACAAATGTAAAATTAAAACAAAGTGAATCCATCATCTTCAAAACACCGACAAAGTGACGGTTATAGTTCATACTTAGTTTTATTTCTAACGTAGTGGAACTTTCTGCAATTGGTGCAATTTTCTTCATTTAGTTTTATTTCTGTACGAATTTGGAAAAGTGGCACCGAGTGAGAATAAATCAAAGACAAAACTAAGGAAGTTATTATTTTCTTAACATATGCCTCGGGGGCATACATTACAAAACTCTTGTTCCAAATCAATGTCTCGTTTCTTTGACCAGTGCAGCACATTCCCTGAATCCGAAAATTTGACGAGCCGAGCTTGCCAAGGTTTGATTTGAATTTGTTCACAAGTCTTAACACGTAAAAAATGCTTGATATTTATACTCTCGTACGAGTCTAAAACTGCAAATAAAATTCTTCATTCTTATGGACTTAAACTTAAATCTAAAACTTGTCTTTATTTGGATTTTTTTCTCATTTATTAGTTTTGCACCAAATTTTTGTGGGTTATTGATTTGTCTCGACAAGACGAATCGAAAAAGTAAAAAAAATCACTTTTACCCAAGTATTTTGAGAAATAAGAGCAAAAAGTCACTTTTTGCTCTAAAAAGTGGTTATTTCTCAAAATACTTGGATAAAAATAAAGAAATTTTACTTTCCAATTCTTCTCGTCAAGACGAATCAATAGCCGTTAAAATTTTAACGCAAAACTAACAAATTCGAAAAAAATTCAAATAAAAACAAAATCCTCATATTTAAGTTAAGTTTAAATTTAGTTCATAAAAACGCAACCTAAACCAACCCAGAGACCGAACTCAAACCCATCAAATCATTCAGAGCAGGTTTGATTCACATTGCTTATTTGGTTTGACTATCATTTACTTTTTTTCCTCGTTGTATTGCTTAAGTGATTGTTCAACGGATAAGCAAAAGCAAATGCATTAATTAATAATAACAAAACCATACATTAATTAATAATAAATAATAGTAACAATAATCCAACCTAAAAATGAAATGAAAACCAAAAACAACAATGTAATCCTTGAAATACACACCCCATGAGTTTCACAAATTGAGCATGCAGCCCCTAAATCCTACATTCTTCTCAACCCTTTAGGAACTAAATTAAACCAACCCAGAGACCAAACCAAGAACCAAACTCAAACCCATCACTAATCCAACCGAACCACCACCAACACCCGCCGCAGTCGACGGAGCCGGTGCCGGGGCTTGAACAACCGTAGACGGAGCCGGCTCCGGCGACGTTTCGATATTCGGGGACTCGGCTTTCGGGCTCTCAACAACATCGGGAGAGGCCGCTGCTGGGTTGGCAGCCGGAGATGGAGACAGTGTCGACGGTGTTGGGGACGGAGCTTTGTGAGTGGTGTTGTTCCTCACAGCCAAGACTATGATCTCGAGCTTTTGGCCCTTGTTGCAATTTTCGGCCTCACCACTAATAAAGAAAATCGGGCCCGATCGATCGATTTTGTACACGGAATCGCCACCGGATAGAGATTGAATGGGCTTTGCTTTGTTGCAATTGTAGTAGTCATTTTTTGTCACGATTAGAACCGAATCGGACACTTTATTGTACTTGAAGACTGCAACAAAAATAAAGTCACAAACGTAACCCGAAACCATTGGAATCAAGTTTTGCTGATCACTTATTTTTCCTAATAAATTATAAATCACTCACCAACTTATTTACCTTTAAGCAGTTCAATGGTTTTCCTATAAAAGTAAAATCTTTTGATCTTCTCAAGAAAGGGAGGGGGGGGGGGGAAAGACATCTTTTTTTGAAATTCCAAGGAGTTATCAAGAAAATCCAAGTCCCGAAAAATCGTAAACCAAAAATCTTGCGTTTTTTTACAAAAACTAAACCCGGGAACAAATTTTGAAAACAACAAAACATTACTCGAGCATGACAATTACTATATGCACGTTATGAAATAAACAGACGAAACATGCATGCATAAACTAACATGTAAATATATTTAGAGAGAGAGAGAGAGAGAGAGAGAGAGAGAGATTACTAAGAGTATCATTGACTTGAAAGCGATTTCTTTGAGCCCAGTGACTGTAGCCTTCAGATGGTTTCAAGGCCCAACCCTCTTTCCCACCAACATGGAAAGTATAAGCTTGTGAAGACCCCAAAAAACACACCAACACAAGCACGAAGCCCATCATCTCTCTCTGATACTCCATTCCACAACCAAATCTTTAAAAAAACGTGCAGAGAGAGAGAGAGAGAGAGAGATGAAACTCAAAGGAGGTGTGATGGGTGTATATATAGGGAGGGTGTGGTGGGGTTACCGTTGGGAATTAGCTAATGCCTAATTGCAAGAGTAAATGAGGAAAATGAAAATCTGTGTAAAGGCTAGGCTGGAAAATTAAATTTTTGGAATCCCACGACATTTATTTTGCAAGCTAAGCGTTTTTTCCAAAAATGAAAATAATTACTCCAGTTTGATTCTCCTGCCAAGTGTAAACACTTGGCATGGCCTCAATGATTTTTAACGGTCGTTGAGTAATTTGAATTAAGTTAAAATCTTTTCTTTTCTGATTTCACAGCCTATGGTTTATCTATTTTTATATATTACAAAAATACCCAACAAGAATGGGATTTTTTTTATATGGTCAAAAAGAGTAAGATTTTTAGGATTGTGGGTATCTATATGATAACACCATAAATCTCAAAAAATAAAATTACAATGAGTTAATTGGGGGAATAAAGCAGTTTGACCATTTGCCTCACCAATTTTTTAAGCACCATGATGACTGAATTGAAGAGAAAATAATTAAAGCATTTTATAGTTTACTACGGAGTATTTTTGGTAGGGCAATTATTATTTACCAAAATTCTCCTATGGTCCATAACTTGATTTTTTTAAATCATAGTTTACAACTCTGAGGTAAGTAACTTATTGGTGATTAACCCATAGTTTTCTCTTTTTTTATTCCTTATATCTCTAGAATCACTAATAATAGAAATGACGGGCTGGTGTACACAGGAGCAATGGCTGCCAACTAGGGGCGAACGCAACAAGGGGCACGTGACCCGGACAGGCTGGTGTACACAGGAACAAAGGCTGCCAACCAAGGGCAGTCGCAACAAGGAGCACGTGTGGTCCACCCAAATTAGAGGGGTTATTTTTTTTTAATTTTTTTTTTTTTGTAATTGCTATCCTTTTGGGTTTTATCCCTCAAATTTCAAAGAGGAATTGTTCCACAGCAAGCTAACCCACCGCTACAATTTTGGTTTGAGAGAACTAGATATCCGGATCAGTTTGGGCGCATCTCGACTGAATCCGAGGCACTGAAGTTTAATGACCGAACAAACCCTCTAATGGCCCCAAGGGTTTGGAAGGTTTGGTCTCCGCAGGATTTGAACATGCGACCTCATGAAGGATAAACATTATTAACTTTCTTATTTTCATTTGGCCAAATCCGGGATGGTCTTTTGTTTGATATATTACATATTGACTACTGTACCGTGACATTGGAGCTTTGATTTTGATTAGTTAGGAATTCTTGTTAACTAAATTGGGGGTACCTTTTTTGATAAACAAATCACGACTTTCTATATTGAAAAAATTAGGGCTTTTAATGCATTTTGTAGCCTCATTTGTAAGATTTTGTACTTTTATTGGTAAGGTTTTGCCTCAAACTTGGTAGTATTTGAAGTTTATCTTATTTGTGTAAAGTCAAGGAGAACCATTTTTTTTTTATTGAAAACATGGAGAAATACCTTAAAGGCACATATATTGTGGAAACTTTTTGTAGACGTACATATTATATAATTTTATTCGATACTGGATAAAACAATATGTGCCCCCACCGTTGTCATTTAATTTTCTGGGTCCGCCTCTGCTGCCAACCAACCCAACTCTCAGTACTGATGAGCAGGGCCGGCTAGGGGGTAAGCCCCGCAAGCCGGCCGGCTCGGGCAACAAAAAAAAAAAATTGTATGTATACAAAAAATATATATATAGAAATCCAGCAAAAAATATATTTAGGGACATCATCCAAAAAATTTTGTACAAATTTTTTTAAAAAAAAGTAAATATATATAGTTTCCACCTACTTTAAAAAATTATAATACTTGAAAAAATTAGAAGGATAAAAGAGAGGTTTTTACATACCTGGGGTAAATAACAGATAAAAAAATTAGGAGGACAAATTATTAAGAGAGAAAATTAGGAGGGCTATCAGAAAAGAAGAAAAGAGACGCTATAGCCAAAACGAAAAGGGACGGAGATGTAATTCAAGCTAAATGAACAATATAATCTTGTTTTTGTCCTCTTTTTTTTGTTGCTTGTATGTCTTTTTTTATACTTAACACTAGTGGGTAACGAGCCATGTTATTTGCAATAAAGATTTGTAGACAACCACATAAGGAAAAACTCGTTTGGGCCCATTCCAGGTTCCACATAAATCAAGAAAAATATCCATAAATTTTTTAATATTATTTTATGGGACCCTGTAAAAAATCAGTTCCAACGGACATAAGTAAATGTTACTTTTGAATTCATATGGGCGAATTGAACAGTTTTGCCCCAACGAATCCAAAAGTAATACTTTACCGATCGATATTCCTTGGAGACGATTTTTTATAGGGCCCCATAAAATAATATTCAAAAAAAATTGGATATTTTTCTAAATTTTTGTGAGACCCGGAATGAGCCCAAATGCATTTTTCCTTGCGTGGTTCCTTGCAAATCTTCCTTGCAATTAGAATTTTCGAGTGGGCAACCAAGCAGAAGGTCAGGCTTGGGTAACCCAAATATCGAGGCCGGCACTGCTGATGAGGTATATCTGAACCACACATTACTTTTACGTTCTTGCTAGTTTTCTATATCAAAAAGTCTACACACACTTATAATTTGTGCACAGATTTCATTATGGGATCCACCACGAGTTCCACACAAATCATCCGAGTCGTTCATTAAATGTAAAATATTTTTTCAAGGGTCTCCATAAAAAATAATCTCAATCCGATACCTATAGGTGCTCGATCCAATCATATAACTTTTTATTATCCGAAAATCTGAATGAAAAGTTAGATAGTTGGATGATGCACCTATAGGTATTGGATTGAGCTTATTTTTTACGGGGACCATTGAAAAAATGTTTTACATTTAATGAACGGCTTGGATGATTTGTGTGGATGCCGTGATGAGCCCCACAATGAAATCTTTGCACAAATTGCTGTGTGTAGCAGGACTGTTTCTATATATGTAGAGCTGCTTGTACAATAATTGTCACGCACAAATAATATTATTATACCCAACTTGGGTACGACTTGCACATTATTAAATTATTATGAGCTCGAATTTCTCTTTAATAACGGAACGTTCAGTCCCAAATTTGTTTGGCCGTGTGAGATAAGATAATTTGAACAATCATACACTAGTGGCTGCATTCTTTTGATTTAAACTTAACTTAAATCTGAAAATTTTATTTTTATTTAAATTTTTTTCGTATTTGTTAATTTTGCGTCAAACTTTTGTAAGTTATTGATTCGTCTTGACGAGAGAAATCGGAAAAGTAAATTATTTTTACTTCTACCCAAGTATTTAAAAAAATAACCATTTTTTAGCAAAAAAATGACATTTTGACGCTAAAAAGTGATTATTTCTCAAAATACTTGTATGAAAGTAAAAAGAGTTTACTTTTCCAATTTCTCTCGTCGAGACGAATCAATAACTCAAAATAGTTTAGCACAAAATTAACAAATGCGAAAAAAATTAAAATAAGGACAAAATTTTCAAATTTAAATTAAGTTTGTTAATGTAAAAGAATGCAGTTAATTGACCAAATCTTCCAAAGTACACTATTTCTGTTAGTTGCATAATCAGTATTCAGTAGAAATATGTCCAAATCTAACTTCAATTGTAGAGTTACCATATGCTATCTCTCTCTTCTTCTTCTTTGTCCCAAAGAGTACGCTATTGCATTCGACGAAAGACTAAGTATGCGAACTCCTGTTGAAATAATTATTGATCAAAAAAAATTGGAGGCTAAAATCTCAAATAGTGGGAAAAATAGTTAAAATTGCGGCTCATTGAGTCCGGGGCTCTAATCCTAATTATATATAACCTTTATCCTTTCCTCACATACTGAATGTCACAAAAGGGAAAAAAAATCTAAATCTTATTATGAGAGGCCTTTTTGTATCCATATTATTGTATGGTCCTTGAGAAAATTATTAGAGTAATTAAGAAATTCAATGGTTATGAATGCATAAGAGGCTTTCAATTTTTGAGTTGACCGAAAAGACAATTAGCTACATTAGTCAGCAAGCTTAATATGTTGGTGAATCAAGGAAATAAATGCGTAATAGGATTGTTATGATGGGTATCAATTATTTTTGAGGGATTTAGAGGCCAACCCTAAAACGTAGGTTTGGACTTAATTTAGTCCTGACAAAAATATTTGTTCTTTATTTCAGTCCTTTTTCTTGACTTTTCATGCATTTTTACTATTTTGCCCATTTTTCTTAGCTTTTTGTGTACATGTCCATTTTTAGGAAAATTTATATTTTCAGAATCAACTCCTGACCCATATTATTTTGGACAAAAATACCCTTGGTTATGTGAACTGGCTATGAGAACTGTCAATTCTCATAACGAGTTAACATATTAATTTGAACAAAAATACCCCTGAACTATGGCTATGAGAACTGAGGCTATAAGAGCTATATTTTTAAAATTAATTCCTGAATCATATTATTTCGGACAAAAATACTCTTGGCTATGTGAACTAGCTATGAAAACTGCCAAATCTCATAGTCAGTTCTATGAGAATTGCTCAATTCTCACAGAGAACTGATTATGTGAACTGAGTAATGAGAACTGGTTATGTGAACTGCCAATTCTCATAATCAGTTCTATGAGAACTGCTAGTTTTCATAATCAGTTCTATAAGAATTGACTATGAGAAGCTACTGTTCTCATAGAGAACTAGTTTTGTGAACTAGTTATGAGAATTGGATTGTGACTGGTTATATAAACTGAAAAATACACACTTCACATAGTCTTATTATACACTTAAAATATATGGTTCTCATAAAAAATATATAGTTCTCATAAAAAACACAGTTTTAATAGACAGTTCCCATAGAAAAATACATAATTCTCATAGAAAAATATACAGTTCTCATAGAAAATACACACAAGAATAAAAATTGAACAAAAATAAAAAGGTAATCAAAATCAAATATAGTTATAAATGTTCTCACCGCCATGTCTTAAAAAAGTAATCAAAGTAAAAAAGTAATAGTTCACATAGAAAATAAATTGATTTAGGATTGAATTTTTAACTGCAAAGTCTCATAGTCAGTTTTATGAGAATTGTTCAGTATTGGCTATGTGAACTGCTAATTCTCATAGTCAGCTAGTTCTATGAGAATTGGCTATTAGAACTGACTGTTTTCATAGAGAACTAGGTTTATGAACCAGTTATGAGAGCTGTACTATGTGAATTGGCTATGTGAACTGAAAAATACACAGTTTACATAATCTTACCACACACTAAAATACACAGTTCTCATAACAAAATACATAGTTCTTATAGAAAATATTCGGTTCTAATAGACAGTTCTCATGGATAACATACAGTTCTCAAAGAAAAATACGCAGTTCTTATAAAAAGTTCTCATGAATAACATACAGTTCTCGTAGAAAATACACATGTACAAAAACAAAAAATGCACATTTCTCTTAGACAGATCAAATTGAAAATACACAGTTTTCATACAAAATACACGGTTCTCATAGACTGTTCAAATGAAAAATACACATTTTTCATAGAAAATACACAATTCTCATAAACAGTTTAAATGATAAAAAATACACAATTCTCATAGACAATTTTCATAAGCAATACACAATTTTTATAGAAAAATACACAATTCTCGTAGTCTCGCCACACTAACATTACCCCCACAATACACCTCAAGTGTTAAGTATCTCTTACAAAGTATTAAAATTTGTTTAAAACTGCATCACGACCCCCCAAGTGGTAATTTCAGTTGCCGTGGTAACAAGAAAAAATAAAAAAAAGGAAAGATGCTACTGACCATGGTCATTAGTAAACTAAACTGGTTCAAATTCCTTGCAAATTCAACTTCCCGATCCACGGCATGTCCACAGCCACCACTAACGACAGGAAAGACGAGGAACTTGGGGAGGTTTCTAAAATTATTAAAAACCTGAATAGTTTACACCATTTCCACCTCCTCTCTGCCGACGCCATTTCCACAACTGTATATATTTGCCGGAGCACTCTGCCAACACCGACTTCCTCCAGCATCGGCGCATAAACCAATCGGCGACTCCACCACCAGTCTTCCTCTCCATCCCCGTCCAGGAAAAACTAAGAACGTCACCTGCGACCGGCTCCGCCTCGACGGGCTGAGCCCTCGATAGATTCGGTTGAGGGAGTGTCGGTGAAGAGAGCTTGCTCGCCGTCGTTATTGATGATGACCAGAGCTCATGAAACAAATCGGAGAGTGCAAGTGGCTTTCCGGTGAATCTCTCACGTGGAATTACAGATCTTGTTACAAAGCAGATAGATATAAGCAGAGGAGAGAGAGCGAGTGATGGAGTATGGTTGCAGAAAGAGCAAGTGAGGAGAAAAGAAGAGATCTGGGTTGGACGGGCAAAAAAGGAATTATTCAACATAACCAAGCCTACGTAGGTTTGGGAATAATATTTAGGGTTGGGATCAAATCGAACCTAAAAATGAGGACTAATCTCTAATTTTCTAAATAAAAATTGACATGTTCAAACAATTTGTCATTTTCCATTGTATTTTTCTTTTTGGTTTCTCTTTTTTCTTTTGTAAAATGTAAAAACTACAAATTAGGAAAAAATAATTAGAAAATTAGAGGCCAGTCCTCCTTTTTAGATTCGTTTTGATCCCAACCCTGAATATTATTCCCGAACCTAAATAGGCTCGGTTATATTGCATTAAGACTTTTTTGCCCTAATCAACTACTACTGTAATCATTTTCTCTGCTCCACTCACTCTCTCTCTAAACCACTCCCACCCCTCGCACTCTCTCTCTCTAAAGCACTCCTAGCAACAGCAACACCTCTCCTTGTTTCTCTCTGTCGCTCCACCGATGGGGCAGCTCCAACCACCTCCGTCGCCGCCGTCTCCTTTTCGACAATGTCACTGTCGCGCCACCACGCCCGGTCCTTCTTCGCCACATCATCGGCGGAGATCAACGAGACAATGATCGGCAACTAGAGCTCTCCAAGTCAAGATCTGACTTCGTCACCGCCCTCTGCGGTGATGACGACGTTCTAAATCCTTCACCGATCTCAACGGCCAGAGTTTTGAAAGCGTCGCCAGCGTCGAGAGACTCGATTTTGATAAGTATTGATCTCGATTTATCACATCTAGTTTTGACTTAGATTTTTTGAGGAAATTAATGGACAGTTTCGTCGTCGAGCTCTACAAGTTGAGTTGCTTTCAGTCGCCATAGATGGTGCTGTGATTGCGTCCGTTCGAAAGGAGTAGTGATTTTAGAGCCCAATAGTCTATGCAGATGAAGTAAACGAAACAAGAAATTGATGCAGAAAACGTGTCCACAGATTTGAGAAAATTGCATTTGAAACCCCATGGTATAACACAAATCCCAACTTCAACAACGTATTTTCAGTTTGTCCAACTAAAACCTTGTACTGTTAATGAAAAAGAATTTTTGATGTGAAAATAATTTGTGTCAAAATAAATGGAGCCTAACAAAAGCATCTCCAACATGTAATTTGTTTTTGTTTAATTTTTGTTTTTGATGTGAAAATATAGGTGTTTGTATTGTTTCTCTAATGAGTTTTATTATCTGATTTTATTATTGACTATGCTGTTTAGTGTGTATTTGGGGTTATGTGAACTGTGAATTTTAGGGTGTTGGAGCTATGTGAACTGTGTATTTCTTGTGTATTTGGGCTATATGAATTGCGTAGTGAATTGTGTGTGTTGGGACAATGTGTATTTTAGTGAATTATGTGAATTGTGTGTATTTTTTCTATGAGAATTGTGTATTTTTCTATGAGAACTGTATATTTTTCTATGAAAATTGTGTATTTTTGTGAAAACTGTCTATGAAAATTGTGTATTTTTCTATGAAAATTGTATATTTTTCTATGCGAATTGTCTATGAGAATTGAGTATTTTTTATGAGAATTGTGTTTTTTCTGTGAGAACTGTCTATGAGAACTGTATATTTTCTATGAGAATTATGTTTTTTCTATGGAAACTGTGTATTTTTCTATGAGAACTGTGTATTATCCATGAAAATTTTTTATAAGAATTATATATTTTCTAAGAGAATTGTGCATATTTTATGAGAACTATGTATTTTAGTGTGTGTTGAGACTATTTGAACTATGTATTTTTCAGTTCTCATAGCTCAGTTCACATAACCGAGCAGTTCTTATGAAACTAACTATAAGAATTGACAATTCTCATAGCTAACGGTATTTTTCTCCAAAGTTATTTGAGCAATTGAATTGTAATCAGTGTATAGCAAGGCTTTGGCGCACATAAAACTAACTAAAAATTCAATTACACGAAAAATACACGGTTCCGCTTAGAACATTTATAACTATATTTGATTTTGATTACCTTTTTGTTTTTGTTCAATTTTTGTGTGTGTGTGTATTTTCTATGAAAATTGTGTATTTTTCTGTGAGAACTATGTGTTATTCATGAGAACTGTCTATGAGAATTGAATGTTTTTCTATGAGAACTGTGTATTTTTCTATGAGAACTGTGTATTATCTATGAGAACTGTCTATTAGAACTATATATTTTCTATGAGAACTATATATATTTTATGAAAACTGTGTATTTTAGTGTGTGGTAAGACTATGTAAACTGTGTATTTTTTAGTTCACATAGCCAGTTCAGATAGTACAGTTCTCATAACCAGTTCACAAAACTAGTTCTCTATGAGAACAGTCACTTCTCATAGCCAATTCTCATAGAAGTGACTATGAAAACTGACAGTTCTCATAGAACTGACTATGAGAATTGACAGTTCTCATAGCCAGTTCATATAACTAAGGGTATTTTTGTCCGAAACAGTTTTCATATGGACAATTCTCATAGAATTTTCTCATAGCAAATGGTATTTTAATCTTTCATAATTTCATATTCAATATGGATCTTGTTTAGTAGATATCGTCGAGTAGGTTCCAAAAATATAATTTTTTTAAAAATGAATATCTACAACAAAAGATATGATTTTTTGAAATTTAAACGATGTTTTAATGGTGCATCAGTGCTCATGGAGCATTGGATAATTTTTCTATACTAGATGCTCTCTAGTTCTGTGCGCTGATGCGCGTGAAGGAGCAAGGTTGGAATAAAAAATATAAATAATTGTACAGGACTAAATGAAGACCGAGCCTAAGTTTTTGGGCCAGCCTAAAAATTCCCCATTTTTATTAGAACTAGGGTTCTCAGTATGTTTCACGTAACTAACACACCCACTGTGTTAGTATGCGGAGTTTGGGTGAGAGAAATAAAATACAAAAATTGTCTAAAGTGAGACGTTATTTTCTTCTAAATTGCAAATAAAATTGTCTAAAGTGACACGTTATTGTCTTTTAAATCGCAAATACAAACGTTACACATATAATTGGGGACCACATGAAATTTTTAAGTGCAAAAAACCTTTCAACCCGCTAAAGACGTTATTGTCTTCTAAATCGCAAATACAAACGATACACATATAATTGGGAAACCACATGAAAGTTTTGAGTGTAAAAAACCCTTCAACCTGCTTAGTTGATTACGACCAACTCGTTCTGACATGTGGTCGGGGAAGATGAGCAGGTTAGGTTTTTTATTTTTGATAATCACATTTCATTGAAAAAGTACAAACCAATTACAGAACTAAAAGGGGCATACCCTAGTAAAATCAAATACCCCTATAAAACATTCTGGGGCCAAGAAAGAAACAAAGCAAACAACAGCCTATCTAGGGTATATCAACCCTTTACACTGAGAAAACGCTTTCTGGAAGCCTCCAGCTTGTTCTCAATGATTTGTTCAAAGATGGGCGGGCTAGGTTGAGCGGGCGATAAACTGTGCGTTGGCGGAGATTGACTATAGGTTAAACATTATTTCCCATGCATTATGAACCCGTGTCAAACAGCTTTATATGTGTTTGAAATACTGGGCATATTGCTGGTAAAACTACAGAGTATTAAAATCTCCTAGGAGTTAGCAAAAGTAGGCGTGAGAAAGTAATAAGTACTTAACCATTAGAGTGCATGACTATCGTAAACCTTGGACCGCTAGGGGTTTTTCTCGTTCATTACCTTCATGTACCGGAATTTAATTGGAGGTATGCGGATCTCTCTCTCTCTTTTTGAAAATAGGCAATTCAATCATTTATACCCGAAGACAAATATTGCATCGCAATATACAAGAATGTGCCAAATTATCTAAATCCGAGACAAAAGTCACTGCACAAAATGAGTTATTGCACAAATCACACAAAACTAGAGATTCAAGGACATCCTCCAAAGGCAACCGAAACAAGTTTACAATTGGCGGTTGCTCGATTATGAAATCAAGAAAAGCATCAACAAAACAACTTCCAAGAAAACCTTCTCCAGTACACAAAACAAAAAGGGTAGATCTGAAAACATACAGAAAACTGAGAATTCCCAGTTTCCATGTCGTGGCACAGCTTCAAAGAGACTCTCAAGCCCTGCACTAACCTTTCATCCTCCTCCTCTGAACCCATCTCGTCTTATTCACAGTCTTCAGTTTCCCACCAGTTTGACATCCAAAAAAACCCTAGAAAACCCCCCAAATCCTCTCTCTCCCAGCAGCTTCTGCGCCTCCAAGACCCCCAATTTCTGCCCCAAACCCAGCCACAGAGCCAGCCGGAGCAAACCCAGTTGGTAAATGAAGGTGCTGGAGAGGATGAGGATGAAGATGAAGATGATGAAAAACAAGGTGGGTCTGGGAAACCCGTGTTGGATTCTTTCCAGTTTGATCAAACTGGACCCTACGAACCACTGGTTCTGTCTTCGCCCGGAGTAACCCCCGTGATTCAGGTGATTGTTTCCTCAACCTGTTTACTGTTATTGATTACTTCTTTTTTTGGCGAATGTTAGTATGGTTTGAATAGCTAGGATCAGGGACTGAATCAGGATTTTGAATACGGAGCGGCCTATAATAGCATCAACAAAAACTTCAAATTTTGAAAGCAAAAAAGTAAAAGTTTCTCAACACGTTACCTCAACTAGGGAATCAAAATGTAATGCGGCGGTCTTTCAAATCACAAAAGCCATCAATCATATCATTGAGTCTACATTAAATTTCGTTCTTACAAGGAAGTGTGGTTTTATTGTGCACCTAGAGAGAGAGAATTGAAATGTGTGGTCCCGAATGAGGAAAAAATGTGTATGAGTGTGAAAAATATGGTTGTCAGTTTCCAATTCTTTCTAAAGTAACGTTTTTTATGGCAATTTATGAGGGGGCCTGGCCTGCGCATGGTAAGTATTATATGTGAAATGAAAATAACTAGATAATTATAGATTTGTCCAAATTGGGGGTGGCCATTGCTCCCTATAGACAACTGCTAATTCCGTCTATGGTTAGGATAACACCATGGAAGAGGAGTTGAACTCCTGACCTCCTTTCTCATGACACCTAAGTGCAACCCTAATGCCATAGGGCCGAAGGCCTCTTGGCTTGATTACTTGTTAGTTTTAGTTGAAATTGTGGGGTTAAGTGCTGATTTACTGCTTGTACAGGTCTTGTTATTCTGATATGTTACGGTTTCGGTAGAAAGAACGCGTTTCAGGAGGTAGAAGTCATTTATTTTGAGGACTAGAAAGATAATTTACTCCTTTAGGAGCGCACTTCTGCATATCTTGAGTTATGATTTCTGCACGAATATTGGTGAAGGCACTCTTTGTGGTGCTGCGTTTTCTCCGGTGGAACTTTGAGAGGGAATGCGGTTGAGTTAGCGTGCTTTGGTTATAGCCTGCACAAGAAGCACCTGCGTTAATACCCAAACCCGTTGAAGGTCCGGGATGGGCACTCCGACGGCTTAGTCAGTCCTGGAAAAAATGATGATTGTCTCATAGGTTTTAGGTCTCTCTGCCTTTTTTTCACCTTTGTTATCCCTGCCTCTTATATAGACCAAGGAAGTATGGGAATTAACCCACGTCCGGGTATCACGCGCCGCCTATTGCGCCCCCAAATCAGGTCAAAGATATGGGTTTCCAAAAACGGTCTCCACGATTCGCTCCCGTAGTTTTAGGTAGCGATATAGGGCCACCTGTCGCCCCTATCAAACACTTCTTGACTTTCTCCACGTCAGGGAACAGGGGCGGTTCGGTGGCTGGGGGCTCGGCCGATCACATCACTCCGGCTGCAGTCCTGTTCCACACGCCAGGTTCGGCAATAATCCGCCGAACATAGCACGCACCGTGTGGGCCGTTTAATGGATTGGGTCCGGCTGATGGATATCTCAAGGTATGTGCCGAACCCCATTCACCGAGCCATATCCGCCACACTCTTCATGCAATTTATTTTATTCTTCATTGAATGTGTGTTTATCTGTCTAAGTGATTTGTTTTCTATGACCTTGCCACTCATTGGATTGTTTGTTTTAAACTAAGGTTAAATTCATCCTTTTTGTTAGAATGGACGGGTCAAGTGATCATATATAGTTTTAACCAAGCACAAATAGTGGGGATGAGGGAAGCATTTTTCTTTCGTTATTAACCCCTTCAAGATGTTAGAACCCAAACCTCACTAGAGAGTGGGAAGGCAATGGAACAAGGTTTCTTTCAGATGGATGGTGATGAGCGACTATTGATGAGAATAATTTGGAGCTGCCTCATTGGCCCCATTTGCTAGCACTTATAATATAACTTATTTATCTTATTTTCTTAAAAAATAACAATTATGAATAATTACTTATTTGGCTTTTCTAGCTTATTTGACCCAAGAAAGCTAGATTATTTTAAGCTCTTATTTGACGCTTTTTTGCTTATTTTAATTTGTTAAAACATGAATGGACAAAAGAATCCTAAAGTAAGTTATTCTTACTCAAGTTTTAAGGACAATCTAGACATTTCGTTAATAAAAGGCTATTCGACAGCTTATTCAAGCAAATAGGTTATATTTTTTTTATAACTAGTAAAAAGCTATAACAAACACTTATATAACTTACTTTAGTTTGTTTAACCGAATAATCAAAAAGCTAACTTATAAGTGCTAGCAAACAGGGTCATTGTTGTTCGTGTGACTATTGTTTTTCTCTGCTAAAGCAATATCAAGCACGAGTGAGTTATTGAAGTTCCCATTATGCTAATGCTCTATAAAATCTGATTCAGAATTTGGTAATAATTTTAACTTTTAAGCTCTCCAACAACACGTATTTTATAATGGCTGAAGAACTTTTTCCTAGACCTTTCAACAAGCTTGTTTGACGGCAAAACTGTTTTTCTTGTCGCAGGTTCCTGCGTCCATAAACTGTAGACTTCTGGAGCATCAAAGAGCAGGAGTGAAGTTTTTGTACGACTTATATAAGAGCAACCATGGGGGCATTCTTGGAGATGATATGTAGGTGTATGTATTGCATTACTACAGTGCAGTCTGTACTGGATTGTCTTGCTGGCTCTATCTTTAGAGTTTCTCTCTCCTTGGCGGCAATTCCAATTGGGCAAATGTTTGTTCCTTTTAGATGCATAGAGTTGCATAGAAAACATATAAACTTGTTCTCTCTTGTGAATATGATTAGATTGGTGTTATTTACTCAAAATGAGTAAATATGAGGCACTAAAGAAGGGCTGAGTCATAAGTTTCTGTTCCTGTGCTCACACAGTTGTATTACCAGTATATCTGAGTTTGGGCTGAAGTTTCTTCCGTCCACTGAAAGTTGCGAATCTATTTGACATTTAGTTAATTAGTTGCAGTACATAATTTTGACAAGTTAAGCTAGGTGCTCAAGTACTCTTAATTTCAGATCTTGTTATTTCTGATTCTATTTCGTTTAATATTACGTATGTTTGGCATGCCACTGTGATTGGATTGGATTGTTTAATATTTGGTATCCATGTCGTCTGTGTGTATTAATATTAAAGGATATGCTAATTAAATGTACTAGTCTGTGTATTGTGGTGAATTGGTGATAAATGACATTGTGCGCTAGTATTTTCCTTGATCTATTTACAGCAACTTGATTTGTTTTTTTTCATAAGCCATTTTTCATATTGCTGAGGGCTTTTACTGTGGAGATAATAGTACATAACCCTGTCCATACGGATTCTGCCTATCCAGATTATTGTGGGTACATACTTTTTTTATTGGCGGAATAAATTTAGTTAACTCAAACACTAAGTACAAGGTGCTAGAGGGAAATTGGCTAGAAGCATCATTGCAAGAAAAATATAACCCAACAAGATTGGAACATATAAACCTGCAATTTAACATTAAGCCAAATAGGGAAAGGTTAGCAAGACGCCAACATAACAACAAAGTAACAATCAACACCCCGAAACTACACTGTACAGCCTAGACACGAAGAAGTAAACTCATGGTAGTACTGCAAAATTGGCTGATGGCATTAATCGAACGTTCGCACCATAATTGAAGCTAAACCTACGCCTACATGCCTGTCAAAAATATCAGTAATTAGATCTAACTCTTCAAGTCTCCTAGGTTGCTAAAAGCCGTGACCACACTGTGCTTCACGTGTATGTCGGTAATCTTGCCCAAACATCCATTTTCGTTGCGTAGAAAGTTCAAACCCAGAGTTTTGCCCACGTCAGTATCTGTTTTGGCATCCTTAATATCACTTGATTTCGGTTCTGGATGTAGTCCAATGATAGATATTCAACCTTGGTTATGAGCACTATTCTATATGCATCATGCTTTGGCATTGGATTGTGCTATAAAGTATAAAGTTTGGTAATCTAGCGTTAAACAGAGCCAATGCTGTTTTGTTTTGGTCAAGACTCAAGAGTATCCAAGACATTATTTTCCCTGCTCTGCTGAGCATGTTTATGTTAGTTCAAATAGTGAATTACCGAAGGATAATATCTAGAGGGCAGTACGTAACAAATCTCACTCTTTTAGCAAGTTGGAGAAGCTCATGTCACTACCTTACTGGTACCCATATTTATGTTAATGTTGCAGTTATGTTTTCTGGAAGTTCTTATGGGGAGTGCAATGCTTCTATAGTCAAATTACAGGTTTCTCAACTCCTTCAGCTGTGGTGGCTAACTTCAGTAGTCCTGTTTTATAATTTGAGTTGACCCCTTCGTGTTTGGGTATGAATAAATGATAGTGATAAAATAAAGAACAGTTGGTTTCACACATGTTTTCTGATAATACAGTATCTGCATAGGCATGCAAATGGAAACAACTTTATCATGCATAATACAAGAGAATGTGGGTATGTGGATGTGCATAATGCTGACTAGAAGTGCAATGTGTCTATTGAATGTTTGTCCCCCAACGATGTCATCAATATTCTTGCAATGTTTTATCTGTTCCTTTTGCATGGATTCAGCTGTCATGTTTCTCTGTGGTGTTTTTTATGATTCTTATTTGCAAGCTGTCTCTGTTTTACTTCATATTTGTTTGCTCCGCTTCACCATGTGATGATCATTTTGCTTCCTTTTTCCGGAAAATTTGTAAAAGGGGGCTGGGAAAGACCATTCAAACAATTGCTTTCCTGGCAGCTGTGTATGGAAAAGATGGAGACTCAGGTGAATCCACATTTCTAACTGGAAATCGGGTTGGGAAGAAGGGCCCTGTGCTAATAGTCTGTCCTACTTCTGTTATTCACAATTGGGAATGTGAATTCTCTAAGTGGGCAACATTCAGTGTGTTTGTTTACCATGGACCAAACCGTGACCTGATTTTTGAGAAACTAGAAGCGCATGGCGTTGAGATACTCATAACCAGTTTTGACTCATTTCGAATTCATGGCAGCATTATGTCAAACATACAATGGGAAATTGTGGTCGTTGACGAGGCACACCGGCTTAAAAATGAGAAATCAAAACTATACATAGCATGTTTAGAAATTAAAACCCTGAAAAGATATGGTCTCACAGGGACTGTAATGCAGAATAAAATTATGGAACTATTCAATCTCTTTGACTGGGTTGTTCCTGGGAGCTTGGGAACTCGTGAACATTTTAGACAGTTTTATGATGAACCCCTAAAGCATGGTCAAAGGTCAACTGCTCGGGAAACATTTGTTCGGATTGCTGATGAGCGGAAGCAGCACCTTGTGGAAGTTCTACGTAAATATCTATTAAGAAGGACGAAAGAGGAGACAATTGGACATCTTATGATGGGCAAGGAAGATAATGTTGTATTTTGCGCCATGAGTGAATTGCAAAAGCGAATTTATAGGCGAATATTACATCTGCCCGATATCCAATGCCTTATAAATAAGGACCTCCCTTGTAGCTGCGGAAGCCCCCTTAAACAAGTAGAATGTTGCAGAAGGATTGTGCCGGATGGAATCGTGTGGCGCTACATTCACAGAGATAATCCTGACGGTTGTGACTCATGCCCCTTTTGCCTTGTTCTTCCTTGCCTTATCAAGCTTCAACAGGTAACTAACCTTCCAAGTGTGCATTGTTTACGGCCTTGTGAGGACTAACTTGTGTGAAAATGTGTATGGTCCCTCTTGGAAATATTCGTACCTCTATTACTGTCTGATGTTTACATTTTGTAAGATATTTGACAGATCAGCAATCACCTGGAGCTAATCAAACCCAATCCCAGGGATGAGCCGGATAAACAAAGGAAAGATGCTGAGTTTGCCTCTACTGTTTTTGGTGCTGACATTGATTTGGTGGGAGGGTATGGTCAAAATGAAAGCTTTATGGGCCTGAGTGATGCTGAACATTGTGGAAAAATGAGAGCACTGGAGAAATTGATGTTCTCATGGGTTTCAAAGGGTGACAAAATCCTCCTCTTCAGTTACTCTGTCAGGTGATGTGACATGATAACACTCTTTTGGCCTTTTGCATGACTTTTAAGAAATGAAGAAGAAAAACTCTATTTCCGTGTGTTCTCAGCTTACTAAGCAATACATTTCTGGTGGCATACTAAATTGTTAGTTTTAGCCATGAAATTTTTGTGCTACCATCTCCAGTTATTGCTGTCATTCATCGTGATTCCTAGTGTACTTGTTTTTCCGGTATCATGATTATACTTAGGGATGACAAATTTTGAGGATGCCTTATAGGATTGATACAGCAAATTGGACATTTGGGTGAAGCACTCATTGATGACTATGTCCCCTATTCTGGGATTGCATACTTTTTACCATTGATATAGAGGTAACAGGGAGACTGTTTGCGGAGGCATACTCCACTTTTGGGGTGCTCCTAAATGGTCCCGAATCATGTAAGAATATATGTGAGTCAATTCAAGTCTGTAGGAAGGTTTGGGCTAGAAATTTCCCTATTCTCTGATGTGGCTAGTAGAGACTGAACTGAAAACTGTAGTTGGATTTGATTTGGGGATTAACCCATGTACATAACATCGTACCTTTTTAACTTTTCTTTTCGTAGTGTCCAATTTCAATGTATGGTAATCGCAAGGATGGAATATGTAGTGTAGAAGTTGTTTGTGACCTTTTATTTTTTTTATCTTTTTCCTTTTATGTTCACCTTTCTTCTGCTACTTAAGTAATATATGATTAGCAGGATGCTAGACATACTAGAGAAGTTTCTAATCCGCAAAGGCTATTGTTTTTCACGACTTGATGGTTCCACTCCGACTGGCTTGCGTCAATCTCTCGTTGACGACTTCAATTCAAGTCCTAGCAAACAGGTGAATTTCATATATTTAAGAATCAAGATCAAAATATGTGATCTAATTTCTAAGGCAGTCTAGTTCCTGGTTTAGGTTTTCCTAATATCAACTCGAGCTGGTGGGCTGGGATTGAATCTTGTCAGTGCAAACCGTGTGGTGATATTTGATCCAAACTGGAATCCAGCCCAAGACTTACAGGCCCAAGACCGGTCATTTCGTTTTGGGCAGAAGCGACATGTTGTTGTTTTCCGCCTTCTTGCTGCTGGATCACTTGAGGAACTTGTTTATTCCCGCCAGGTGTACAAGCAGCAGCTATCAAATATTGCTGTTTCTGGAAAAATGGAGAAACGATATTTTGAAGGTGTCCAGGTAAGGGATAAGCCGAGGGAAAAGAAAACAAAAAGAAAAATTAAGTATTGGTGTTTCTCAACAGTATTAAGAGAGAATAATGGTTTTCCTGCTTTTACATGTAATTCGGTTTCTTCTCAGGATTGCAAGGAATTTCAGGGCGAGCTTTTTGGAATCTGCAATCTATTTCGTGATCTATCTGACAAGCTTTTTACCAGTGAGATCATAGAAATACACGAGAAACAAGGAGATAAAAACGGGCATTGTGCCAGTAGAAAACAGGATCTTAATGAACTTGGGATGTATTTTCTTCCTGTGAAAGAGGCAAATGAAACTACTTCATCTGGGACTGCTGCAAGTAAACCTAAAGATACTCAGAGACTGTTGACAACTAAGCCAGTACTATCAGATTTAGGTGAGCATATATAGTTCTCTTTCTTTTTCCTGTTCTACCATATCTTTGGAGCTTTAGGTAGCAACTAGTTCAGGAAACTAACTGTGAGTCAGTGATTTGTCGTGGTTCTACTGCACTGTGTTTGGTTTAGTGGATTTGTAGAGGGATCTACCAAGGGAAAGGAAAGTGACGGAGGTTTAAAGAATATATTTGGCTTGTTCACTTTAATATCTTTTAGTATTTTTTGTTTTCTCTTTTCCTTTCCCTCTATGGAATCCAAACCCATCCTTAGTCACCATGTTTGAGGAAATAAAATGAACGTTCTGGGTACATTAACATCTCAACAATCAGTCGAAGTATTTCATATCTTCATGATCCCAACCAGATTGTCACTTTCTTGATGCTCAGGAATTTTGTATGCTCATCGCAATGAAGATATCGTCAACTCTGGGCCTGGGACCCAAGGAAAGAATGAAGTGGACATGCCTAAAAAAGATGGCATTACGCAGTCACGTCTCCCCACTGTGAGGAGGAAATCAGATGCGGTTTGTGGGAAGGAAAATGCTGCTGCTTCAATCAAATCCAGGAAAAAGAGCCAGTATAGCCTCCTTGCACAGTTCATGAATATGGGAGAGGTTGAGTTCAGCAAGTGGCTAATGTCTGCTACTCCTGCAGAGCGGGAAAGAGTGCTTCAAGACTTCAAGAGGAAGGAGAAGGTACCCGATGGTTGATGCTCCCTTCGCCTTGTTTGATACACTATTCTAACTCTAGTTGTACATTATTGTAGTACATGAAAAGAATGGAGTACAGGTTTCTCACTGTTTGTTGATAATTTTTTCCTCAATATTTGGTTGTATAATTGTCTGTTCATCTTTAGTTTGATTACTTGCGGCAGAGCAATTTCAAAAAATAAAAGTTCATTGTGGCAGATAGCCCTAAATTCCCTGATTTACTTTTCAGGTTGTTTGAAGGACATAATTTGGTTTGACTTAGGAAGAAAAAGAAGCGACTTCTGCAATTTGGTGAATTTGGGTATTAAGTTGGGGGGCGTAGAGCTCTGAGAACAAGCAGTAGTTGGCATGAATTTACAAATTGTTGATTTTGGTTGTTTTTTGTTTTGTTGTCCACAGAAGTAGAAACAATGAAAAGTAGATTTTCCGCTTGACCAAAAAAAAAAAAGAAACAGTGAAAAGTTCAATCACTTCCTTCTGATTTCATATGCCAAAATAGTCCAAAATTTCAGGAAACAGAGTGCTTGGTGTTCTCGAGCATTTTCAAGAAGACTTCACAAATCTAAGTCTTTGCAAACAAATCACCTGGAAATTGCACAAAAATGTTACTGAGCTGGTATCAATGTCCTTGTTCATTTTCTAATCTTCTTAGGGTGGTTTGCTGGCATTTTCAATCTCCAGCAAGGCTTTCTTGAAGTTCATTATTTATCATTTCTATTTTCAGAAATGACTAAGCTAGCCCAGCAGCATAAGGCAAAGCTCTGCTGCAGAAGTGAAACTTTCAACCTTTGTCTCACTTGGTACACCGTTAGAGAGAGAACTGACAATCAGGAACTAGAAAAACTCAAAATCGAGTTGTTCAAGGGAAATTTGATTCACTTTTCACCAACATATCATGTTCCATATCATCTACTTTGTTCATTGTTGTTGAGAAAACATTAAGTTACACCACCTCCTGCACCCTTGCCAAAAATAAAAAAGAAAAGAAAAAACCCCATGTCAGATCTGAATCCCCCTGATTTAAAGCTGTGTTTGGATCATGGAATCATCGAGGGATTTCCCTAGGAAACTAAAATGACGAGGCAAGGAAAGAATATTTAACTTCACTTTATTTTTCCTCATCCTTTCCATCATTCTTTCAATTCAAAAATCCCTCCACAACTCCACGGTCAAAAGACTCAAAGCACCACCCCTAAACAAACAGGACATGATCGAACCCAAATTATCATGTTTACATCATCAATCGCCATCTTGCACCTTTCCTCTTTTCCTGCTTGGGGTTTCACAGAAACTTCCCATACCAAAGTGATAAGTTGGATCTCTGACATATTCTGCATATTCGCACAGCTACCATGGCTACCTTCTCTGCATCTTGAATCTAGATACTGGTTTTGACGGTTGGGACGTAGAAGACTGCAAAGGACAAAAGTAGTATTCGGTTGAAGTTAGGGAACAAACAAGGATCACAAGACTGCTGCAAGGATATAAAAGACAGTAGATCAACCTTGGACGAAGTAGTCGTCTGTTCCCTTGGATTTGTTTCTAAGTTGTGAGTGTGCTCCACAATTGAGCCTGTAAACGCCTGCAAGTAGAGGAAAGAGAGAAGGATGCATTACACATTAACTTCCTTTTTATCCAATAACTGAAATCGATTATCAATAACTGCTCTGAGGACACACTTGCTCTATGACTATCGCTACCTAGTTTAGATGCACAGATAGGAAATTGTGAGAAAAATGCCCAAAGGTACATTAATACTAGTAAGTATTTTAGACAAGTTATTTGCTGACCTATGTGTACCACCACTATTTCAAAACAAGCAAAAAATGAATACTCATTGCGCCTATGTAGGCAACCAACCGGGGGTTTGAACTGCACAAGACGATAAGTAACAGAAGCAATAAACTACAAAGAATACTGAGGAAGGACTCGAATACCTTATTTTGCGAATAAGGTTCTGCTTGAATATTCTCCTCCACTTCAGGAAGTACCAAAGCCTTCTCAGCCGAACTGGATTTAGTATGTGCAGAAATTTGGTCACTTGGAGATTTACCTGAAGTTAATAATGACTGCGGGGTCAATCCATGGAGGCAACTTGAGATAGAATTACAACTATTGGGGGATAGCTTATTTCCAAATCAAAACTTATGACTACATGGCAATCAGCTTAGCAGAAAAAGAGCATCTCTCCAACAAATCATGGTACCATGAAAACTACAAAAGCTTCAAAGGAAGTGCGTCAAATTGAGCAATTATTCAACACAGAGATCACTATCTCAAAGAAAATGTGGGCCCTGACGTAGTCCACAATTCCAAAGGGATGTTGTCTTTCAATTGTTCCACAGGTTCTAAAGCAATGGAGGTCTTGCTTACTTTTGCGAAGAAACAGAGAAGCTAACACATTATTTTTCTGCAAATTGCAACTATCTCTAAAACTTATCAATGAATCTTAGACCTCCTTCAATATTAACTGAACGAATGTTGCTTAAATCTGTTATCCTATCAGAGCACCTAGGGAACCAAATCTTAGAGAATGAACAAATTCATGTAACATCTCTTTCCGTTTTACAGTTTCTCTGAAGGTCTTTGTGGGACTGCATCAGATTAGGTTATAGAGGCTAAGAGCCAGGGCTGGTCACATAAACCTCAACGGTAAATTCGATCTTACCGGGGTCTTGGTTCTTGAGTTGGTTCAGATAAACTAACCCAGAACTCACCTGACCGGGTTGGTTCTCCAACATTTGTGACCAGCACAATTGGTATGGTGCTGATTAGTGATTACAAAAATTAAGATAGGGGGAGAATAAAAAAACAGATTTCGCAAATGCATTTCTGATAATACATGAGAAAATTCTTGCAAATTTGACACAACAATTGTATACAAGCTCATCTAAGATGAATTTTCGGAGACACCGAAAAGGGATCAGAAACAGACTAACCTTGACAAACTGATTGCAACTTCGAACCTTCAAACTGCATTTTCAAGTTTCACAAATGAGAAAAAAAAAAAACAATAATTACAGTGACTGTGAGTTACGAACACACTCACAAGACGTGTAGCTAATCCAGAATCAGAAAAAGATGGAAAATAGTATAGAAAGAAAAGCGATGATGAAAGATACAAATACTTCATTCACCTGCTTGTGCAATTCTTGTTGAAACGTGTGTTGTTTACTTGGAAGCTCTTTAACAGTAGGATGCTCATCCTTCGACTGCTTTGGTGGATTAGTTAACTGATGCCCCTATTGGATCAGTTACAGAAACTCAAGAGGATCGAATGAAAATTGGTGATTCTGCTAGCTTACATAATAACCAAAAATCAACTACCCTAATCAGGGGGTGTTCCACTTTCCAAAAAAAGTACTTTTTGGAAAAAGAAGGTAATTCAAGCTCAAAAATCATGTGTTCACGCAAATAATTTTTCTACCAATATAGATCTTGTTTGATAGATCTCATTAAGATCTTTTAAACGGTGCAAAAAAAATTGAAAAAATATTTTTCATTTTCATTATATTTGAGTTTGAAATTACCTTTTTTTTTCAAAATGTACTTTTTTTGGAAAGTGGAACACAATGTCACTCCTCAAAACTTACATGTCTTTGATCAAAAGAATGCTGACTACTGTAGCCTTCATCACTCTCACTGACGCTTTCAGTTGCAAGTTCCTTTTTCTCAAGTTCATCGAGCTTCGACATCATATGACCGTATTCTTCATCATTTTCATCTTCATCACTTTCTTCTGCAAGTTCTTCTTTCTCAAGTTCATCAATCTTGGACATTAATTTAGCAAATTCCTCTTCTTCAGTAAGAGCGTTCATACTGTCTGCCTCAGAAACATTAGGATCTGGTTTTGCCGTACCGGGAACCATACAAAGAGTGTTAACTCCCCAACTACAGATAATCTAAAATTTGGGGGGTAACAAATCGAGATGTCCAAATAAGATGCATTCACGTGACATGAAGAAGTTGACCAACTTGACCATCAAAATAAAGACACGCGACTATAAGTCCAGGTACTTAACACCTAACGGTGCAGCAAAGCACCAAGAATATATCACATGTTAACAGGAACTGGAAATGATTTCCCTTGGTTGACGGTCAACAAACAGCACTCCGGTATCATTTGACTGGGAATGTATATAGTGTAGGTGGCCAGTCAAGTAACTTCAAAACATGTATAAGGGGGATTGTATGAAATACAACATACACAAAAGTGGCTATGTTCTCGATGTGTGGAAAGTGGAAACATAAGTTCAATAGCATCAACTATCTAGGATAACTTCATTTAAAAGATGACCCATAAATAAGAAGCAAAGCTTTTTCTTATATAAACCGGTAGAGCATCAACCTCCAGCTAATGAATAAGACTATTGTTAAATCACATAGCATAAAAATCCAACAGAAAAAACATTAAGAGAATAAAAGACAGCAGCAACATCAATAGACATATTCTCCAAATAATTGCACATTCTATCAGAGTCCAAACAGGTCAATTGAAGACAATAAGAGGCAGGAACCTGCCTGCTTTTGACACCTTCTCAACCGAAGTTTCCTCGATATATTCTTCCGTTATATCCACAAGACCCTCCTGTTTTACCCACGGGTTAAAATATCAATAAAAGAACAGCAACATGAGAAAGAAACACCAGAGAAGTGAAGAACAACATGACAACTTAAGGAACAGAATATATAATTACATAAGCAACCCACCAAATCAAGCAAAAACACAGGTTATTTTGCCCTCAAAGCTTGGATGAGAAGTTGACTATGGAGCACGGGTACCGGTACGCGGTACGGGTACAGTACGGGTACGGGAAACGGCAAAACCCCAAAAAAGTAGGGTACGGGTACGGCGGGGGTACGGCATATATATATATATATAATGTTTTTCTATTTTTTATTGCATAAAATGAAATATAAACTCATTTTACCAACAAAAAGCAAAATCAGTACAAATATGCATATCTACTGCATATCTATTAGTATTTAGAATTTCAGATACATATATACATATACATTACACATGCATACATTTATACATATATACAAAGAGAGAGATTATTCCGATCAATAAAAAAAATATACAGAGAGAGACCAAGAGAAGAGAGACGAAGAGAGAGATGGACAAAGAGAGAGAGGGGTGTTTATAAATGACAAATAAATTACACAATAAGCCCACATTTTATAATTATTTACAAAAAAATCTCAGAAATTTTGAAAAAATTTCATTTTGGGCTAAAACGTACCCTTGCCGTACTCGTCCCGTACCCTTGCCGTACCCAAAATTACCAAAAGTACCCGACACAATTTTGCCGTACCCGGTACGTTTTTGCTGTACCCACGCCGTACCCATACCCGGTACGCGTACGGCGACATTTTCGAAGTACCCGTGCTTCATAGGAAGTTGAGAACGAGACAAGGGACACTGGACACAGTGGTACTTTCAAAAGCAAGCTGCTATTCCACTAATGATAAATTGATACTCTATGCGGAGTCTGGACAAAGCGTTGAGTCATACAGTCCATGCCACATGGTGACTTAGTATCTAAGACTCAAAACTAGTTAATTTTTTTTTGAAAGGCCAAAACTAGTTAAATTTAAGGCACACCAGAAGTTGATAAATTTTGCAATCATGATATTCTCCACCACTCACTAACTGACTAAAGCCCCCGTTTCAGAATGGCCCTCCGAGGTGGGCCTTGCAACCCAGGTGACGGTCCCTCTCCAAACTCATTGTGCCTCCATCAAAAGATGGTCCGCATGAGGATCTTTGGGCAAATAAGATTTTGTTACACTTAGACACACCATACTACAGATACCGCTATCATGGCCCCAAGTCCTTTAAAAGTGACTACCATGTACTTGAATATCGGTTCACCGGTCGTTTTAGTTAGTTTTAGTAACAAAAATTCTTTGGACTTTTTTGGATACTAGAAAAAGACGAAAATGAAACACAGTACATGTTCGAACTTCAAAAACCAAAATAAAACCTCTAAAGTATAAATTATCAGACAACTAAATACTAACCTGGTAGAAGCTTATTCTATTATTCGCACAAAGGACGCAATACAACAATTTGGTATTGAATGTCAACATGAATCGGAATAAAAAAGTTAAAGCCAAACAAATTCCCAAACACAGAAATTGTATGAATCTGACAAAAAGGGTAGGGGGGGGGGGGGGGGGGGGGGGGGGGGGGGGGGGGGGGGTGGGGGCGGGGTGGGGGCGGGGGGGGGGGGGGTTGGAGAGCGGGGCTATAAAAAAAGGTTCACAGAATTATAAGAGATACCATTAGCAACAATTAATTACCAGAAAAGATCAACAGTGTTTCAATGTGTGGGGAGGTCTTCTAAGGGAAGAGATCAAAGAAATCTTCCTAACATGGTAAAGAACATGATTCAACAAACGTCAATAAATCTAAGGATTCAAAAAACTGGTTTTTGGGACTGGGGTTTGCCACTGTAAGAGAAAGTAAGAAATGTTGGAGTCTATATAAGTCAGAGAAGTACAAGAGGAAGAACATCTTGTAATAACAATTGAAGCAGCCCATCTTACAAAAGGAAAAAGTAGGGAAACAACTTTATTGGGGAATCAGGGTAGCCTTGGTAGGTGCTAACTCAAATTTATTTCCGATAAGGAATGGTAGTACAATCTCCAAAGTCCAACCCTATTTCAAATCTTCAAAATGAAGAACGACTCCAAAGCCCAGCTGACTTCAAATTTTCAAAATGAAGAATGAAACCTTTCCAACCATTCTTCATTTCCATCCTTCGAAATGAAGAATCAAGTTTGAGTCTCTGTATATGAGACTCATTCAAATACGAAGAGCATTATTCATTTCTAAATGCGTAGCTTATGACATTATGATCTAATATTGATAAAATTAGCACCGTTGGAAAGGTATTCAAAGCACATTCAAAATAAGATCAACATTTCATATACAGTATGGATAATAGTTTTCCAAAATGCAAATTTGAATTTTGGTGAAAATTTTAAGTTCAAGAAAATAGAGATAGAAGTGAAGAATTATAGTTCGTACGTGTAATACATATATATAGTAATATACTCTCTAAGCAATGTTGGAATAAAGAATACAATTCTGAGTTTTCAGAATGAGGAATTAGGTTGGAGATTCTCTCTGCATATATAGACCCAAAACTTGATCTTTGATTTGATAAAGGATGCCAATAAAGTTAAGTATGGTTGGAGATGATTCTTTCTTTTATTTGAAGATTTAAAGAACAGTTTTGAGAAAATTTGAAGGATAGTTGGAGATGCTCTTCAAATATAATATGTCCAGACCCCACAAAACAATGAAAATGATGGATCACATTACACTGTCTATCAACAAAATTAAGTATTTCACAGACTTACTGCCACTTCAGCAGCTGTGGCATCAAAATACGAAGCCTGGGCCATAAGATCCTGCATCACAGCCGTAATGGAGTTAACTTGGGATTCCAAAGCCTTCCCTCTTCTTTTTAAAAGGTCAATGGTTTGTTTAGATGTTCGTTCAGCATAATAACCGTCTCCCAAGAGCACCTGCACGTCAATCCGTCCAATAATTGTCAAACAGAAGGTTGAATTACACAAATTTCTAGGCTTCGTTGGTAGAATGTCTATAATTCATCATAAGTTCTATGAAGAAGTCATTGTATAAAAACATTACTAAAAGGCTAAAGAGTAGCTGCATGCATCCAATCATGTGATAGCCCAATCCCTCCCCCAAAACCTAGGAAAACTATTCTGCAATTCAGTAGCATAGCAGCGTTTACACCAATTACCAGCATAAAATCAAAGAATTACCAGGAATTCATTTGTGTGAATCAAACGACCAGGGAAGAAGGCAGCTTTCCCAAATGGAACCTGACAACCATACCGACAAAATGAACAATCAAAGACTAACAATGAGACTCATCATGTCTATAGGTATACATGCAATAATTCAATCACAGGGTTACTTCACAGCTTTTTAAGCTTTCATGATAAAGTATCTAAACTAGTGGGCAAATAAAAGAAGTAAAATTTCCATATATTGACCAATTAAAATTGCCTCCCAAAATCAATAACTACCTCAAAAGATCCTGTATGCATACATTGTGGGATCATTTGAATGACACTCAAGAAGGTCTAAGAGCTCTCCAGTCCTTACTCTGCAATTGATTCAAAATTAAATTCTGAGTAAAAGCCCCTCTAAACTCACTCAAGTCCTAGACTCAAACTCATACCACATTGATTTTTAACCAAATAAAGAGGACTCAAATTTTTTTTAAGGCTTGCTTTGGTCTTCACAATTTACGACCATGCCAATAATGAAGCATTTTTTTGAATTTTGTGCTTAGATTTGGATTTTTCCAGTAGAATGGTTCATACCAAACACAGCTTTTTACTCAAGTTTTCACTCAAATTTGAGAAACGGCTGGAGATGCTCTAATAAATTGGCACATTTTCGCATCTAAGATACAAACAGATATTGGACATCGTATACACGTAAGTATTTTGATATGTGCAAATAGCCCCCCAACAATCAATAATTGCCCCAGAATATCCCGTATACATACAAACTATAGAAAATTAGTCTTACGTCCATTATGTGAACTTCATAAGCCCACTAGTCCACCTACCTATTAATTTTTAAAGGTCTCAAGTCCATTTTTGGGTACCCTACCCTGGGGTTTAGGCATTTTCATAAGATTTTAAGGTGTACATTTTTATTATAAGATAGGGTAGCCTAGGGTAGGGTAGATTACCCTAGCGCATGGTATCCTAGAGTTTAGGCAATTTTATAAGATTTTAGGGTGCACTTTTCTATTATAGTGTTTTAGTAGTTTAAGCACTTTCATAGGATTTAGAGTTTTAGACACTTTCATACAGTGTACCCTAGGTTTATGTTGCGTGGACTTGTGGCTTTACAAATTAGGTGGACTTGTGGGCTTATGACACTCAAGAATGTCTACTGAAATTGGAAACACGTGAAACAAACACTGGACATTTCACACACATGAACATTCATACATGTATGAATGACTACAGGTGTATTGTGTGCTTGCCATGATGTCGTGGTGGAGTTGATCGGGGAGTTTCTGGACGAGACTGATGAGACTGGCGTTATCGGCCGTGAAGTCGCGAAGCTTATCGAGATCTTTTCGGTGCTCGGAGATGGCGTCCTGCACGCGCTTCGAGGCTTCATGGACTTCCTCCGCCGGGAAGAGAGATGACAGCGAGGTTACCGTTCCTTTCGCCGGCTCGTCCATGGCTTCTGTAATCGGTCCTCAATTTCAATGGCTATTGGGTAGTGAAATTGATTGTGAGCGTTGTTTGTGGAGAGAGAGAGAGAGGGAGAGGGAGAGGGAGAGGGAGAGAAGGACCTGTCTAGGGTTTTAGCGGGGTTATGTAATTCTACCAGTATCACAGTCAGTCGAACCCCACTCCTCTCCAGTCCATAGGCCCAGTTCAAATGCCAGAAAAGTACAGGATTGAAAAATTAACTTTTCCATGACTTTTATAGTGTTCGATTGGCAGAAAAGTTGTGAAAAATTTGTTTTTAAGATTTTCTGTAAAATTTACTTTCTTGCAAAAGTGATCTGGTCAAAAACATAGAATTTTACGTCATGGGAAAAGTTTTCTCTATTATAGGGCCAAAATAATTGACAGGTAAGAATAAAAGTGAATGATGCCAATACCAAAAAATACGAATTAGATTCTTAAAAAGACATTTTAAGATTTACGTGAGCAACAACAATTTCGATTATTATGGTGCTTTCTGAGATAATTGTTTTGGAAAAAGATTTGTAGTTTATTTTTTTTGGAAATATTTATTTATCTTGTCATTGGTCTTCAATTTTGTTTTGTACTAACTAATTTTCAGTGAGTTTTTGCATCGGCAACTAATCAATCACGATTGCTTAATATTTATTTATTTAGTTATCATGTACTTAATCTTTAAATTTCATTTGTACGGTTGATTATCAGAGTATGCCAATTTAAATGAGAAATTTGCATGACCATTCAAAATATAGCAAATTGAATATGAAATTGCAAGTCAATTTTTTTATTTCATGTTAAGGCATTGCATTAGATAAAATACATTTTCCGTTTATGTTAATTTTTTAAATATGATAGCCTATTATTTAGCTCTCAAAGTTACTTTTATTTAAAATTAGCCATGAGAATAAAAATAAAGATATTTCTCATAAGTGTCTTTTCCCGGCAAATGAACCACTAAACTTTAGTTTTTCTCAAAAAAATTGTCAAATGAACACTCACAAAAAAATAGATTTTTTTTCCTTTATTTCACTTTACTAAACTTTTCTGGAGAATAATTTTTTGATGCAACATTCATGCCAACTGAACGGAGCCATAGGGAATTGGAGGAGGAAGGAAAGGGAATGAAAACGATTTGTACGGAAGTAGTGCACCCGTCGGATTACACCGTGTCATGCGGTTGATTTAATTGTCTATTTTGGCATGAACGACTTAGATTTAATCTGACCTCCTACAAATCCTAACCGTTCGTTGTTCAGATAAAAATCCAAACCGTACATTGCCAAGATGGACTGACGGATTGACCGCACTACACGTGTAATGCAGGGTTGCACTACAACACCCCGGGTCCGAAAAACACAAGAAATCAAAAAAAAATTTGAGACATTGAGTGGGTTTGAATTAAAAAGTTAAGTAACTTATATTTTTTTTGTCTTTATTTAATTTTTTTTGCATTTGTTTATTGTACATTAAACTTTTGTGACTTATTGATTCGTTTCGACAAGAGAAATCGAAAAAGTAAAAAAAATTGATCGAAACTCATAAATTTTGAATAAAGACAAAAATAAGTCAAAAGACTTCTTCTTTTTTTACTGATTTTTGTCTTTATTTAAAAAAATTTGCATTTGTTTATTTTGCGTTAAACTTTTGTGACTTATTGATTCGTCCCGACGAGAGAAATCAAAAAAGTAAAAAAAAAAAATTGATTGAAACTCATAATTTTTTAATAAAGACAAAAATAGGTCAAAAAACCTTTTTTATACTTATTTTTGTCTTTTTTTAAAAAAATAATGAGTTTTGATCAAAATTTTATATTTTTCCTATTCCTCTCGTCCGTCTTGGCGAATCAAAAAGTTACAAAAATTTGATGCAAAACTAACAAATGCGATTTTTTTTAACAAAAAAAAAATTTATTCCACTTATAAATCCAAATCCACCCGTTGTCGTTTGCCAATAGACAAATTTCACCGAAGACTTTCCTTGACTTTTTGAGAGTGTTTGGGCTTGAATGCAGAAAATATTTTGTGACAGCCTCCAACCAAGTTGTGCTCAGCTCAGCATAAAGATAAATTTATGCCACCTTCGCTAAAATTCTTATTTTTTAAATACTTAATTTTTATTTTACAAGACAGATTATTATTTTACTATCTTTAATTTAAAAAATAAATATTTATTTTTATTTAAAAAATACTTATTTCAGTTAGTGAAACAACACAACTTCACTCTTACAATAAATTTAGCCCAAAAAGTTGCCTTCTATTCAAATACATTTTTTTCGAAATAATCAAAAAGTCCCAATTATTTTATTTTTTTTTGTCCAAACTCATCCTTAGTGTCTTTTTTATCGCATGATTTTTTTTTCAATGTTAATCTGTATTTTTATAGCCATTCATTGCGAGAATTTCCTTACACTCCTCTTCTATTATCCTTTTTTTTTTATTGTATTTGGTACTAGTATTTTCCATAAGATTTGCCTATGTTTAAGGTTTTTCTAAGATATTACAGTAAATGCATATTTTTAGATCTTTTTTTAGGGATGTTCATTGAATAGATGTGTGTCATACTTATTAATGTAGTTGATTAAATGAACTCTGTCCGAAGCTTATTTAGAAACAATTAAGAAAAGTCGGCTTGGTGTGCTCAAAGCGTATTTTTTTCGTGCCGTTAGACACAAGCAAATTCCTAGTGTTAAAAAAAATGAACGGTTCCGATCATTATTACGAGCTCATTTCAAACCCACAAAAGCCCAAAAATGAATCATAATTTAATTATAATTTGGGCTTCTATTGGTTCAATATGGACCCAAAATTATGATCGAAACCATTCAATTATGTAGAGAGAATTAAATGCACTATTTACACACAAAAATTAGCTTCAATGACATCGATTGGTGTATAAATAGAACAAATTTCTGCGTACAGTTTTTTTTTTTTAGAGAAGTCAAGATGATAATTTCCCTTATTAAACTCACCTAGGCAATTGCTGACTAGGGAGAGGTAGAGTGAACCCTTTAAACACGCACACACAAACCCAAACTCCCGATGTGGGAGCCAGCCCAACTCACGCAGACCCAAGAGCCTTGCCGCGGAACGCAGCATTACGACAGCGGGCCCAATGGGCCTGTACAAGAGGTCAGATCCCTTGTTTTTCCTTCAACAGTTTAAGTTCCAAATTTTTCCCCTTCTTTTTCCTTGAACAACTCTGCTATCTGCTACTACGTTAATGCAGCATTTGATGTTTGATGAACCTGAATTTTCACATCTATATACCGTAGTTAATGTGCTCTATAAAATGAACGACGTGGATCTATCGTTATTGTTGGGCCCTCATCCTGTACCCATGGAAGGCCAACCTAAACCATGGTTAAAAAACTGGAGGAGACCTTGTTTATCCGTACAAAGAACGAACAACCCAGAACAACGTTGCCACCAACCATTACTCCAGCTTAGAGAGAGAGAGTGAGAGAGAGAGAGAGAGAGAGAGAGAGTCAAATTGAACCCAAACCTCCCCAAAAAACACCCAGAAATCCTATATATCTAATTGTATAGCCTAGTCTAATTATTGCGCATGTATACCTGTATCTTCACATAAAAAATAAAAAATAATAAACTTTTGTAATTTCTGGGTCTCTATTGAATTAACTGGCGAAGGTCTTGCTTGTTCAAACTTCAAACAATAGTAGTTTCCATCATCGGTCGTTGGGCTCTCACTTTCGGCCCAACCGATCGGCGTGAAGGTCTGCGTCGCCGTTGTTGGGTCGTTAGCTCTTTATTGTTGACTCCACTAAGCAACCTTCTCCCTCCTCCAACTCTCTCTCTCTAAAACCCTCTTATGGGTTTCATTTATTCTCTCTCTAAAACCCTCCTCCAGTTAATTGGGGAAAATCACAGATGAATCAGGCCGGTGCCGACGAGTGTATGGCGAAATGTTCGGATTCTCCGGGGTTGCAGTGGAAGAGATTAGGGTTTGTGGTTGGTTTCTTCGTCTGTTTCGTGTTTTTTCGGCCTGCCTCGGGGCTGAGGCCTTTAAGAGAGAGGACTCGCTCGTGGGGCGATGAGGTAGTTTGAATTATACTTTCTCTGAGCTTACTTATGGTTATTTTTTTTAGGATCATTGATTTGTCATTGGTTATGCAAATTTGCTGTGTTGGTGCTGTCTGATATGTTTTTAGCAATAAAGTAACGACCTTTAGGATATTATTAACGAATTTTCGGTGAATACAGTGTTGTCATTGTGATTCTATGTACAACAAGAAAGTAGTGTAGTTGTTGATTAGATTATTGATACATTTAACTATACTGGTGGGTTAGTGATTTTTTGGGCTTGATTTTCTGTGCATATATTGATTTGACTTGGTTTGTAGTTACTGGATAAAAATGTCATTATTGTGGTTCAGAGGAAAAGGAATTATGGCAGTCACTGATTTGGTTGCTGATACATGTAAAGATAGTGATGGTTTGGTGTTTCTTGAGCTTGAACTTCTATTTCTTTTCCCTAGTTATGATAAAGACGAGTTTGAATTGTTGTGGATTGTTGATGATCAGTTTTGAAAACTAAAGGCAGGAGGATTATGTAAAGGGCAACAAACTCTAACATAGTTCTTTTTGCAAAATAGTTCAATGCTACATTGTAACATTGCTATATCCTATTGATAGAAGATAAGTTCTGGGGTTGTGTTGGTAGATACACGGTCCTATAATTTGGATTGAAGGATTTTCCCACTTAGGAGCCCCGAATTCTGGGTATAAATATTAACAATGGAGGGGAAAAAAGACAAGGGAATGTAATAGGAGTGAGAGCAAGTGGGGGGAAACCTATAATTCCAGCTCTGTGTGTAAATTTGCTGGTTGGCATCTGCAGGATTAGGATGCATCTTCGCTGGTGTTAGGGTGCAAATAAAACTTACTGATATGATTTAGGAAAGCAAAACAGTTTCTCAAACTGAGTAGTCGTGGTTTTTCTTTCTTGGGTTTCCTTTTTGGTTGTTTGTAATTTGTGGTTTACTGGTTTGATTCAGCGCCTTACTGTTTTCTTGGAGACAAACGTATTCTGTCCACTTGAGAAGGAAAATCGATTATACCCTTTTTTTTCGAGGGCTCATATGTGCATAGAATTGTACAATTGCTCTCGGAATTTGTTTTCGATGTTCACATAAGTACATGAATATGATAATTTCTGAACATTTGAGTGTTGAAAAGTTAGGCATTTGACATTACTATGGCTACCACGTGGTCTTATCTGAACTTGTTCTTTCTTTGTCATCTGTCTTGCAGTGGCTCCCTGTAAGAAAAGATGATAATGAATTTGGACCATTTTCTGCTTGGAACATAACAGGGACATACCGAGGTTTGTAAGTTCTCTTTTGTGAGTATGACCATCTACTTGTTGCAGCTGAATGGACAGAATTGTTGTTTTAAGAGTGTCAAATTGCTTGATGAATTTTCTTCTTTAACTGCCTTATATGTTCTATCCTTTTGGGGCATTCAGCATAATCCATCAATTGTAGCCCTGACCCCTTTCTAGCTTAGTCGTTGCTGCATTTTGGTTGTCTGCAATAAGGAAGACAATTTCAGACTCATTTCATATAGTGGGCGCAGTATAGTAGAATGTTATTTCTCCCATTACTTACGATACACCCCATTTGCTTGGCACTTTTCTTGTTTGCTCTCATTACCTACCTGTTTGGCATGTGAGATGCAGGGTCTTGGAAGTTCATAGACTCAGCCAATAGCTCTTCAAGATTTCCAGATTTTAAGAAATCCAATGGCAATTCCATCATTGAGTTAGTTAGTACACCAACAAAAATAACTGGTGTTCACTATGTCCAGGTGAGGTAGTCGTTTCGATTGTAATCATTGCCCTCATGTCTTCTCAGTATTTTTGTTATATTTTTCTATACAGATGTGCTTCTCGTATTCCTCTTTTCTTTCGCACTACATCTACTAAATGAGTTTTTTTTTTTTTTCTCTCAGAATGGGTTATTCCTCTTTTCTTCCTATTTGAGTTTACTGATATTAACTGCCTTTTCTATTATTCTACATAAATGCAACCTAAATTCTGCTAACTTCACTTTTGTTTTTGGTTTAATTAACTTAAATGAATGTTTCCAGCATCCTACTTTTCATGTGGAAAATGTCAGAAAGGAAATACCATATTCCCACGTGCACAGCTACGACCCACCCACCTGCACACATACACGCTTGTAATTCCTTTATTGACTGAAGGAAGCTTTCAATTGTTGTCCTATATATCTATATGTTACACGGTCTTGGGTTGAACTCAACCCCAAAAGCTAGCTATTGAAGTAAGGGTGCCCTCACGCTTATATTCTTCATATTACTTTGGTACCCAAGCAAGGTTGGACTTCGCTTCACACTATACACGTCTCACGGGTATAGTGTATATATAACTCGTACCGTTGCATTTTTATTTATAGCTCCTCATATGGCTCAGTCCAAAGTCAACATAATGGTTGTCTTCATTTCTACTATTTTTGTCTTAAGTTGCAAAATGCCTTGTCGTTCTTCATTTATCTGATGGATTGTGGCCATTGTTTTTGTAGTTTGGTAATTAGATATTTTTTTTACTGGGCACAACAGGGGGTGATTATTTTTCATGATGTGTTCGACAATGAACATGAAGTTGGTGGTGCTCAAATCAAGGTAGAAGGAGTATATATCTGGCCGTTCAGACAACTTCGAATGGTAGCCAACAGGTATAACCCTGGGTTATTGCCTGAGATCTTAAGCTCCTCATATTATTTCCAATGAAGCGTTCTTGTCAGACAAACTTAGAACTTCTTTGTCATGGGTGTAATGGAGGGTAAGCTGAATATAGCTGGTCTTGCCTGCAAACTAATGAAACCTGACTACAGTGGACGTACTGTCCTACATTTGAATATTAGATGCTATGGTCCATGGATTCTTCATTATAAATCGCTTGTCTGACACTTGAGAACTGGATAAGGTTGTGGAATATGTGACCGATACTTTTCATCGGACACCTGTTATCTACGTCATTATATGTATGTTGTGTTGCATAGCTGCTATAAAATGAGTGAAGTGGCTTTTTACCTTTATGGGTTTGTGTAGCATTGTGTTGAAATAAGGGTTTGTCTTGTGGAATGCTTTGATGCTCCCACCATTTAAAATTTTTTGTCTGCCACGTGGTTTTGTGATCAGTTTGTATCACAAAAAGAAAAGAAGAGAAAGATGCTCATGAAACAAAAAACAGATTATGGTTTCGGTGCTCCTTGGTTCACCGACTCGTTACCTATCCACAAGCCAAACATTTTAGTAAATAAAGACTAAAATGTTCTTCATGACATCCCTGTGCCACAAAAAGGCATTAGCTAGGCAATTACACACACACACACACACACACACACACACACACACAGAGACACCTGTAGAGAAAGCAGTTAACCAAAAAACTAAACGTGATTGCTTGGGAGCAACAAGCAATATGGATTTATCTCGGATCCCTTTCTCTTTTTGTTTCTGTTCTAAGTCGCAACAACTGATATTCAATCTTAGCGTCACTTATGAATTTTCCAATTCTTGTTGATTGAGTGAACAAGTTCACTGTCCTCCCATATATAGGTTTTTCATTGAACGATTTAGCTCACTTGATTGTCTTGATTTCAATGGCTTGGAATCTGGTAATAATACATGAATGTCTAGAGGTGGATCTTTAGCTGGGATGGTCCTTGCTATTGACAAATACAGGATTGAAATTTCTAATTGAGATAATAATTAGAGGAATGAGATTAGTGTTAGTACATGATAAGCTTGATTGTAATGTCTTACTTTACGTAACTGATCATCAAATTCAGAGCTTTTCTTTTCTTCTTTGATCAACAAGTGTTGGTTTCCCCAATTTGTCGCTTGGTTCAATAGGGCCCACAAATGAGCTCAATTTTGCATCCCTTGCTGTGACGTTAGGGTTTCCCTTGCAATTTAAATTGCTATCTCATGTTCATTTACTATTACTTGCAGTGGAAAAGAGGGAGAGTTCGGCCAAGAAGAAGATTATATATTATCCAATCCATATCACTTGGTAACCCCTCTACGTACCTTGATTAACATGTTATTAATGATGATTCGTCACAATTTTTTAGTTCTATACATCTAGCTGCTGCTTGATTTTCATATAGTTAGATAAAATTTGCGTTGTCATGTTTCATTTGTTCACATTACTGGTAATAGAGGGATATGGCAATCGAGTTATTTGTGTTGGATGGTTAAATATATATTGATGGGGCCAATTTTTTGCAACTTAAGCTTTTGGGACAACTGCTGATCTCAACATGTTAGCAAACTCATCCCGGCTTATCAACAATGTACTTCCTTCAAGGATGGAAAAGTTCAGCTTAACTAACCAAACCAAACCGAGCCTTTAGTCCCAATCAATTGGGGTTAGCTTAAATTATGTCAGAATAAGTATTTCTACAAGAGGATTTCTGATGTTTGTTACATGTGTTACTTTTCCAGCTAGGAGTGTTCTCGTCTCAGGTATTCCAGGAGTCTCCTCGGGACAAGATTTGGAAGAGGAAACATTGTAATTTTGTCTTTACACTCCATGTTCGGTTTGTTTTACCTTAACCTGGTTTTAATTATCGCGTTTGCTTCTTGCAGCGCCAATGTATGACATGGAGAAACGTTGTAATATAGAAATTGCTGCTCAAATTTCTCGTGTATCGGCAACCCAAAATGGTATTTGAGTTCTCTCAGCGTATGAATTCTTTCTTCTTCTTTTTTTTCTTTTTTCCTTTCCCACTATGCGTGTCTGCAATCATATCCACGAATCTTTTTCTCGCCTGTGTGGTGCTGAAATTGTTTCCTGCACACCGTGCTTGTTCTACCAACTGCTACTTCACTAGTGCAGTCCATTTTCACAAGGAGCGATTTCAATGTGGGCATGGTTATGCTGCCGGCTGGGATTTGTCCATATCCAAATCCACTAAACTGTCGAAAAATCTGGTACATGGGGACAAGCTGAGCTGTGCTGTGCTGTCAAACTTTTCTTCTGCTGGTCTTATGTAGAATGATGTGTCCCTCATATGAAGTGCCTTCGATAGGTTCTTAAGTTACCAGTAGTCTCAAAAGCTCATGCTGTTAGAAAATGGGCCCACCAAAGTATATCAAGTTATTCACACCCTCCCTTATGTGCAACCTTGTCTTGCATGTGGAGATGCAAAGATTCCAAGATAGATTGAAATAGAATGTGAAGGGGTGAAGCAAAATGCTAACGAGGAACAAATGCAGACGGAGAGACCTGAATTCAAGAGCAATCCGGTCATATGTTTTTCTTTTTGTCATGGAATGGTTTAGAATTTAAGAATATGACCTAACTGAATTCAATTCAAAGTCCTTGACAAAGCATAAATGGTGAAAAAAGGATTCTTGTGCAATGCCTCAAATGATTGGACACAAAGCTTAGTGTGTTTGGATTGGTTTCGACTTGCTACTTCTTGTTGGGTACATATGCCACGTCAGATGCTTTCAATTGATCTGATACTGGCAGTCTCATAATAGGCCTGACACTGGCATTTTGCCTTCAATATTCTTATTTGTGAAGGAAAATAAACACTTGCGCTTTATACCTGTATAATATCGGTTAAGTTACGGGCTTTTTCCTTCATTAGTAAAGTTGCTCAGGGCAGAAAATCAGACTACAATCTAGAAGATCTGGTCGAATGGTGGAATAATCTATTGGCTTGCAATTGCCTTTTTACATCATTCCTTAATGGAAGTCAAAGTAAACTGAATTATGTTTTCCTTCACAAATGTCCGCATTACTACACTGAAAGGACTGCAGTTTAACTTACAAGGCATTCCAGGCAAGTGTCCAAGAATGTCCGAAAGGATTAAATACATTTTCAAAATGAAAAAGGTCTCTTTCCTTTCTAAAATATAATATGGATAATCTAGGAAGCATTGAAGATGCATCACAGAGCATTTTGTAGAAGTATTCGGTTGCATTGGGCCTGTGTTGTTTATTCAACTGCAGATAGGGGATAAGAACTTGTGTTACTTCCGTACATTAACTTCTGATGAGGTTTTGGTTTATGGTTCATCCAACATGAATATATTTCCTCCTTGTAGATGGTGATCATGATCGCTATCACATAGAAGGATTAATGGAAAGTCCTTCAGTTGATGATGATGGAGATTGCTTCTCCCCCATGCTGTTGAACACTACTTCTGTTAACGTTGAGGTTTATTACAACAAAGCAGTCAACTACACCTTGATGGTCACTTTTGTATCCTTCACTACTTTTTAGTCTTGTGGCATCATCACATTGTTATCAGCTGCTTTTGGATGGATTCCTTGATTCTCGATGCATCAGGTTTCGTTCCTTCAAGTTCTTCTATTAATACGGCAAATGGAACATAGCAACACACAATCTGTAAGATCAATGTCTCTATCATTTTTGGTACTTTTATTTGGCCAAGACTTTCCTATGTTATGTTGTTAACAACATTTTCAGTTTGCATAGATGCTACTTATAGTTTGTGTTTTGTGTAACACGATAATTTTTGATATTTTGTCTTCTGTGTCTTCATTCTTATAATAAAAAATATGAATTTCATTCTTTTAGGGGGCTGCCAAAGTTTCAATAATAATGATCGGGCAACAGGCTATTATGGATGCTTATCTTTGCCTTCTACATCTGACTGCTGGGATCCTAGTTGGTAAGATTGATTTAGGCAGAGTGTTTCTTTTTAATCTCCTTTACCTTGAGAGTGTTACAGTTTGTGCTTTTAATGCCTTCCAATGGAGTTATAAAAAGTTATTGCCTCCCAGAGTGGTGAATATGAATGTAACTTTCGGCCATTGTCTGCCTAAATTATCCTAATGATAGCATGGTTAGTGTCTTTGAGATAGAGGGCCTACCTCTGTTTGGTATTAAGTCCTTTTGCGCATTGCAATTACAGACACCAAATATTCCTTTTACATGCTTCTGTACAACGTGGTAAATATGTGAATTTCATCTTGTTAATCTGTGAAGGATTATGATCATAAGGGAAAAGGAGATGCTATTGACACTTGATGAATACATTGAGTTCTTTATATGTGCCTTTGTAAGTGTATCGTATAGTAATACTTTCCCCATACGATGCATGAGTTGAATAACACCAGTACACGATACTATCCCGCTTTGACAACCTTGACTGTTTCATATGAACTTAAAGAATGACAAGTACATGCTTGGAAGAAACAGATATCATAACTATATTCTGTACCTAACTCATAACTGTATGCTTTTTGGTTTGAGTTTTACTAGAAAATTGCACATCCTTTTTTTGTTTGAATCCATGGTAGCATGCATATTTCTTGTCCTGCAGCATGCATTTTCTTTCTACTTTTTCCTTTTGTCGTTTGCATTATACTAAACATGCATGTGTGTATACTTTTACTTGTGGAAGTAATTCCCCTGTCCTTCCTGTCTTGGAGTCCTTGTTTCAGCGCTTTTGCTGAAAGGGTCTGGTATGCAATTGTGTAACGCAAAGTGCAATAAGCAAATGTATCTAGAGTAGCCAGACGGTGGAAACAAGGCCATATATGATTGGTTGTTCTGAACTGGAAGCAATACATTAGTTTCTACCTGTAGAATTGGTTCCAGTTTCTCTTTTGACTTGAATGCACCGGGGGTCTCCCAAGGTTTATAGAACCGGCAAGGCTGCGACCCATGCTTGTTAACATATTTCAGAGCATCTCCACGTAATGCCTATTGGTGTTGTGTACGGTATTACCATCATCACAATAAACTTTTGCCTGTCACATCCCATAACCTCCTTTCTTGTGTGCCTTCATTGCTGATTGTTAGTTTGGTTGTTGGGACTAATTTTTACTTCTTTCCATGCAGAGTCCCTGTTTAATGCTTTTGCAACTGCTGCGTTTTTCAAGTTTGTTGTCTTTTCAATATTTGAGATGAGGTATCTTCTTGCTATATGGAAAGCAAGTAGGCCTATGAATAGCGGAGAGGGCTGGGAAGCCATGAGGCGTGAGCTTTCTGTTCTTTATAGCCGGTTCTGTAAGTATTATGCCTTCCATCCATACTTTTCATATTTTGAATGCAAACTAGATATTGTTTGGAAGAATTATTTTAAAGATTGACTTGGTGAGGAAGACTGTTACATATCGGAAACCCATTGTTTTACTTTGAAGTTGTGTATTTGGTGGATATATTCTTTCAAAATGTAGTGAAAGGACAATCACATCTCTTAACAATTTCTTGCCCAACAAGCTCAAGTCAATGATATAGAAGATATTTTTAGTTTTACATTCCTTTATTAATTACACTTTTTCAGCATTGTTGGATGAATTTTTTTTGGCTTTGGAAGTATTAATATTATCGGGTCATGATGGAGTGGGATTTCCATGGAAAAATCTTTGCTCGTGCCATTGGATGTAGATGGTATTTTTGGTTACTTTCCCGTATTAATGTGATTTTTTCACCAATGTTGAGTTAAATGTTTTTGGGTTTGGAAGTGTTATCTGATCATGACGGAGGGCGAGGAATTTGGTTTATTCCATGGAAGAAATCCCTGCCCCTGCCATTTGATAAATGATATCCATGATTACGATCTGGATTCTGGACAATCTAAACAGACACATAAACAACAGTTTAATGCTTGCCTGTTCAGTATCGTTTTTGGTTTTGTTTTCTGTTCTCATTTCTCAGAGTTTTCCAAGAGAATTTTTTTCAAAACCACCTGTTTTTTAGAGACAAGAAGTTTTCGAATTCTCAACAACTATTTTTGCTAAACACTTAACATGATATTAACATTTGGTTTTTGCTTTCAAAACTAATTTCCGAAATCGCTATGCAAAATTGTACGCTAGAATGGGAGCCAAACATGGTATTTCAAATGCATATCGAACCATATTGTAGTTACATTTCATCCCTTCCATCCTAATTTGTCCTGTGAAACGTCTTCAACCAAGTCCAAAAGTGGAAAGTATTGCTATCTGTCTCCAAAATTTAGGCATCTAGAGCTTTGTTTGTTGCTCTTTCAAAGCATTAAGCACATCTATGAGAGAATATGAAGACCCAGGCAGTTTAGCAGAGTGATGACATCAGCACAATCATTCCAAATCACTCTGTTGATTGGAAGAAGAGGGACTGCCACAGAAAATTTGAAAAGTAGGGCAATGATAGTGCTCAAAGTAAACATGATCCACCTACGGCTACAAGTAGGCCCCACATACCAAATAACTTCTTGACCTTCCTCAATGGCAATATAGGGATTCGCTTTCAATTCTCAGACTAAATTATTTGAGGTCACTATGCAGTTATTCCTTCATTACCATATGCTTTTGCATATCATTTAGAATGGGGCAGTTCAAGGAACACCCAAAAAAAACACCCCAAATCTCAATCTCATAGTTTCCGATCAAATTTTTATGATCCGAACCGTTCAATGTGTGCAGAATGTGATTTTAAGGGTGCCTTCGAGAAATTAGCAAAAAATATGACCGGGAAGTGCTTATTTTGAGCAGTTTTTAATTGAACCGTTCATCAAATCTAAGCTAAAAACTGCTCAGATCAAGCCTTTCCAAGTCATTTTTTTTGCTAATTTCTCGCAGGTAACCTTAAAATCACGTTTTGATCACATTAAGCGGATCGGATCATCAAAATTTGATCGGGAACTATGAGGTGTTTTTTTAGGTGTCTAATTAGTTGTCCCCGGAACCGCCCCGCATTTCGAAATTCCAACCCGTTACTGCATTTGTGATGATTAAAAAAACTCACTCTGATCTGGCTTGAGTTCCTTATTTAATCTTGGAAAACCTTTGTATAAGATATTTACATAAGTTACTGACTAAAACACCATGTTGCAGATGGGATACTTTTAGGTGGCATTTTGGTCATGTACGAGTTTCATAAATTTTTGCGGCCTATTCTTCTCCTTATACACTCCTTTTGGATACCTCAAATCATCACCAATGTTGTTCGTGACTCAAGGAAACCATTGCATCCTCATTACATATTAGGCATGACTGTCACAAGGCTGGCTATTCCATTGTATGTCTTTGGCTGTCCTCACAACTTCATGCGCATTGAGCCGGACAAGATTTGGTGTATTTGTTTGGGTGTATTCCTGGGATTCCAAGCATCAATTCTTCTTGTACAGCACTATCTTGGATCTCGGTGTTTCATTCCTCGTCAGGTTTGATTCATGATCATTTTTAAGCTGCAATAATGATATTTGCTTTATTTACTGATAGTATACAGAGTCGATAGTATTCTCAAATACAAAATTATGTACTATCTCGACTTTCCTCCACAAGGAGCTCTCACCCACACTTTTGATGGACATATGAACCTTTCTTATAAACCAAAAAAATCAGATGCCATCTTGGTATGCAAAGAATTTCTGCCATAGGGCAAGCTTGACCCAAGTATGCAAGTGACTTCCTTGTGGTTATTTCTTTTCTTATTGTTTTAATTCCACAACGTTCGTTAAAACCCCAAGATTTCGTAATTATGGACCTTGATTGTCTATGTGAATATGCTCATCTGCAGTTCCACAAGCACTTGTACCCACACTAGTAAGATTCAATTTTTTTGAGACTTGATCAAGTGATTTTTGTAATACAGTTCCAACTACTTTATGCCTTTACGCAAACTAGGACTGGAAATGAACCAAGTGTTTGTAACTAGTTAGCTGTACCTCTTTATTGACCGATTCAAGCCCAGTTTAAGTGATGAACAAGTTGATTTTGGCCCTCTTGAATAGCTCATTCAGTTCTCACTTTAAGAAATGCTGATTGAATTAGCTTGCTGAGCCAAAATGGGCCTAACCTTGCCTCTATGAAGCTCATCGATTTTGGCCCTCGTGATCCAAAATTTGTATGGGACCCTACTGTTTCACTCTACAAGTAATTATACTTCAGGCCCCATAGTTTTCCTCAGAACACAACTCCCTTGTGGTTCAAAAAGTAATCGTTTAACCACCATGTGGTTTGGATTCATGAAATTTGATGGAAGCTTTCACAACTGATATTGTGTGAGTTATGTTGATGAACCAAGTGGAGAGTACTTCGACAATATAGGGAGCCTGGAAAAGTAAATTTGGGGCATCTAATGTGAAACCAGCAAGTTAGAGCTTCTAATATGCAAATCCATTTATCAGGTCCTCAGACTATTCAATCATTGTACTGTTTCAGTGGCACCTTGGAGTTCTTTGGAGCAAACAGCAGACCCAGCTAGTTTGTGTGGGTCTTTTAGGATTATATGTTCGGGTAAACTGAAGGGTCTAATACTTCTACTGTCCATCTTTCTAGTTGTCATTTCTTTCGGATGGCTTTTATTGTACAATAAATTTATTTCTCATCTTTGGCCTAAGACAGGTTGCCTTGTATGACTGTGCATGCAAAGTACTTGGTTGATCAACGCAAACCTATATAACTTTTTTTTATCTCAAAACTGACAACCAAACAAAGTGGTCATTGTTTACAATTGAGCTTGAATTTGTCATTAGTAGGGTAGCTTTGTTAACAAGTTCAATTAATGACATGATCTTCTTTGTAAAACAAGAAAGCAGAAACTATTCTGCTCTGAAGCACTCATCGTTACAGCTATTGTTTTGCATTTCATTTTTCATTTACAGAAACAGAGCATCAATTGGATTGCTATGCATGTGTAACTTTAGCCTTAAGGTTGCAATGGCTGATTTTACAAAGATTTTATCTTGATATGATGCTGCAGATCCTACCTGAGAAATATAGCTATTATAGAAGGTTTGAGCAGGATGGAAATTATGCCACTGACTGTGTCATTTGCATGACTTCCATTGATCTTCCTCAACGTGCTAATGACTGCATGGTATTGTATTTTATTTCTGGTTTAATCCGTTAAAGATGCATTCTCTATTTGAGCATTATTGACTCAACTTTCTAATTTTCATTTGATAGGTAACACCATGTGATCATTTCTTCCACTCTGGTTGTTTACAAAGATGGATGGATATAAAGATGGAGTGTCCAACTTGCCGGCGTCCACTCCCACCAGCCTAGGAAGATCATATTACTTTATGCTTTATATCTCTGGATTACTGACATGGTGAAACCTGTTAATTGAGGTAATATTTTCACACAAAGAAGAATTGCTAGCCTGTTGTGAACTTTTAGGCCATGTTTTACCGGACTATTAGTGAGGGATATATATTGTCATAGGATGAGCAATCCACTCAAACTGATTGTGTGGGGATTAGCAACACCACATTTGCTAAGGTACTTTATACCCCATGTTTTGCTAAATTGGTTGTCCAACCAATTGTTGCATCGGAAGGCTGGACTGACCTCCCGCGGGATTGAATCCAGTCCCGTGTCTAATCGGGCTAGTCAAGCGGCCATAAAGAACTTTTGGGCCAGGTGGTTTTGCTGTCTCTCCCATTGGGCAGGGTAGAGTTTGATTTCCCCAGAGGGCATGTAGATGGTGGATTGGGAGCCCTGCCTGTTGTCTAGGGTCAAATGTTCAGACTATGAGTGCATTACTAGGTCACTGACTGTTGTTTTTTTCGCATAACCTAAATTTTGTTGGGGTTATGAAGACTCCTGGAAATTGTTTGATTATTTTCATACTTCGCGTTTGACATGTAGGAAAACAATGTCTTGAGTATTTCAGAAATAGTTCAATGTCCACTATACACGCGGCTCAAAATGGTGTAGAATTTTTTTTAATCCAAGTGTTTTAAAATTAAAAAATATATTGTTCATCTGAATTTTAATTTTGGTAGTTATACATTTTGTATTCATGCTTGCTAGCATTTCCTTATCCCTGTGATTTGGTTGAGACTTATTTTTGTAGTAGTTTTCATCTCAGGTCAATCTTTCATTTATGTACTTACCATGCCATTTCATTTCAGGTGGCAAAAAATTGTAGATTTTTCAGCAGCACATGCTATCATTAACATAATAAATCTGGGGGTTTTGCGACTACGCAACTGTTTGTAGCTGGCTTCAGTAATGTTGTTTGTACGATGTGTATTATAGTTCCTGTTTTTCGATGCCAAGATGTAAATCTTCCGATAGTACTTTGCTGTACCGCTACACTTATTTTTCTTTCTAAAGAAGTAGGTTAATTCTAGGTTACTGCAGAAAACCAAAAGCAGTTTGAAGCTGCCAAGTTGATGTAGATATCCTTTTTCCTTTTCTTTCCTTCCTCTTTCCGTATCTTTGTATCAGTGTACATTTATTGTAAGGGTGATTGGATTTTGGAATGTTCATCACAAGTTCACAAACCCTTTGGAGATTGGAAAGTACAATAGAGTGAGATTTTATTTATTTTATTTATCCGAAGATAGAGTGAGATTAATGGAGACTATTGTTGAAGATGTGAGTATTTTTTTAGAAGACAGAGTCAACTCCTGTTTCCAGAACGTATCTTTGCCGAAGAATTGATACGAAATGGTCATTTTAATGGGTTGATTACATTTGATTTGGAAACTTTTACGAGCTTTAATTTCAATTTAGTCAAGTTATAGCCAAATGAGCTTTAATCGATCAAAGCTTAGTGGTTTGGTTTTTGAAACCTTTTAAGCTTATCAAGTTGGTAGCACACTGTTTAAGCTTGTTTTGAAAACTTCCACAAGCCAAGCACAAAGTAATTGGGGTTTTTTCGGAGAACATGGATTCATCGATTCGAGTAGTAAATTTTTCTAGACTTGAGTAGACTGTCTTGTCCAATTTTTCTACCTTATGACGTGTAATACAAGAAGTAGGTCTCGAAAGGAATTGGATTTTCTTCGGGTCCTTAATTGGACAAGACAGTCTAAATCTGGATTGTACATTGTAGCATTCAATGGTTCGGATTTTATCGGTGACTTTTACCGGTAAGAGTTACTCTTTCTTACCGGTACGAGCTTCTGACCAAAAAAGTTTAGATAGGTTATAAATGCATCGTGCAACTTATTAGCTATTTTATTTGCGGATGAGCTTCGACAATCGCTCAAATAATTTTCATTTTTCATACTCCCTCCGTCCCTATTTTAGAATCCAGTATTCCATTTTGGGCTGTTCCCTAATAAGTGTCCATTTTGTAAAGTTAGTGGGTAAAAGTTGGTGAATTTTTCATTTTGCCCCTAAAAGTGGATTCCATTTTGAAAAGTTAGTGAGTAAAGTGTAATGATGATGGATAAGTAAGGAAAGTGGAGGAAAAAGTTGATGTAAAAGGTATAATGATGATATTTTTTTAATAAGTTGGAGTTACGAAGCAGGACACTTAAAAAGGAACGGAGGAGGGAGTACTTTTAAAGGTATCCAAGAGATGATGTACATATTATAAAGACGACCCACTCACCAGGACACTTTAGCAAAACATAAACAGGCGTAAAAACTCACACAAATGTACAGACTCAAAACTAAAATTATTCACAACAGACTTGCAGATTCAAATTTGAATCTTTATTCTAGTTTGTTACTCACTAATTAGGCATGGGTAGGAGCTGGAGCCTGCGCCACCGGGGCACCACCGCAGGGAAAGTGATAGCAATCCACAGGATGCTCAACCACAGGATCACACTGCTCCTTGGTCCTCTGAAGCGGCTTTTCCGGCAAACAATTCCGTCGATCATCGAACACCACCCCTTTGGAAGTCAAGTTCCGGCAAACCCCCTCTTCCTCGCAGAAAAAGTTGTAAGAATAAGTGAAATTCACCAAGTTTGGCAAAATACAAACCCCTTCTGGCACGTTTCCACTCATGTAATTGTGAGCTACATTCAGCTGCTCCAAATGAGCTAACCCTGCAATACTATACGGAATCGGACCCTCCAGTCTGTTCGAACTCAAATCCAATAGTTTCAATTTATACAGAAATCCCACTTCAGGTGGCACACACCCAGATAAATTTGTGTTGATTAGAACCAATTCTTCCAATGTATCGGCGAAGTTTGAAATGCTTGGCGGGAGACAACCACCAAAGTTGTTGTTTGCAAAAACTATAACAGTGGCAGAGCTTTTACCGAGATTTGGTGGAATTGAGGAAGTGAACCCATTGTTATTGAGGAAAATAGCATCAAATGATTTACTAAAGAGCTGGGGAGGAAGTGGGCCTTCGAATTCATTGTAACGGAGATCGAGGTACTGGAGACTGGGAAGAGAGAGGACGACGGTGGGAAAAGGGCCGACGAGTCTGTTGTTACTGAGGTCGAGCTCGAATAGGAGAGAAAGGTTCGATAGAGTTTGTGGGACTAGTCCACAGAATCGGTTGCTGTTGAGGTGGATCAAGGCGAGGTCGGAGAGGAGGCCGAGCTCAGGGGGGAGGAGTCCGGCAATGTTTGCGGAGTTGAGGTCAATTCCGGCTACGGTGATGGTGGGTTTGGTGGCGTTGGGAAGGTTGCTGCAGAATACTCCGGTGTAGTTGCAGACGGACTCACCCACCCAATCGGACGTGAAGTTGTTCGGGTCATAGAAGATTACCCTTTTCCATGCTTGGAGAGCAATGTAAGCTTGTTGGAGTCGAGGGTTCGATACGGTGGTGTTGGCTTTGGTGGTTTTATACGGGGTGGGTATATGGTGGTGGTGGTGGTGGAGGTTGGCAGAGGAGTAGCTGTGGTGGATGTGCTTCGCGGCTAGATTGTTGTGGAAGGAAGAGAGGTGGAAGAGTGAGAGAACTAAGAAAGTGGTTAGGAGGGTAGAAGAGAGTGAATTAACCATTGTTATTATTATCTCTCAAGGGTTTTGGGTGTGGAAGTGTTGCGAGATTTCTCTGTTTTTGTAAGCAGTTTCTTTCATTTTCAAAACCAAGTTTTCGGTCTCCTAATCGATCATAGTGTCCATGCCTACTGCTACCAACACTTGATTTCCTTCACAGAATTTTTACAACATGTTTTAAGGAACTATCACGACGACTAGTTACAGCGACCGTTAACCGTTACAAAATGACTACTAATATGTATTGTTTTCAACATGTTTTCAAAAACCAGTTGCAGGAAATGCTCTTGTGAAAATTGAGAGAGAGGATAATGGGCATGATAACGACTTACTTCCTTCCCTGTAGCTTTCGCAGTTGTTTGTAGTGGAGCAGGAGAGAGACAGATTCAGCCACCCATGAGAGACAAAGAGAAGATTTGTTTTCTTGAAAATGAAGGGATAATATCAAATCATGTTTTCCGGCAAAGGTCTCGAGGTGATCAAAGTAGTAGACTAGCTTCAGACATATGACAGTTACAAGTTCACTTTTTTCCTTTGTTTTGTGCTTTCCCGGATGAACCGGTTGCGAAGGACGACCGTGCGTAATGACCCCCTTAAGCGCAACTACAAGGCTCCTAGCCGATGTGGTATGTTCGGCTGGAGGTGCTCTTGCTTGCGAGATAGCTACCATCTTGGAAAGGACAATCCGTCACCATATATAGCCTCGCTAAGGCGTGAGTTTTAGTTTGACAAGAGTACCCCCACCTAAGGCATTTAGTTCACAAGATTACTACCGCAAAGGAGGCTCAAACTCGCTACCGCATGGACAGGGAGGGAGTTTCACCCTGGCATATTTGCCTAGTCTTGCTACCCGGACATTAACATGCCTGAGAACCTAAGAGATACTTCAAACAAAAATGAAGAAATGATGACTAACACTATACATCTATTGTTAGCGACTAGCGGAAAATAGAGAGAGCGACTAGCGGAAAATAGAGAGGGCGATTCGCATCTTTACAAGTGGGATTTAATTTTTCCAATGTCAACAAGAGAAAAAAATCCACAAATATGAAGAATGATAGATCATATAGCAAACTAGACATTCATTCATGTAAAGGAAGTTAACAGGCATACAACAAAATGAACAATCCCAACGTCAACAACCTCTACGAGTCGAAATGGAAAGCCCAAGAACAAATCGAGTAATCCCATATGCCTGTGTCATCACCTGACAGTGACACTGGCACTAACATACGTCGTGCCAAAGGAGCCAATGGGCTAGCCCGATAGTAAGCAATAAGGGATAGATCAGTTGGCCGGAATTTTATTTATCATCAAGAGGTTAAGGGTCCAAGTCTTATCATATGCAAGATCCCTCTCCCTAGGCTATGTCCTCTGAAGTACCAAAACAAAGGGATAGGCCAAAGAGAAATAAAAGTATATGCGGGCATGAGGCTCACAGAGGCACAAAGATCTGTTGGGGCCCAGGCGAGAGGCACAAGGCGATGTGCGCTTTTTTGAAGCAAGGCGCACCTGGGCAAAAAAAAAAAGGAAAAATAACATACACCAATACTATGTAGCCTAATTATATGTACACAAACAACACTCTTATATATACATATACACACACACACAGTAGTTTTCAGGTCCACTCGCCCGGATTTTCTTATGGTCCAAATTTTTCATTTCCCGATCAATTTGCAATGATCCGAGCTGCTCAATATGTTCAGAACGTGATTTTAAGGGTACCCGTGAAAAATCAGCAAAAAAATGATCGGAAAAGGCTTGATCCGAGCAGTTTTTTATTAAACCGTTCAATAAAAAATTGTTCGGATCAAGTCCTTCCCGATTATTTTTTTTTTGCTGATTTCTCGCGGATACCCTTAAAATCACGTTCTGATCACATTGAGCGGCTCGGATCATCGAAAATCGATCGGAAAATGGGAGGTCCGGACTGTCCAGACCGTAAGGTGTCCGGACCTAAAAAGAACTATATATATATATGTGTGTGTGTGTGTGTGTGTGTGTGTGTGTGTGTTTCTGTAAACATTGAAAAAAAAAAAAGCTTTTTCATTTTCATATACAGTATAATATATGTCAACTTATCCTCGAAGAGAGGAGATGGACTAATGATCGAGAGATAAGAGACGAGAGGAGAGGACCGAGAATAGAGAGAGTACAGAGAAGATCGATCAATGATCAAGAAGACACATGTGCTATTTTCGTCTCTAGTGATCGAGAGAGGAGAGATTTACAATCAACAGAAGTGAAGGCTGAAGGAGTGGAAGTAATACGTTTAACCCAGCTTTCATCCTATGGTTGTGATTAAAACTGAAAGAGGGGCGCCTATTCTCACCTTCGCTGCATTTTATTGAAGGCGCCTCGCCTGGGCTCAGTCAAGGCACTAACCCAGCGCCTTGATGCGCCTAAGAGGTGCGCCTTTAACTATGTATCAACTAGGATAACTTTCATGACTTCCTCTTCGTTTTCAGTTCATCAGCTTAAATAACTTTGATAACTTGCTGACATCAGTTATTATGAAGAAAACCATGTTCTAAAAAATCACTAGGCGCTAGTCGGGCGGACAAGGGGCGCCTAGACTTGACCACCTCGTCCCTAGGCGCCGAATAGTCAACTGCCTAATCAAGGCGTTAGACCACCGCCAAGCACCTATGCCACCTAGGCGGGGACTAGTCGGCCAAACACTGAGGAAAACAAACAGTGATCACCCATAAAAGTATTCATAATGTATCCATAAGTAATTCTCAGAATAGTTCATTGCAATAACTTGAAAGCCACACACAAGAGTACGTTCCCAAACATATCACAGTTGACTAACCATTGTCTAATTACATCTCTCCAAAATGGCCACTAAAATAAAATCTCCAGCTCTAGTGCATCAAGATGCATATAGGTAAGGACTAGTATGAAAAAAACTCGGAGACATATATCAAAGGCACCATAGTTCGTACAAAATGTTCCAAACAACACATAATTAACCTAAATAACCATACCATACTTTATCAACGTCATCATCATCACCATGGACATATTAACCACCACCGCCAGAACCATATTTCTTACCAAGAAGAACGAGCTGCAACTTGTCGTAGCCGGCGAGCACTCCAGCTCCTGCAACAGCTCGTAAGATGTTTGCTCCAGCACCCTTAAAGAGTGATTTAGGACCTTCATTCTTCACGATTTGAGAGAATGCATCAAGGGAGCTCTTATACTTGACAGCTTCTCCTGAAGTCATCATCATCCTTCTCCGAACGGTGTCAATTGGGTAAGAGGCCAATCCTGCACCAATGGTGATCCCCCATCCCAGCAAGAAACTCGCCAAGAAACTATCCTGCAGATATCAAACACGAACAATTCATGAATGCCCTAACAGAAAGTCGCTATGGCAGAGCAAAGGGTTCAAAAGCATTAAAACTAATGCCATCCACAGTGCGACAAAAATCACAAATGGGTTCAAGGCCAAGACAGGAGAACAAAAGTCATACAGTAAGGATGATGCAGAAGAATAACCGCTTTGAACTACCAAGTGTCCAAGTCTTTAATCAAAATATATGTTAGGACTCTTATGAATGTCCAAAAGCAACTATTTATGGTACCCAAGACTCATAAGGATATAAGACGTGTCCAAAATTATACACATTCACCTCGAAAGCATATCGTGTAGTTTGAATGCATAACACTAATACAATATGCGTAACTTGCTCTATGACAGGGCAAACACCGTTTACAAAACAAAAATATACACTCAGAAAAATGGAGTATAGACAGTTTCGGAAAATAAGAGTATTCCCGTCTTTGACATGAGGATAACACGGATCTGACGCATAGACATTTCCAATTGCAAATAACCAAGACACAAAACTTTTGTTCCCTCCTATTTTATTTAGTATAGAACATGAAAGCGAGAAAAAGTTACCTGCAACTTATCAACCAGAACAACCGGTTTCAGGGAATCATACATCCCAAAGTAGAGCCCCCGGTAAACTATAATGCCCACACATGAGATGTTGAATCCACGATAAAGCCCAGCAAGGCCATCAGTTTGGAGGGTTTTCTTGTAAACATCAATTAAGCCATTAAACTGCCTTTCACCACCCTTCTTGGCAGCTTTAGCATCATTAGCCAAACGTGTTCGAGCATAATCCAGGGAATAAACAAACAGAAGAGATGAAGCACCAGCAGCACCACCTGATGCCAAGTTCCCAGCAAACCACTTCCAGTAACCATCCTTATCTTTCTTGAAATTAAACAAACTCTTGAAGTAATCCTTGAAAGCAAAGTTAAGGGCCTGAAAAGGACAAAAATACAAGAAAATAAGAGATAAAATTCAAACGATCATGGATTTGTGTATTCCGCAAGCCATTCTCAAAATCACCACATGATCTGCCAACTAAATGATACGTCAAAATGGAAATTAAATCACATCACATCAGTAAGGCAAAATTTGTGATTCAGACTTCCACAAATGGCAGGATGAAGCAGCTTGGATGACCTAAATCAACTCCAGATTATACAAACGAAGACAATATCAACTTGCTTGGTTTGTTTGCATCCCTAGCTCTGGAAGATGCGTTCTGGACCATGGAATAATAGTTCCCTAGCTAGTTTTGTACAGAAAAAGGAAACAAAAGAAACAGCAAGACTTTGTTATGCTAAGTCTTATTAAATGGAAAAATATCAATGCAAGAAGAATTTTGACTAACCTGGGTTGGGAAGTATCTGATCACATTGGCAGTATTGCCTCTCCAAAGAGCAATAATGCCTTCGTCCTTGATAGTTCTTGCGAAGCAGTCACCAATTCCCTTGTATGGTTCAGAAAGTCGACCAGTTTTGAGCATCTCATCCTGATTCTGAATCAAGAGCTTAACTCGCTCTATTGGAGCAGCAGCAGTCTTGGATACAGCAGCAGAAACTCCTCCCATGAGGAAGTCCACCATAAAACCTTTAAAACCTTTTTCCGAGGGAGCTTGTACAAAAAGAGGGGATAGTGGTGATACAATTTCCAGGCCAGTGCCTTGGCATGCTGGCAACAGAGGACTCTGCAGACCTCCATTCATGTATGCACTAGTCACATTTTGTAAACCAGCATTCCTGGATTGCAAGTTGGGAGAAATCTGAGAGAAGAAATATGATTGCCCATGCATCTTCCGGAGTATTGATGGATGCTGTGATCCATCCGCCATATTTCGAACTAAGGGCAGTGACCTGCAAACCGAGAGTAAGATCAATTGCATGCACGAATCAAACAAAACAACAGTAACCTGAATAGCCATAGACTCAAGGGGATCATCAAGATAAACGGTTTTCCCTTGCCAATGGATTCGCTATAAAAATTGACGCCACAGAACTAGAATTTTCATTAAATTACACTCAAGCACCCCTCCCCTTAAATAATCAAGACACGAAGATTAATGTGAGTATTAGCAGCTCGATTTATGTTGTCCATGATCAATAAAAGCACATATAAGCCTATAACCCAGCCCAAGTCCAGGTCCCCACACAAAATAAAATTTTGAAACGAACCAAGGAAAGTGGATCAGTAAACTTTAGCAGAATCTTTGGATCTTTTGACTCTTTCATCTAATTACAGGTATTCCCTCTTTCCTTCCATAACACAAGGACATATCATAGATTGACCATTACACAGATTACAACAATGTACGCATATTCGAGAAACCTAAAATGAGACTACTGAACACTATTGAGAGATAATAAAGTAAACACGAATAACCCCACCAGACACAGGACTTAAAATAAAATGACAAAATCAAATAAACAAGAATTAGTTTAAAAAAATTACTCCTACCACGATAGAGGTTTCGAATCATGAAATATGCAGTCCCTAGACTCCCTACATATACTTAAACCATTGCTCCAAAAGGCCAAACAAGCTTAGAAAGTTCCATTGAAAGGGAGGCAATGACTCAAAAGTTAAAACAATAATTGACCTTACAATAGAGATCTTCCTTAGGCTGGCGGCCAAAAAAGAAGCAGAAAATGAAAACAAATCCAAGCTCTTTTCCCTTAAGAATCCAAAATAAACAAACATCTCCTTTAAGCTGCATGGTATTTCTATATTGATAGGTATCCACAAGCTTCTCATCCTTGGAATACTAAAACACTGTCCATCAGAACCCAAGCTACAGGCCCATCATTCCAGTATTTTATTGCAAGCAGGTTTTTAAATAAAAACCGTTCCGTAAACGGGATTTTGGACCTCCTATGCTGTTATTTACCGGTATCGGCCAATACTATCTGATAGACTGATATCGACCATTATATCGCCGTATCACGTATACCACTACATTTCCCGATTCCACTACATATTCCGATACCGCAATTTAAAACAATGGTTGCTAGTGACCTGAGCGAATAAATGGGGGAAGAAATATTCGTCTTCTACTTCCCAACCCACTGTATCTACTTCCTAGTACAATGTTAACATCAATTAGAACGAACAAGTTATGACAGTTCTCAAACATTTGAGAAGTTAACGTAGATATACACTAGCCAACTTTGCATGGGCGTATTGCTTCTGGAATCACATAGATCCCTAACAAGTTCAGGAAAACATACTAACAACCTGACATTTAATTTCTTTTGATGGCTCAATTTGATTCCATTTACTTGCCATCGCTACTAAAAAGAATGAATCAAATAAATAGTGAGCAAATTCTCGTACTATATCTGAGAGCTAGTTATAACTAATTACACGATTACATCCTCAAACCATTCAACAGCACTAGTACAGTCAACACGAACAGAGCAAGACCGCACTGAAAATCAGGTAAAGATCACAAAATCAGAGATGCAGACAAATTGTGACAAAATGAAAGCGAACCCCAAACCTGATACTTCTCGCCCTCGCCCCCCTAATTGAACTCTATGAAACATAAACCTAATCTAAATGAGATTTTCATCACTTATACAGAAAATCACGTCAGACATTCAAACCATAATCATTCGTCATTTCCATTCGTCTGTTCGATTTTCGCGATTAGAAAACGCAAATGCGAAGATCGAATGGAGAGAGAGAGAGATAGAGGAATCACCCGAGAGAGGTCGCGGAGGTGGAAGCAACGATCCTGATTCTGAGGAGAGAAGAAGGATGCGGAAAACCCACGATATTGAGCGTGAGAGTCGAGAGAGTGTTAGGGCTTGTGAGTAATTTACGGATCTGACACTGGTATGTCTTCGTTATTACGAGGTGCCACTCGCTCGCTGCAGAGCCGAGCCAGCCAACTATCCCGAGAATTTCTAGATTTCAATCCCAAAATTAGGACCGTGTTTCGATTAGATTCTCTTCTAATATAGGAGTACATTTTAACTATTTTTTTGGGATACATTGGAGGTCATGAATTTGGGACCGTTAAACAAACCAAACTATTCGAGTTTGAACTTGTGTTCTTCCATTAAAAGCTCATACAAGATTGGTTTGTAACGTAAACAAACCAAGCTTGAACAGATTTTTAAAACTCGTTAATAATTCAATCTAGGTTTGAACAAGCTACTACTCGGCTCGTTCGGCTTATTATGTATAAAAAAAATTCAAGCTACTTGATATTGGCTCGTGTTTGACTTGATTAATGCTCGTTTGAAATCGGCTCGTCTCAAAAATAAGCTAAGGTCGAACATATTTTTGAAACTCGTTTAGTTATCAAACCAAATCTGATCAACTACATGTTTGGCTCATTTATCACCCCTAGTCATGAAAAAAAAAAAATGGAAGTCACAACCTGGATTTTGGGAAGGGTATTCTCCTCTCTGGAAAGACTTGAACTCTTCAACCTACTTTTGCTTGCATTCCAACAAGTACTTTAAACTTTTTATTTCGTAATTTGGTGTTTGAAATTTAGTTCTCACATATCAAATTTGAAGGAGAGAAATAAAATTTGAAATGGAGTTTGATGTTTGAATTATCTAGTGGAACACCAACGTGCCACCTTCTCTTGAAGATCTAAAATTATTAACCAAGCTACTACAGTTAGAAAGTACTGGAAAGGTTTTTGTCTTGCTATTGATATTTTCCATCTGTCTCGGTACTTCAAGGTTAGTTGTGTCCGGCTAAATGTTGCGATGCGATCCATATCCTACTCCATTAAAGAGTCCGACTATGGGTGCACTAGACTAAACTAATGGTGTACCCATAATTTTATTGCTCAGGAAATTAAGTAAAAGATTTCATTTGGCCCTTTCCTATCTCATCTTTTGACTAAAAACTTCATTTGATGTTTTCCAGAGGTAGAATCATGCAAGCATAGCACAAGTAGAAGGTCGAGAAAATGAATAGCAATTGATTGAACAACAAGAAGTTATACATGAGCCATAAATCATGTGATCAATGAAAAAGTGTCAGGTTCTCAAGTTTGCTTGTCGACACACAAGCAGGGGACCATATGTATTGCTGTACACACAGACAATTGGAAGGATCATCAGAAATAACGTCCACCGTTGCAGGATTGGACGAAGATCTGGAGAAATATTTGTCGGAAATGGACTAAGCAGAACACAAGGAAGTTCTTTGCTTCACCAGTAACTGCTTTAGCTTTTTTATCAGTGAAGGATTTGAGCAAATGTAATCCTGGAATGACTCCCTCAAATTCTTCAATAACTCCTTATGATTCTCACTGGGGTTCACGTTAAGCAGTTTCGTGAAAAGATTCTTCCACAGATCAACCTGCCAATAGCTGAAGAATGGAGAAAGAATTTCCATTAAGTAAAAACTTTACGACATAAGAATGTAACTTTTAAAAGAGAGAAATCAGGGCAAGCTACACGTAGGAATTATGTGTCTATCAATTTAACTGAAAATCCTGTGTAACACATATCTAGGAGCATATGACCAATTTGTTGTTACATTGTTTCTCACCATAGCTCTACTCTATTAGATTTTCATTTTATTAAATGCAAATGTCTCTCCAACTGAAAAATTGGATGAAGTCAATACGAATACCTTTGGGAATCAGAAGTTCCAAAATGTACATGCTAGGATATTGACGTACTTTTGGTAAATCATGTTCAACAACAGCAGCAAACTTCCTGCATGTATGCAGAGTGAGAGAGCAAATACCGTTTGAAGGATGATTTGGGCAGATACAAATAACCACCATCGGAAGATGATTTCTTGTCAATTTCCATGTATGAATTGTGCAGCATCATATGAACAATGACACAGAGGCCATAAGTGTCCACCTGATAGTCAGTCAAATGGAAGTGTTAATGTGCAGCAAATGATAAAACATTCATGTGGATTTTCAGAAATGTGCAGTTAAGTTGACACTGGCCTGGAAAGTCCAGGGCTTGTTCTCTTGCATTTCGACACAACGAAAACCAGAAGTCCGACAGTCTCCCTTAAACTCAGTCTTGTCAGGAAACAGACTCAGGTCTATTCCCCTCCCCCAATCCACAAGACAAAGCCCCTGCACAATACGCACATTAGAAAGCACATGACTGAATCGATATCAACATTTGAGCCAACAGGAAATAACCTGATCAAGCCAAGGGCCTGTACGGTCACGAAAACCATCTTTGGTAAGGTCGTCCCTGCCAAAGAGCCAGGTAAAGTCACTGCGTTCTAAATTTGACATTGCTTATGTCACGCCAGTTTACAAACCACAATACCACAAGCAATGAAGAAAGAAAGCTACTAATCAGACCAAATATGGACCTCAAATAGCCAGTTTCCTGATAAACAAACCAACCGTTTTTCACTAGGTCTAATGAAGACCTAACAAAGAAGCTAAAAGGAAAAACAGGCATTCATGCATGCATAAGCAGTATCAGTTTCAGGAGAGTTATACAAGAACATTTTTCAATAACAAGCAGGTAAGCAACCAAAAAGGAAACATCATAAAGCTCCAGGTTCAAGCAATTATTTTTGGCCCATTTGATTTTTATGAATGCGAGTCTCCTAAAAGCTCTTTGACAACTAGAAGTTGACTGCTAGTAAATTTTTTCAGCAAGTGACGATGCACCACATCAGATTAAGCCTTCACGACTGAGGAAAAGAAGTTCAACCTAGTTCACCAGTTAACAGTTACAGGTCATCAACTGGTTCAGATTGTTCACATCATGAAATCTACTCCTACTGGAAGATCAAATATTTGGGCATAAAAGAGCCAGTTATCCACATTGATAAGTTTCATTCCTGAGTACATTGACAAGGTTTGCATCCATGAAGATACGAATTCTATTACCTAGGATAGCGAATAAGCAGATTATCTGGCTTGAAGTCACCATGAACCATGCCAGCAGAATGCAGAGTTTCCAGCATGTAAAGCATCTCTATTGTGTAGTACATACATAGAACTTCTTCCATGAACTCGCCAATCACCACACTAGAGTTTATAGCATCCTGCGGATGTGCTTGAATGGAAAAAAACATAAGGATTATAAGGTTGGAACTGATGCAAACATAGAGTATGGTACACCTACCTGGAGTGTCCCGTGTGATAAATAGTCACAGACAAGTATACTGTAGTCAGAATACAGATGGACTCTGTGCGCACAACCAAAGCTTGACCTCTGGCAACATGAGATAGAGAGAATAAGCAGCAGTTTCATGACCAGAAAATGCCAATGAATGCTTATAAATCCAGAAATGGCATACCTCCTTATCAGGGATCCGTTTATCAAGTTGACGATAAATGTAAAACTCCCAAGGAAAAGCTGGCTTTTGTATCTGCCAGAATGTCTCAAAGAATTTAGTACAGCATATTGAGGATAGATATGATGATTCTGAATTAAGTGAAAACAAAGTTTGAAGTTACTGGTCACCTTCAACGCAACAACATCATCAGGATTACTGTTCACATATGCTTTGAACACTTGAGCAAATCCACCTTGGCCTGCACAGCCTTTGATCTGGTATTTCTTTCCACCTTTGAAGATCCCGAATCCACATAGGTAGAACAATCGTTAAAAATAAGAATGGTAGAACGCAAAGAAGTGAAAAGTAAACAGTACTGTAGTATACTATTGTGAACGTAGGAAAAATTACCTATCTCAACAACTTTATTCCTTGCTGATTTTTGCAAAGAAGACAAGGCCACTTTTCCCGAATAAGCTTTAGTACTTGAATGGTATCCCTAAAACAAGTTTCACAAATGCTTGTTAAAAAAAGGTATAAATTATAAATTAGAGGACTATACATCATCAAGTCAACATAATCAACTATGATATAGATTATAACATCCACAATAACTGTGTAGCCTTACATCGTATTTTGATATTTCAGAATGCATCTTCCGCAATAGATCCTTAACAATCGAGATTGACCATGGATTAATACAACTTTTATCATTCTCTATAGAACCAGTATCACCCTTCTGCGGTAGGAAATGCAATGGATCAATCAGCTCATACCAGGTATAAAAATGTAATGCACTAAATACTCTGTTGAGAAATGCGCTGGAAAAGCAGCAAAAACAATTAAATGAGATAAGACAAGTATATTCATCAGCCTCCAATCTCCATTCCTTCAAAAGATTGGCCTTATTTCATCTAAAAAAACATGCTTTCTAATTGAAAACGATAAGAAATCATGTGAGTCAAAGTTGCCATGAAATAATGCAGGATGAGAATTATATGCTTAATTACAGAATGAGGATAGCACAAATGCCAAAAAATGGTGAAGAAATATGCAATCTGCTTTCAATGGAAGGTAAATGACTAGAGTGACTTGAGATTCAGTGATTCGAAAAAGATACTATTCTAGACTTTGGGGGAGGGTGGGAATTGGGAAAGGAATTATGTCGTGGGCCTGCAGCCAAAGTGAGACCATTTTGGTATTCATTGGACCTCAATGTTGAAATCCAGATCAGGTCCTACTATGCAAACTTACTTGAGTCCATTTTATGTTATTTATGTCATGAACTACTTTCTTTTTTTGTTTCAGAAGATTTTAGTTTAGTGATCTGTAGCTACATTCTCCCAATTCTAGCAAAATGATAACAACAACGATATTACCACATGCCGATCACAAAAACCAAAATGTTACCACATGGCACAAACAAGAAATTTATCTCCAGTTCCAGAGTTCTAGCAACATAAAATCCAAATATGTTAGCAACCTAGAGGGACAAAGAAAGAAATATTGGGCCACTATTCCAAGGCAATAAGCCTATAACACAAAAAGTCAAAAATAACATCAACATATGTGAACCCAGAAACTTGAAGGGCTCCTTGGTTCTGTATCAGACATTAACTTAAGCATACCTTCTCAAGTGAACAAGCATTTACTATTTCAGACATTCTATCGCAGAATAAAGCCTTTGCCTTCTTCAACCTCTCTAGTGGCTCAGCATTTCTAGCATTAAAGCAACATACAAATTATGAGGCATGAACATACATAAACACCCGTACATATATAGCGTCTATATATCTACACGCAAGCACAGCCCCCCCCCCCACACACATATATTTTTATTACATAGTACTATTATAAGGGGAATACCCGTTGTGGTGTGAACCTAAATTACGAGGCTGAGTCATGCTTTAGTTTCCTAAATTACCCTTTTAAATGGCTAAAGAAACTACCAAGAAGAACAACAAAAACTGCCACCCTAACTTTTTTCTCCCCTATGCCATTTGAGCACATCACGTGTGCCCAAGCGTCTATTATTTTTATATCAGTATCTGGTCTACGACACACACACACACACACAGAAAATGAATGAATGAATGGAGAACCTTGAAATGCCTAATTGATAAACCACAAGTGCATCAGTCAACTTCCCCTTTGCTTCCAGAAACAACGCATATGACTCGTACAACATAGAATTGTTCACACACATCTGATTCTGCTCCATTTCTCTGAAAACGCTTTCGAAATCAGGGCTAGCATCCATCTGGAAGACCACCACAAAGACCATCTAAATATTGAAAATCACGAAAAACGCCCAAAACATCACTCATTCTCAGCAGACAAAGACATTACATGTAGAAACCATATCTTGAGAAACCTGACGTCGTTTCGGTACCGTCCGTCAGTCTTGAATGTCCTGATGCAATTTGATATGAGCTCATCGAGATCTGTGCCGCCATGGTCGGATGAGTTGAGAGCATCAAGCGATTTCTTAATTGACCTGGATTACAAAGCAACTATAAATTGTAGATGATTTATAGAGAGAGAAAGTGTGGATGAACCCCAGGGGTTGGCCTGGTGGTCTGGTCTTAGCCTGTGATTTAGGGTTTGCTCCGTCCTAACTTCTAAGGTTCGATTTAGCAAAAAACTCTTGGGACAACCTCACCTCACACGCAACATGTGAAACGGCCATGAAGGGCTGTATGAATTAGTATGAGGTGCGCGCAAACAGGCTCGGGACACCCTTCATTCCAAAAAAAAATGTGGAGTGAGAGAAGTTAAGAGAGAGAAAAAGTGTACCGGAGCCATGGCAGGAGAGGGTCGTGGACGGGGGAATCTTTGTCCGTTCGATCTCTGCTAATCACGGCCATGTCCTCTCTCTCTCTCTCTCTCTCTCTCTCTCTCTAGATTAGCATGTGCAGATCGAAGGAGTGGAACTGAACAGTGGAAGAAATGGTTTGAGGATTCAAACGAGGCGGGGAAAGTGTTGGGCTATGCGGTGTTTGGATCATGCGAGAATTTTGAACACCCAACAAAAAAAAAAAAAAATTAACGTTGTGGATAGGCGTGTTTGGCTACGGAAATAAGTTGTCCCAACCCCTCGTAGGGATGGATGGCGTGCACCGTCCGTGAATCTAAGCCACTCCTGGCACCAACCAACTCCCTTGCTCCCTTCCCTGTTCTAAGTACTCGTGTTGTACCCGATCGACGCACGAAACAATAGAATTAAAGAATGTTTACATTGATTTTTTTGTTTTCATGCATCGAACAGAAACAATATTAGTTATTATGTTTTTCAAAATAGACTGGTTGAACCATGTAAGCACTAAAGCGTTGTTTCTGTTTTTGCTGGGAAGGCTTTTATCTCTTTTTATGAATTACTTAAAATCTTAAAGTGTAATTTAATAAATTTACAATTGTAAACAATATATATATGATAAAACCACCAATACTTTTTTGGGGAGCCTCAAGAACACCCAATAATTTTTCTCATCCCATGCTCTCTCACAATTCCCTTCCCCGCAGTCTCTCTTTCTCTTCCTTTTTTTTGGACCCGAGGGTGCTGTAGTGCACCCCGCATTACATGTGTAATGCAACCGATCTGGCCGTCCATCTCGGCAATGGACGTCTCAAATTTTTATCTGAATAATAGACGGATAGAATTTGAAGGAGTTTGGATTAAATCCAAGCCGTCCGTTCCGAGATGGACAGTCGAATCGGTCGCACTATACTGTGTAGTGCGATGGGTGCACTACAACCCCTCTGATTCCCTCTTTTTCTCTCCCCTCTCTCAATTTTAACATTAACAAAAATCAAATTTGGAATAAATTAGGATTGGGATTTTAAGGTTTTTGGGGTTCAAACACATTTGCATAGGATATTAATAGATAGATAGATAGATGTTGGTACAAGTGCATCCACATCTTAGAGCATCACCGATTCACTGAATCGATGATTGGCATGCTATAAGGATAGTTATTGCTGTAAGAGCAAGTCCAAGTCCACAAGTGCACACGTCTGGCATGCTACAAGGATAGCTATTGCGCCTATAAGAGCAAGTCCACACGTCGCTCACAAAGTGGTATTACCGAAGTCATTCTTCAGCTTGTTACACTATCACAAGGCCCCCCCCCCCCCCCCCCCCAAAAAAAAAAAAAAAAAAGAAAAGAAGAAGAAGAAAGCCATTGCACCGACTTAGTGTCATCATACCACAGTCTCAGATCCAGATCATTAAATTATAGTAGTACTTAATTTATTTTTCAATGCAAATTAAATGGCTCGGATGAGTGATAAGTTTGACAATTTTCAATTTTGATGCCAAATTTCGCACCAAGATGTTCATTGCCAAAATGTGGCATTGAGTTTGTCACAAGGGCTGCTATTCCTGATGCCAAATTTGGCTTTGGCACATAGGTGGACTAGCTCTAAGAGCAAGTACAATGGTAGTTCCAAAAATGCTAGTCTCATGGTAAAAAAATGGCATGAAAAAGAGTTTATTTGCCAAATTCTGACATTGACCTCGAGTGATTGGTAATATTACTAGAACCAAACGATTCCAATTTTTCTCTTACCTTCTCTACCTCCATTAGACTATCTACCTTCTCACATAATTGTGCTATGAACTTGATATTTTCAATTCATTGATGCATTTTGTAGATAAAAAGCGATCAGAGCCCATGAAATTTCTCGCATAAGACAAGGACCGAGCCCTTTAAAGATAAGAGAATTCTAAAAATAAACACAATTGTGGAGTAATTTTCTAATAATTCCATTCATCGTAGTTGTACAATATATATAGTGCAAACATTAACAAGGAAAGAATACAAGATTACATAGAAATATTCTACAACTATGGCATAAAATAAGATTACACAATTAAGGATATTGACCAAATCATATCCTTAATTCTAGCACTCCCCCTTAAGTTGGAGCATGTATATCGCACATGCCTAACTTGTCTAAAGAGTGACTGAAAACATTGCTGGCAACAGCTTTGGTAAGGACATCGGCTAGTTGGTCTGCAGACTTCACAAACGGGAAACCAATGATTCCGGCTTCAAGTTTTTCTTTAATGAAGTGTCTATCAATTTCCACATGCTTTGTCCGATCGTGTTGGACTGGATTATGAACAATCTCTATAGCAGAAGTGTTATCACAATACAGCTTCATTGTCTCCTGAGAGTGAATACCCAAATCCTTAAGCAAGTTCCTCAACCATAGTAACTCACATACTCCAAAAGCCATGCCTCTATATTCAGCTTCTACACTTGACCTTGCTACCACCGGTTGTTTTTTACTCCTCCAAGTCACAAGGTTGCCCCCCACAAAAGTAAAGTATTCTGATGTAGATTTTCTGTCGTCAGATGAACCAGCCCAATCTGCATCAGTGTAACCTTCTACCTTCAAGTGATTATTCTTGCTGAACAATAACCCTTTACCCCGAGCAGACTTTAAATATCGCAATATGCGTTCCACAACATCCATGTGAGGTTTACGAGAATCATGCATAAACTGGCTTACTACCCATACTGAATAAGCAATATCTAGCCTAGAATGGGACAAGTAAATTAATTTTTCCACAAGTCTCTGGTGCCTTGCTTTATCAGTAGAAGTTGCATGTAAACAATTAAACAACTTGTGATTTTGTTCAATAGGTGTATTTGCATGCTTACATCCAAGCATACCTGTTTCAGTTAACAAATCAAGAATGTATTTTCGTTGAGACAAGAAAATACCATTCTTTGAGCGGGCTACCTCGATTCCGAGAAAGTATTTTAAATTTTCAAGTTGTTTCATTTCAAACTCTAAGGCCAAGTGTCGTTGTAAGCTCTCAATTTCTTCTTGATCATCTCCTGTCACCACCATGTCATCAACATATATAATCAAAGCAGTAATCTTACCCATTCGATGCTTTAAAAATAACGTATGGTCTGAGTTGCTTTGTTTATATCCGAAGCTCTTCATAGACTTGGTAAATCTACCGAACCAAGCTCTTGGAGACTGTTTTAACCTATACAACGCCTTTTTAAGTTTGCATACCATTGTAATATCTGAGTATTTTTCCACACCTGGAGGGGGATTCATATACACTTCCTCTATAAGATCTCCATGTAAAAAAATATTTTTTACATCAAACTGAAGAAGTGGCCAATCTCGGTTCACCGCCAAAGACAGTAGCACTCTAACTGTATTAAGTTTGGCAACAGGTGCAAAAGTTTCTTGATAGTCAACCCCATAAGATTGCGTATATCCTTTCGCAACCAATCGAGCTTTATACCTCTCAATTGTCCCATCTGTTTTATGCTTGACCGCGAAGACCCATCTACATCCCACAGTTTTTTTTCCTTTTGGTAGAGTCACAAGCTCCCAAGTATAATTTTTCTCAAGCGTTGCCATTTCTTCTGCCATGGCTTGAGTCCATCTATCATCTACTAGAGCCTCCTACATTTTACTAGGAATAGGAACAGATGATAACTGTAGCACATAAGATGCATATGACTTGGACAGTTTTTGACAAGACACATGATTAGTAATGGGGTATCTAACGTTGGATTTAGGATCAGGCTCATATTTAACAGGTGGTACACCACGATTAGAACGAGGCGGAAGACGATATTAAGACACCTGAGATTCAGAAAAAAGATCATCACTACAAGTGGAGTTAGGGTTAGTTGATACCTCTGGAGGAATCTCAGAAGAAGACTGGCTCAATGGTTGTGTTGAATTGTTGGGAGGCATTGTACTATCATGAAGAGCATTATCTTCAGTATGAGACGTCTTTGGTTCAACAACCGATAAATCTTCCCTCTCATCTGAAAATTCACCTTGTCCTGAAGAATCTCCGGACGAAGAAATATTTTTCGAGGTAAAAAATGCCTCCAGTTCTGCATAATTTATCACTTCGTCTGAATTCTCTCTTGAAAATGGTAAATTAGGAGTTGGCGCCCTGTAAAAAAGTTCGGTCTCGTGGAAGGTAATATCCATGGAAACATAAAGCTTTCTAGTTTTTGGATCAAAACACTTGTAGCATTTTTTATTGTTCCCATATCCCACAAAAACACACTTCAAAACACGAGATTCAAGCTTAGTCTGTTGGCGCAGATGCAAATGAACATAAACTACAGATCCAAAAATTCGTGGAGCTAAAAGTACTACCGGTGGGAGAGTGCAATGGTCAGAAAGGGCATCCAATGGTCTTCGAAAATTAAGAACACTGGATGGCGTACGGTTTATTAAATAGACCGCTGAATTCAAAGTTTCACCCCACAAGTAAATAGGAACATGACCCCCAATTAAAAGAGACCGAGTAATTTCCAATAAATGTCGATTTTTTCGCTCTGCGACACCATTTTGTTAAGGAGAATCTGTGCAAGATGTTTGGTGAATAATCCCTTCAGAGTGCATAAATTTCATCAATTCTTTCTTTGCGTACTCACCATCATTATCAGAACGAAAGACTTTTATTGGAACACCAAACTGAGTAGTTATCATTTGATGGAACATGCGAAAAATTGAACAAACATCACTCTTGTGTTTCATTTGATAAACCCAAGTCATGCGAGTGCAATCATCAACAAAAGTTATAAACCACCTCATCCCATTAAGAGTAGAAATTGGGGCCGGTCCCCAAACATCTGAATGAACTAATGAAAAAGGTAAATCTGTCTTATGATCACTCAAATGAAAAGTAGTACGATGGCTTTTTGCTTTCACACAAGTTTCGCAAACAAAATCTGAAAGATTACATCCATGAAACAAGGATGGAAATAATCTCCTAAGATAGCCAAAAGGAAGGATGTCCCAGTCTCCTATGCCATAACCAAATTTCCTCTTTTTTCTTATTCATCGAATCTCTATTTACCACAAGAGCGTGCCCTTTTTTATCGAATTGTTGGAATCCATCTTCAAGATAGTACAATTTGCCCATTTGTCTACCACTGCCAATCTTCTCCCGAGTATGGAAGTTCTGAAAGACACAGTGAGTAGGAAAAAATAGAGCAACACAATCATGAGATTTGGCTAATTAATTCACAGAGAGAATATTACAATTTAACGACGGCACAAATAAGACACCCTGGATTTCTAACTTGGAAGATAATGGAACTGTACCAACTCCAATAACCGGAGATGATACACTATTAGCAGTGGTAATAGTGGCTTTGGAACATTTAGGAGATAAATGACTAAACTTATAGCGATCACAAGTCATATGGTCTGTTACGCCAGAGTCAATTATCCAATTACTATTTCTAATAAAAGACATACCAGACTTAGCAGTGAATGATCCAATTACTATTTCTAATAAAAGACATACCAGACTTAGCAGTGAATGCAAGGGTTGTGGCTAGATTTGCTTTTGGATCAGAGTTTGCCTCCTTATGAGATGCCTTCTTATCCTTTGGATGCCATTCTGGATACCCATGAAGTCGGAAACACGTGTCTACCGTATGACCAGTACCATTACAGTGAGTACATTTTTTATCTTTCTTTGAGATGGTTGTCTTCTGAGAAGCCATTACAGTCCCTTCTCCAATATTTTCTCCAAGCATAGCATCTTGGCGATTAGCTTCCGAACACACTATAGCATAAGCTGCCTGTATATCAGGAAGTGATATTGTAGACAGTACACGACCTCGGACCCCATCTAAATGAGGATCAAGACCAGCCAAAAACTAATACACACGTTCGAAATTAACCTTTGTGGTGTATATAGCAATATCATTAGCACACTCCATAATACATGCATCAATATCATCAAGTTCCTGCCATATTTTCTGTAGTTTGCCAAAGTAAGAAATAACAGAACCTCCATTCTGGCAGACAGAAAATACCTCGCAATAAAGCTGATAGACTTTTGACGCATCCTGATCAACCGAATACGTTTTTTTAACTGCCTCCCATATCTCCTTTGCCTTAGACAATCGAAGAAAGAGAGACCGAATATCCTTTGTCATCGCATCAAGAAGTCAAGATTTGACCAAACAGTTTTCATCCTCCCATTCTTCATACTCTTCTGACTTTTTATTTGATGGAGCAGCCTTGGTACCCGAAATATTACCCCAATGTTTTCTCCCACGGATTTTATTTCAGGCATTCAAAGACCACTCCACATAATTGGTACCGTCCAGCCGTTCCGGAGTGATGAGAGAGGATGTTTCCTGCATATGGAGACCAGACACAATAGTCGAAGATTCGTTCTTCTTTGGTGATTTAGCACCACTTACTTCAGTCATGGTGGCACTAAAAGAAAATTTTGCAGCGGAATGATATGAACAGAAACACCAACAATTGTGAATACAGGACCTACTTCAATTCCTAGAGTTTAAGAAAAGGAGATTGAAGGTGGCTCTGATACCATGAAAATAAACACAATTGTGAAGTAATTTTCTGATAATTCCATTCATTGTAGTTGTACAATATATATAGTACAAACATTAACAAGGAAAGAATACAAGATTACATGGAAATATTCTACAACTACGGCATAAAATAACATTACACAATTAAGGATATTGGCCAAATCAAATATTGACCAAATCATATCCTTAATTCTAGCACTGCCTGCATTCACCCGTTCCAGATTTGGAAATAGGTACTTATTTTTAAGAATGTAACTTCAAATTCAAAAATCATGTGTTTACGTAAATAATTTTTCTATCAATATGGATCTTATTTAATAGATCTCATTGAGATCTTCTAAACGGTGCCAAAAAAAAATCAAAAAATTATTTTTCATTTTCATTATATTTGAGTTTGAAAATGTAAAATAAGTACTTATTTTTTAAGAAGGGAATGTGGAACACCATAAAATTGTCCAAAACTTATTTCAGTATTTTTTATTTTTTTCATAACATTTTGTTTAGTTTTTCTCGTGATTTTTGGACTTAACCGTTTGCCTTGTCGAGACGAATTGGAAAAGTATAAAAAAATGGATCAATGTTTGAAAAAGTTCATATAAAACGACTTGTCTTATACTTTTTCGTCTTTAGTGAATTTTTTTTTTTTGCTTTTGTCATAAATATTTTTTACTTTGCAGACTCCTTGTTGAGACGGATATTTAATCCAAAAAATATAACTCAAACCTAACAAATATTTAGAAAAAAAGAAGAAGAAAACACATAAAACGTGGAAAAAAATTACTCCTATATAAGAACCCATCCGTGTACATGAGATTAAATTATTTCCACCAGCGGTAGAAACGATGAATTTTCTACCACTGTCGTTATGGGTCTTACTGTGCGTTTATTGGTGATTCAAAACCGTTCATCTTCAATGGCCCACAGAATCATAAGGTCTATCTTATAAACTAAAATTCAGCTTGTGATATCCAATCAATTTTTTTATTTTTTATTTGCGTAAACACACTACTAAATCTGTCACACAAGTTGAACAGCTTAGATTATAACATTAAATGTGTTGTAGGACCCACAACGGTGGTGGAGAAAAATCCACCGTGGAAAGAATTTAATCTAAAAAAATCCTTACATTCACATGGGCTACCAACCATTTTATAGTCACAAATATTTACACAAATCTACTCACATTCATCTTGAGATCCACTTACATTACATCTTCAGTGTATGTGGGACCTAGGGGTGAGAAAAAATCTGTTAAACCGTGAATCCAGTCCAAATCAATCCAAACGGGAAGGTTTGGTTCGGGTTTTTAATAGTATGGTTTGGTCATGGTTTAAAAAAATTAGAAACTGTGTTATATGGTTTAGTTTGTGGATTCACGATTACGGTTATGGTTCCAAATCAATCCTAACTGTATATTACATACACACATACACACACACACACACACACACATATATATATATATAAATTAATACCCAATAACTATGGGAGCTTTAGTCAACTACTTTATTAATTTATTGATTCTATTAATCTACCGCAATATTTAATTTACTTCACTGCCAAGATAATGATATGAACCTTGACTTGAAGTGATATCACAAGTTGGTTTTTTACCTAGATGCTACTACTGTCTTTTTGCTGTCTTATTTCAATTCAATAGTTTTAGAAATTATTTTTGGCCTTTTTATTTGTTTAAACTATCTTAATATATTTAGTAGTCGACATTCTTAATTGGTTCATTTTAGTGACTTACCAACATTTTATTTTCTTAGTTTAAGATTTGAGGCAATTTTTGATATCATACTATTAATTAGTTGGTTGATATTAGTGTCTTTTAAAAATTTGAATGGAATTGGTTTAAATATATGTATTTTTTTAATTTATCTTCATAATGTTAAGTACTTTAAATGTTTTTTTTAAGACAATAGCTTAGTTTAAAGCAAATCGTGGTTTAAAACAGAAATCAAATCGTATTTTAATGGTTTGGATTGGTTTGGTTTTATGCCTTCTGTGGGTTGGTTTGATTCTCCAAATTCATAATCCGTAAGTATTGATTTGATTCTTGATTTATTAAGAAACAGAATAATTCGGACCGTGCTCACCTTTAGTACGTAGGACCCATCAAAAGATGTAAATAAGTGTAAAGTACTAGTGGATACCCATGCCTGAAGGCACGACGCGACGTATTCTAAACACAGTCTAAATGAAATATTAAATTGTACTTTTATGATTTTTTTTTGGATATAACGGTTATTTTTAACTCTATCTCACATAGACTGAGTTTCATGTATGTGCATGTATATCCCACTTCATATGAGAGACGGTTACAAATAACAATTAACTGAAAAAATTTTCCTCCTCCCAACAAAATCTACTTGTCGAAATTTCAAATTCGTAGAATAGTCTAACACAATATGTGTTATCAAACTGGTGTAATTCCATTAGTTGCATCCAAGTATAGAAAAATAAGAACCTTAGCAATACAATGCCTAACATAATAGTTTTCGTAAGCTAACATAAACCAAGAATTCTTGTTATAAACATAAGAGTTTCCTTAAGTTTACATAGCCAAGAATTCTCTCTCTATTGACTGTAACTTTTCCAAATAGCTAGTGAGATAAATAGAGAGAACATGATATTTATCGAATAAGTCGAATATGTGATAGATACCACGGTATTTACTGTTCATTCAGAGTGGTAGTTTGCGGCTCCGATATTGAATAGCCAACATTGGTAAACATGAACGGGTATATATCTTCTTTTGCCAATCAAAAAAAAAATTGAGAGAGGAATGCTCTTTGTAAATATTTTTGTCAATTTGGATTCAATTATTACGTATTTTATAATATAGATGCCCAAATCATGGAATTAATTATGAAATTTCTTTGGCCAATAAAATTTGACCTTTGTAAATATTTTGGTCAATTTGGATTCAATTATTACATAATTTATAATATAGATGCTCAAATCATGGAATCAATTATGAAATTTCTTTGGCCAAAAAAATTTAACCTTAAACTTATTTAGAAAGTCATATATATAGGATATAAAATTAATACTGAATCAGGTTTTGAAAAGGGGAACAAAATTAAATCAATCAAAATCAATTAAAAAAGGAAGAAGTATGTTTAGAAAACGTGTAAATCTTAAAAGGAAATCCTCCTTAATGTTAGCAAAAATTTTACATTATTGTAGGTTTATATATTAGAAAATATTAACTCAATCTGACGACTACAAAGTTAGTAGGAAGAATAATCGAACGGTTGTAGAAACTGCTATGTTTGTCTGTTCAGACATTTAGATGAAAACCCATTCCATTTTATAATATAGATTTGTGTGAGTGTTCGTGATTATATAATATAATAAATTAATAATAATAATTGTGGTGCTATAGCCTCTAGTACATGAAATTTTTTTCAGTGCCGAACGGATATCATGCGGTGTCTGTTCGCGCATCTGAGCTGTCCATTTCATATTTGAACGGCTGAGATTTGGAGAGAGAAAAATGAGAGAGAAAGTGTTGGAGTGAGAGGAGAGAGAATTTCAATCCGAACTATCTAAAAGTCTATCGGACGGTTCGAATGTGCCGAACAGATACAAAGTACGATGTACCCGCTCCGCACCCAAAAATCTCTCCCAGTTCACATCCAGAAATGAAGAAAAACAGCTGAATCACCAACCGCAGCAAGAACTATTTCTGCCTCTTCTTCGACGCATTCCCTCTCCCCGCTCCCTCTCTCTCTCTCTCCCCGCAAACGACCAATTCCCCTTTATTTTCTCTCTCATCAACAGACGAAGAGAGAGGGAGAGAAAGAGGGAGGGAGGGAGAGAGAACGTACATCTCCGGAAACCCAGAAAGCCTGGGTTGTCTCACCGAAAGCATCAATGCCTGCACAGAAGCGTCACTCGCCGTCAGAGAATCTTCTCAACGGCGACAGCTCTCTTCAGCAGCAGCATCACCGTCGTCACCAGCAGTCGCGATGGGAACGAGGAGCTGAAGAAGAAGAAGAAGAAGAAGAAGAAGAAGAACATGAAGGAGAAGGAGTAGAGCGAGATCCAGACGACGAAGAAGTGAAAGAAGAAGAAGATGACGAAGAAGAAGAAGAAGAAGAGGAGGGTAATAATTCATGGCGTTCGCTTATATATAGATACTTAAAATATATCTGTGTTTGTGATCCCTGATTTGGCTTTTTTTGTGATACTCTCCATTATTACTCCTTAGATTCCGATGGAAGCCGTTCGTCTGACGACCCTGCAAAACTACCCGAGTACTCTCTCTCTCTCTCTCTCTCTCTCTCTATATATATATATATATATACACACACACACACACACATCTTTGTATATACACACACACTAGAAGCTCAGGCACGTGGTGCGTGTGCAAATCGCAACGATGCAAAGAGGAAAATCTTGAATTGAGAGTAATTTGTAATGAAATCTGGATGTGAACGTAGTGCTAGTGGCTACTCTACCACAACACCAATCACACCCACGTGCGTGGCACTGCATGATAGTAATGGGAGAACAACCACTTCGAAACTACTTTGCATAACGGGAGAGCAACCACTGCATGATGGTTATGCAAAGTAGTTTCAAAGTGGTGGTTCTCCCATTACCATCATGCAGTGCCACGCAGGCAGGTGTGGTTGTTTTGGTGGAGTATTGTGATCCTAGCATTATTGATGTAGAAAATAAAAAAGAGGGGAGAAGAGATTTGGGGCAACATTTTTGTTTCTTCCTGTATTGGTAGTTTCTTTAGGTAGTTAAAAGGGGCAGTTTGGGAAAAAAAGTGTGAGCTAGCCTCAAAACTGTTCCCCTTTGTAATAGTAGTAGGTATGGGTTTTATGTGCATTTATGTGCCTGCATGTATGCATATGCGTGGATGTGCTTCGTGTTGAATTGTATGTGGGTTGCATACTTGCATGTATTTGGTTTCTACGTTTAGCCGTATGATTTGTGGTCAGGTTGATTTATGTGCGTTATTTCTGTCTCTTGCTTTGGGTTCAATGCCTCTCATATCTCACGAGCTGTTGAATAGCCGGATATATACATTGTTGGACGCAGTGCTTAGCAACTCAAGCTTTTGAGTAACCGGTATCGGAGTTGAAGTTAGAATAGGTCTTGGATTCAAGCCTTTCTGTTTGCATTTGTTTCCCATTTGTATTCTGCTTCTCCCATTTGTAAGTTTCACTCTATCCATAGATATGTGCATCTACATGTGCAAGACAAGGTTGCACATGAGTGAGTGTGTTGAATAACTTGACATATATATTGTCTAGCTTTTTGCTTTTCCAGCACCATTTCTGAGCATTGACATGTCTGTGTGGAGTATTTCTCTAATTGGACTTGGTTCAAAGAATGTTTCATTCTTGGTGAACTTTGGTGCATATTTTGTGTTGGTTGAAGTTTATTTTTCTTTGTGTTGATGGCTAGCTTCTGCTTGGTTTGATGCGCAAGAGGGCGTTGCACATTGCAATTTGCTTTTGTTCAATGTCTTATCTTTGTTGCTGTTCTCTAAAATACTGCTGATCTTGGGTGTGTTTGAAAGGTTTTGCGAAATGCAAAATTGGTTTTCCTGCTTCACATGGCTTTGGCAATTCATCTGCATCAGATGCATAAATTATTTTCTTATTTTCATGTCAGCCGGTAGTTGAACAATTTTTTATTGGTTGTAATTAACTTCTTACCATGCAATGTACTTGATTTACCGAATAAACCCTACTTGATTTGTGCCATTTCTGGGGCCTTTGATATATCATGGATTCATGCTATATCTGGGACCTGCTTATAACAGAACCTTATATCCTTCATGTGTGTTAACGTGCATGCTTTCATGTGCAACTGTTTTGTCTTTTTCTTAGGCATTATGATTCAGCTTTATTCTTCCTTCATCATATGCCCCACTTTGATCACCTTTGTTAATTTATTTTCAAATTTCCCTAGCATTTTGTGGAGTGTATGTGTAATGATGGGTCAACTAACAGTGCTGCATTAAGCTGGTTGTACCTCGTTGTTGGATCGGTAATGATTTTCTTTTGAGGTTCTTGCTTTTACCATTTGACATTTCTCTATGTGCGTTGTAGCCTTTGCTCTTTAATAAAGCTTGGTCTCGTACTCTTGCGTCGTTTTGGTGACAATTTAAGATTCATGTGGATGAGCGAATCAGGAATCAATTCGAAGATCCCAAAGGATGGGGACACAGATTTGTTAAATTGATTTAAATTGAGTTGGATGAGTTTAGGATGTAGTTGTTTAATTGTCATTGCTTCCCATTTTGTTTTTTTTTTTTCACTAGTGGATTTTTTTTTGGCCATAAGTTAATTCATTAAGAACCAAAGCAACAAAAAAAGAGAGGACCATGGTTATGCCCTTGAAAATCCAAAACAAGACCAAACCAAAATGCCAAAACAACATAGGAGGGAGCCTCAAAAGATTAACCCATCCCCTACGACACTTAACAAGACTACACAAACTGTCCAGGAAAACAAACGTTTATGCATATTCGATTGGCGGTGTAACAATTGATGAATGCATCAAACAAACCTTTGTCAAGTGTTGTTCTGAAATTGCATATTAAACTCTCCTAGACACTCCTTGTGGGCCCAGTCTGAAATATCGTAAAAGGTATACCCATCTATCATTCGCTTTGGAATATATTTCGTAGCATTGCTATTTGTGGAACCGCAGTGCTATAGACTGCACCTGCACCTTCTCTCCATCTAAACAGCCATATAACCAATTGCAGACAACACCATTGCAAGTTCTAAAGCTATCCTACCTAAAAAGTGGCTGTTGAGGCATGTCTGAGCTACGAACTATGCCTGCGTTTGTTGCTTTATACTGTGACAAGGAATTGATAGTCGTCTTACAAGTATTGCAATTTGGTACTCTACTTCTTGAAATATAGTTGCATTACTTCCAAATTGATGTGGTGTTTGTCTACTTCAAGCAACTCGCTTTATTCCCCTTCTCACACATAAACCATGTACCTGAAATTGGTTTCTGTTTTCCTGTTGTTTTCCAAGAACTCTTGTGTTCGTATTAAGCAACTATGAGTTAGAGGTGTTGTGACAAGCTTGACTGATTTTTTGTTGTTTAGTCTATGTGAATAGAGTTGACACATCTGTGATAAATTAAGTTGTCTTTTTGCAGATGGTTAATTGTGCATCTATCAACTCTTCGTAGCTGTGTACAATGTCCAATATGTCTAGGTATTGTCACTATGCTCAGTTCCTGTAAAAATCCATTTGGAGATTTGATATATGTTCAATTTTTTGTGCATGTTAGTTTACCATTGGTATTTATGTTTGAAATGTCTTGAATCTGAATGGTTATGGTTGGAATGTTTGCTAGGATGTGAAAAGCTAAAAAGCTATTTCTCCATTGTAATATCACCATTGGCACTAGTCTCCATATATATTATTTTGTGAAGTTTTAAATGTGGGAGTATCGAGAGGGAAAAGGAGAAACTCTAAAGTAGTAGTCAACCAAATGTTTACATACTTTTCAATGGGTAAATAACATAATACTGGACTGTTTGTTTGTTTCTTCAGTTGAAGTTTAGTACTCCACATATATGATCAACTGCAGTTTTTCTGGGAAAAAAAGTTAGACATTAATAGAATCAACTTCATGGAAAAAACAGCAGGAGTTCACCTATGAACATCATATTTCTCTTGATCTAACAGAAATCCCAAGACATTGTTATCTTTTAGTTATCTATAGGTCAGTATGGGTGGTGTGTATTTCTACATGATTTTGACTGTACTTTTTAGTGTCGCTTCTAGGTTATGTTCAAACTGCATGTGAAGCAGTGATATGTAATAAGCAAAATTTGGGCTCAACTACTGTGAGTTGGTGAAATGGTGATGCTTCTAACTCTTTGCCGAGTGCCAAGCACTCCTGAACTGAATAGGGAAGAAATAGGTTGAGAGGATGGATCCTTTGTACTTCAGTATTGTGTAGTGCATCAGGTCATGAGAGAGCTCTTTTCCTAGGCCCCTTCCTCTCAGCTCTCGGGCCGAGTTTCCTCATCTTTGCAAGGAGGTTGTTTTGTGTAGCCTTGTTGGATGTGTCATCATGCATACGCAGGGTATGTGTCTTGACCTACATTGTAAACTTCTACATTTTGGTAGTAAAATTGCTTTCTTACCCAGGAAAAAAGGTATGTTTAATTTGCAGAATTCGTGTTATTTAGTATTCGTGTGATTTGATTCACTTCAGCTTAAGAAGTCTTTCTAGACCATTACCTTGAAGTCCTAGCAACAAGCAGCATTGTCCTCCTCAGTGAGATTATTATATGGAAAGTGTTCCCATTTCCAATCCATGGCGCATTCAGAATTGAGTTTCGGACTCGATTTATGAGTTTTTGTACTTTAGTCTTAGCTCTGCCTTGTCAGGACTTCTGTTGTTTTTTGCGTAACGCTTGGGTAGTTTTTGATTGAGGACCACACCTTAACTGTAGTTTCCCTCGCTTTATGTGTTCGCTAATTACCAGCCATAATTTACTTGCACATAGGGTATTCTGCATCTTTCCTCTTTCTTATGGTGTAATGAACATACTTTTAAGGTTTTCTGTTTCTTTATTATGGTATTGGCTCAAGAAACTGACTTCCTACTCGGGATTCCGTGCTTGGTTTTTATTGACGTTCATGACACATTTGGTAAAGTGGGGTTTTTGAAAAAGTGGTCTCCTCTGTTAAACCACTAGGTAACAGTATAGCTGTCGGCTCCACCAGTAACAGGAGACTCAATGTGAACGAAAATTGCAGGTGTTATGGTCTGTTGCTGTTGCCCTTACCCATATCTTGAGTGTAAATGATTTTCAACTAATCTGACAATAGAAGGCTGTTTCCCCCATTTATTTTAGCTCTGAAAGCTTGTGTAAAACACATATTTGGATGACAATCTTGGATGTACATCATTTGAATGACCAGTCTTGAAGATCTACTACACTTGACTTGCAAACAAGGCTTGAACTTAGTTCTTTTCTTTTTGGATAATTTTCAATTGATCCCTTTAAAAATTGTGATGATTAATATTGCTTTTGAGGGCAGATTTCTTGACCAAACATTGGAATACCCCATTTACTTGAAAACTTTGAGTAATATACTTATGATTTTCGCAGGGATCATTAAGAAAACAAGAACTGTGATGGGATGCATGCACCGTTTTTGTAGGGAGTGCATTGACAAGTCAATGCGCCTGGGGTATGCAACATAACTCTGATGTTATAACAATTACTTGACTCAGAAAACAATTTGGGTGCATCGTCTTGGGCTAATTTAATGTGCGAGTTGATTTAAATCCTAATAGTCTTAGACTTTAGTTGCTTTGTTCGATAATTGATCATTGTTGCAGGAATAATGAGTGTCCTGCCTGTCGTACACATTGTGCCAGTCGACGTTCTTTGAGAGATGATCCAGAATTTGATGCCATGATTGAGATCCTATATGATGACATTGAGAAGTATGAAGAGGAGGTACAAGTATATTCATTTTTTTGAACGGCAAAGAAAATTTCATTCATCACAAGGATAAAAAAATGAAATTGATATAATAGGAAAAGATAAGCAAAAATGAAATTGGTTCTAGTATATTCATGATTAAGCCCGAGAGTACTTTGCTATGCATTTCTGAGATTTTGTATTTGATTTGCCCACTTCTTGTTGAATATTTGGATTCAGGAATTGGCTTTTCATGAAGAGGAGAAGACTCGCAACAAGCAGGTAAGTGTCGGCTGACTCGGCTTCATGTTTGCAGATGAATGTCTTCTGGCTTGCTTGCTTGCTTGTTTTTTTGCACAATTTGTCTTTTACGGACCATTAGTACGTTTTAGGGAACCAGGAACCACTTAAAATGGTCATGGTTGCTCAATATGGATGCTTTCACAGCCTTGGTGACTAGAAATAGAACAAAACTCATGCATCTACTTCCCAACTATTTTTAGAAAGACATCCGAGTTGCTGATTTCGTGCTGAAAATTCTTCGACAAGCAAAGGCTGTGTTAGCATTACAGCTTTGTAGAGGGATTTATCAATGGAAATAGAATAGTACGGGAAGCCAAAAATAAAATTATCTTCACACTTCATTTCTTCTTATTATGTTTGCCATCCCTCTACCAATTTTCACCAAACACAACTAAAGGGGACTGGGGTTTCAAATGAGGTGTTATAGACACATAATCTAGTCAATCATGGACGTCACTGGTTGAATCTATTTCAAATCAGCTCCGACCTAATTAGGCATCTTAATGGAAACCATCCTGGCTTGTGAAAAGGCTAGCGGGCAAATTCAGGCGCAAATGGTGCTTGAATTGTGAGCTTGATTTATATACATGATTACAAGGTTACTAGTTTTGGTATTTGTCATTCCTTTCCATGGTTACTCTCTCTCTCAGGAATGGCAACGGGGCGGGGCGGGTTTTTGCATACTCCGACCCAAAAATCATTACCCGCCCCGACCGGGTTTTTTTGGGGTATCCCGATCGGGGAACGGGTTTACCCGCCCCGCCCCGTAAAAATTAAAAAAATTAAAGTACAAGTAAAAAATTTTAAAAAATGCAGAATAAGAATAAAAATTATCTAAAAAATAAAAGTTTTGAAATTATTTGTGTCTTTTGGTATCGCGGTTTTATCTAAACTTTTAATTGCAATCAGTATTTTAGATACTTCATTCCATTTCTTTATGTGTCGGATTTATTATAAATATTTGAAGAAAACTTTTTAAAAAATCCACTAAACACCAATACATATCAATTTTTATTTCTTTTTTAAATTTGATTAGACTACTTGATAGTAAAGAGACATTGTTTTTTGGATTAATGCTAAAAAAATTAAAGGACATGTATATAAGTATATATACATATATAAATAAATACATATCCATATATATACACACACTGGATCGGGTAATTTCGGGGCGGGGTACTTTCGCCCTGAACCCTACCCAAACCCGGTCGGGTTTGGGAAATTTTACCCCGACCCGACACCCGAAAATGGAGTGAAAACCCCGCCCCGTTCGGGGCGGGGCGGGTACGCTTGCCATCCATACTCTCTCTCTCTAGACAGGACCTTTCTTGAATCTATGACCCATACTATATTATCATTTTTCATTTGGAACTCTGCTGGCTTCATTCTATAGAATTGGCTAAGTTTCCCTTTTACATGGTTTAAGCAACATATCGGGTCCCTTCTCTATGTGATTATGTGTCTATAACACCTCATTTATCCTTCTCTCTGCTTCATGCTTAACATTCACACATATGTCTTAGTTTTTGTTTGTGGGGTTTGCTTTTCACTATTATATTGGACAGATTCAAGCATCAATTGCCCAGATTTCGCAGCGACAATCAGAAGCACTCGTAACACGGCGCAAAGCGGGTAAAGAAGCAAGATTACCACGCAATAGTGGGAATTCTTATCCCAGAAGAAGAAGAAACACCAGGGGAACAGAGCCTGAAGGATCTGATGATAACGAGGATGAAAATAATCATGATGGGAACAAAGATTCATCATCATCTGATGATCGAGGAACGGAAACTAAGCGGAGGAGGTACAGGAAAAGGGCAGGGGCTCAGCCCTCCCAGCCTTCTCCCTCAGCTGCAAATTCAGAAGGTGGAGCCATTGAAAACGATTTAGAAGCAAGCAGAGAAAGTAAAGGTACTTCATGTGGGCCTGTCAACCCAGAAATGCTTGCTTGGGGAAAAGGGGGTGCTCGGAGCAAGAGTGTCCGGAACACCCGCATAATGAAGCTGACTAAATATCTTGAAAACTTGAAGGAGAAAGATGACAAGGTATTGCTATATTATATCAATTTCTTTTCAGGTGCAATGAACAGTATGTCATCCACAAACTTTTATTATGTACTCAGGTTTTGAGGCTATAACATTCTCATCTAGGTAGTGTTGGGTTTGCCAGATTAATCTAGGGATGAATTGAATGGTCATTCATTGGCCTCCTAATTGAATGACATTCACCTAAATCGGTGAATGATCATTCCATTTGTAATGACCACTCGTCATCTGTTAGCAAACCCAACAGCGGAGTGTGTAGCTCAGTGAACGACCATTTCATTTTGTGTTCACTCCAGCAAACCAACGCTGCCTTAGTTCTTGTGTTTCACTAGTGTTCCAATAACCTTTCATGTATTGCATTCTGTGGTTTCAATCTCTCTCTGTTACTGCAATTTAAGGTTCTTTTTTGCAGTTAGATGTCAATCTCATGCTTATTTCTTTGGAGAAACAAAGAATGCAAGGTTTGCGGCACCTCTACCTCTGTTGCCCACCAGGCTTTTCAGTTGAATGCCTCAAGGATGTAAGAGTTCTCTATGCTATCTTTCCCTATTATATGGCAGACATGTTTTGGGGCACGTCCAAACATTATTTTGTGTGTGGCAGATATAGAACCTTTATTCATTGAAAAGAAGAGAGAATGCATAGATACAAGGCAGAAATGAAGAAACTACAACTAGGGGATTACAAGTTCACAACATAAGAGAAATATTAACGAAGACATTCCAATACCTAATAAAAACTATTCAGGCATGAAATCATAAAGAGAAAAAGCATCAATAGCTATGTTATATGTATTATGTGTTGGGCAAGGGGACCCGCGAACCTAATCTTGTTTTTTTCTCGAGACCCCGAATTTATATAGCTTTTCTAACTTGCTATTTGCATGCGTGATGCTTATACCATGTATAGTATGTTGCTCATGAGACACAATTACGGACTGAAGATATTGAAATACTATTGGTGAAGAAGCTCTTCAGTCCCAACGGTTTTCAGACCACTGTTGACCCTTCAACCTTAATGGACAACAACGATGTGCTGCAAATTGTTGGAGGGCAAGAAACTTTGGCAGGAATCAGACCAGATTGTGCTTCAAATAGAAACCATTTGGTGAGTAAACAATCTCTAATATGCATGTGTGTTTGTTGGGTGCTTTTGGTAATCATTGTCCTCCCTTTGAATCCTACATTTCTTTAGACTGTGAATCTGTCGACAGCCGATTCATGTATTTGATGCAGAAGTTCATCAGAAGTTAGTGGAGTAGCCGTATGATCAGCGTCACCTTCCTTGGTCACTTGTTTCTGCTTTGAACGTTCAGGACTCCAGTCGTCCAAAATAATTTGTTTTGCCTTAACTGTTTTCGAGTTCACTGGAAGGAAAAATGAACTGCTTTGGTATTTATCGGTGCTTCAGTGTTCCGAATTAGTAGTTTTGCACTGTCATAATTATCTACATTTTCTGTACTCTTTCAGGTTCTGGCATATCGACTTAAGGAGAGATACGACTGTGAACCCAAAGCGGGCCTTTAGTAGAGGACCACACCGTGTCTGGAAAAGAAGAAGATGTAACGACGTGTAGCCTGATATGTGTGCTGAGTTTTTAGATAACATGCTGCCTGTAAATTGCTAAGGAATGAGGAAAAAGAGGGGAGATACCTTTAGCTGGTTATGTATGTGTTCAAATCTATGGAGTTAGGAGTTACTTGGACTTGTACAATGGATCCAACCATCTAAAAAGGGTTTGATTCCGTTTTTCTTTTTGGTAAACTGATTCCAAAATTCTTTTTTAGGTATACAAGCTTGTACATGCAGGTGCACTATATTTGTTTTTATATTTTTTGGAAAAGTAGAAATGAAGAAATATGGGTCTACAAAGTGTTTGGCGTTGGTTAGCCAAGTATGGCGGGAATTAGTTTTGTCTCCCTTTTTTTCTTTTTCCAAACCTGTGAAGTGGATCGAGGCTTGAACGTAAATTTTCTCAGAACAAAAATTCCAACATTAAGCTGTTTAGGCTTAAAACCCTCTTCATTTTAGTTCCTGTTTTAGTTTGTTCCAGTTTCCATGTCCGTAAAAACCCTCCGCGTTTTTGTTCTGAGACCCTTGTTGACGGGATGGATAAAGTTGGGATTCAAACGCGTGACCCAAAAAAAGGAAGAAAAAGCTGGGTATTTATGTGATTTCATATTCATAATAACTTATTTTTTGTCAGCTTGTTCCAATATTGTTATCGCACCCGGCGGTGATGCACTGCGCTCTGTTCATGAGTAGCCAGCATATTTTCATTATGATTTGCCATCAACTAAAAAAATGTGTGGATAAAGGTGATTCGTTAATGAATTTGCACATTTCTACAGGTTGTTCGATTACATTGCTACCCTTTTGTTCCTTCTAGCTTCTTACAAAAGAATATGCATAGTTAGTATCAATACAATGATGAATTGACAGCACAATAAGTTGGTTCAAGAGTGCTTGAACGACCGCCCCCCTGGTTGTGTTCGTCGATTGTCACCTCATATTGGAGGCGGCGCTGGAAGCGGCTGCCACGGCACTTACAAACTTTCGCCTATCTTGTCTTCGGTTAACACGCAATGTGGGGGACTTTGGTTTTGTGATTTCCCTCAAAGACCTATTATGCATCATCACGTTGTTGGCAATCAGTACACAAGCCAAACTCAACTCAGAGGGCAAGATTATTGTTTTCAGAATCAGAACGTGTAAGGCACTTTTCAAAACATTCGCTTGGTATTCAAAACTTGTTTTTCGGCAAACTTCTAGAATTAAACGGTGCCTGTGTTTTCAAAAATAGTTTTCTGAAAAGTGTTATCAAAAGAACTTGATTCTAAGACAGTAAACAAATAGTGTTTCCGTACTTCTGTGGTAAGAAAGGATGAGCAAAGTCTGGCACCGGTCTTGCATGAGGCACCAATGTCCTTCTCAATTGCTTCAAGGCCTTCTCTTCCTCCATCTATAAGACCACCAATAAGTAGATTATAGATTAGAAAATACTCCTCCCATCATCTCCTTTTCTATCACTTTAAATAACTTTAAGCACACGGTTGTTATATACCATCTTTGCAGACTCGGCCTCCTCTCTGTATCTCTTATATGTCATCTCCTTCTCCTTAATCTGTCAAACATGCCAGTAGAAAGAAGTCATCAAATGGGCATTGAGAAACGCCTAATGTATAGCATTTCTTTGCATGAGAGAGTTCTATGCATTTGGAAACAATTATAGACAAAGAAACAATAGCAAGAAAAACATTTCATGAAAGAATAGCTATGGGGAAAGGTTTTGGAAGTAAAAATTCCCAAAAGTCAAAAGAGTTGTATCTTATGCTGTTCTTTCATTCCATTAGTATCTTTCCAGCTCTAAGCTTTTGGAAAGAAGTAGAAACAAAAGTAAGAAAAACAGTTCAGGGGAAATGAATTATGGGGAAACGTTTGGGAGTAAAAAAGTCACAAGAGTTGTATCTTATGCTATTCATTCTAGTAGAAGCATGCTATATACCTTTTTATCGAACTCTGCTCTATCCACGGCTCGATGTTCTATGTGCAGATTGAATTCTTGAACCTCTGTCAGTGGTTTGCGTACTTTTTCAGGAACTGGAATTGGGTCCCTACAGATTGGTGGCCATAATAAATAGTCAGTTACTTGGTTAGAAGGGTGAAAAAAACTCACGCATTCAGCACATTGAGAGTCTTACTCTTTCAATATTGGCTGTGCCTTAAAAATCCTCATTTGAGCTTCTTCCTCCTCCATTCTCCGCCTCTCTTCCATTTCCCTCTGCATTTCCTCTTCATGCCTTGTCAAACTTTCCAATTGGAAAGGTTCTGGTTTTGTGCAATGCTTCGGCTCCGGTTTAGGCGGAATCTGTATGCAGTTAGGCATTTTTAATAAAGCCCACTTTTTGAGGCCTGATAACAAATAGAACTAAGGGCTAATAAGTTTCTGTACCACAGGATAATCAGTGGTATAAGGGTATGGGTTAGCCTTTGGAATCCTGGCTCTCTCCTCTTCAATCAGTTTCTGCACAACCTCCGTCACAAATTTCCTCTCTTTCACCGCTCCTCTTTCCTGATGATGTCATATTTTGAATAAAGAGCATGTTTGGTGTAAACAAACAAATCGACAGCAAATTTTTTTGTAAGGATGTTCATACCTCTGTGTGGAGATGGAATGGGTTCGGTGTAGTGTTCCTTGGAATTCGTTTCTCATGGTGAGCTTCCGAACACAATGAAAGCTAAAAAAGAACATTTATATAATGAGAAAAAATGCAAACATATTTTATAGCTCAACTGGAATTGGAATTCTACAGAAAAGTTCTATAATAACCTTATCAAACAGGTCAGCAACGTTTGCGGGTGGGGGAATCCTTTCATCTGTTGCAAAGTGAAACTCTTGAGGAACAGTGACGTGCCGCTTTGTGTTGCAAAACATACCTAGATCTCCTTTACTTTCAAATATCTGCAAGATTCAAAGCATTTGGACATATTAAACTGTAGAAATGAACAAGTTTTTTTTTCTTTTGCTGAGTAATATAATTATAGAAGTGATATGATGATTGCAGTGCAGGTATACCTTCTTATTCAAAGGCCTTGCTTTGAACTTTGGGACATTTTCAAGTACTTCCTTTTCCAATTCTTCTGATGTTTTAATCCTCGGAGGCCGTGCCCTCAGAGATGTTTGAAGAAGGGGTGATTTGGGTGCCGTAAGATGATGAGGTTTCCACTGATGTTTCTGTAATAGACAATGTCAACAACTTATGGCGACTACACACGACAGAAATTTTCTAGTAATAGGTTTCCACTCATGATTACAGACAATGTCAACAACTTATGGCCACCATACACCACACAGTTTTTTCTAGTAATATTTACTGCAATTAATAGCGATTTTCATACTCCAGTTACTTGAAAAAGAATGGCAGTTTCATAAAAACTATTTCTACATCAGAGAGGATCGTAACAAAATTTGAAAAAGGTGAGGATATACCTGAGGAGCAGATTCTGTTGAGGCTATAGTTGATGTTTCTGCATTGTGATTGGCCCTTTCCATAGTCTCCAAATGAAATTCCTGCATTATAATTCTCAATTGAGATCTTGTGTGATTTCACTATATTCTTGCTTCTACCAATTTCATGCACAGCATACCTGAAATTCTGGTTGATGGGGTGTAGATCTTGGAAGTGGTGGTAAGCTTGGAGCTTCAAAAATCTGCAAGGAGCAAGGAATCGGATCACAATGCAATATGTGGAAGAAGGGAATCCATAATAACAACCAAACTTAAGAATAAGTACCTTCTTGTTTAGAGTCCGAGCCTTAAACTTTGGAATTTTAGCCATCATCTCTTCCTCAAGTTCAGCAGAACTCTTGACCCTCACTGACCGAACCCTCTGAGCCGTTTCAAATTCAGGTTCCTTTGGCCTGGTCAGTGTAAGTTTGGTCTTCTTCTGTGCCAATGCATTATCCTGAAATTGAACGGAAATTATGGGATAAGAATTATAAAAAAAATTGGAGTAGTTTTGTAGCAGAAGTTTTCACAAGGAGAAGCGTGTAGTCGTTTACATGAGGTAGTGAGACATCTCTCGTATTGGATTGGAACTTTTTCATCATCTCTGCCATTGAAATGAATGGGGCAGCTGGTTCCCGAACATAAACCTGTTAACATAAAAAAAAATGATCAAATAAGTCAACGGTAAATTCCATAAAACATATGAAGAAGCTTAATAGCATGTTGTCAAAACCAGCAAACCTTTCTATCCTCTTTACGAGTTTTGGCAGTTGAAGGGCACAAGTTAGAACTGCTACTGATAAGTCCGGGTCTTGATTTATGGGGCAATATTTGAGGCTTGATGTTAAGAATCTACAATTTGAACATGAAGTACACATTCAGGTGAAATAGTCCAGAAAAGCAAGATAAGTATGAAAATGAAAAAAGAGTAACATTTCACCTGTCTGGATCTCCCCCCTTCCAACTTTTGCCTTTTAATGGCTTGGTTTTCTTGACCAAAATTAGGAGTTGCAGCATTTTGTTTCAAATTTGTTTCCCTATATGTTCCATCCAACCACCCCCAATCAGACAACATCATAAAAAACTCCAAGCAGAAAAACAGAAGATTTTGACATGCAAAAAGTACACAAAAAAGAGAAGCGTATTCTACCTTCTCACACTAGCTGGTTTAGTGCTTTTAGCTTGTGATAACTGTGACCGATTTTGTGACTTCAGCGCTGATGGGTTCCTGAGCATACCACTGGCAATCTTTTTTGCTGTTTGCTCTTTCTTAGAATCTGCCTGTAACAGGTGGTTATTACCCTTTCCAGAAACCATTGTTGATGCTTTTGGGGTGCAAATAATTTCTGGTGTCACTGGCGGCTTATGCTCATCTTTCTGGGGTCCAAGTTTGACAGTGCAAGAATCATCTCCAGTTTTCATGCTGAAAAAAATGAAACCATTCAAAGAAGTGATAAAATTGCACTATCTCCGTGCTTATTTCATGAGCCTTAGATGGTATGTTAACAAACCTTCCAGTTTCTATGGTGGATACAACATCTTTAACTTCGCAAATATTCTCAGCTGCTGCAACCTGAAAGGTCTGTGAAAGATAGTAAGACATAGAGGCCAGATCCCATAGACAAGAAAGATTCTGTTTTCAATTTATGAACTACTAAAAAAGGAGTTGACATAACTACCATACCATATTGATATGTCTTTCACTGGCATCTTCTTTGGTCTCATTTGGGACTACTTGTTCCCTCATTTCGGTGGGCCTGACCTGAGACTGAGTCCTGATTGAGAAGGGATAATCAATCATAGCATTTCAGCACCATGTATAAAAATTGTGTCCCTTCCAAGTTCCAAGGAAGGAAAACAAGAACACCAAAAAACGAAGCAATATTAGGTGGGAAAGTTCCAAAAGAGATGATGATCCAAATGACCTTATATGATCCTTCTCTGGTGCCAAAGTTATTTGCTCCGTGATTTTTAATGCATTAGTTTCTGTTGAAGTTGATGCCTGCGACCAGTCAAAGGCACCTTAAGTTCCAAATGCAAACAGTAATGATAATGCATTTATTCAATAAGCAAAGGAGAAAAAGGGTTATATTACCTTCTGCAACTGCTCGGCTTCACTGAAATCACAAAGGCTTTCAACCTGAACTGATCGTCCTGTCTTTATTCTTTGCATAAAAGCTGCAGAATTTTAGCCCCCAAAAATCAGAATTAGCCCTTTTCCTGAACCTAGATGCAAGGATGAAAATTGTCTATCTACCACAGGTACTAAAATTCGCCATTTGATAAAGCATGATGCTCAGTGTCATACCGAAATCTAATAATAGAAACAAATAAGCAGATAACCAAATGAGCTAGCGAACCAAACAAGACCTGAGCTAATCGATTTCATACTGAAATCTAATAATAATAATCAACTAGGATGGGAAGAGAACTAGTAGTTTTTAAATGTTCCAGAAATCCTATTTTGTTTTGTTATCGCTTATCCCTCATATAATGCAGTATTGTTTTGTCTTACCAGATTAAGAGAATGATTTTTATATCAAAGCTCATAAAATAAGATAGAAAAAGGCTTAAAAAATGCAGAACAGCATACCATGCATAATCGATGAGTGTAACTGAAAGATTAATGTGTCGTAAGATTACAAGATTTTTAAAGATTAAAAAATGAACAGAGTCTGAATCGGTAGAATAGCACCACCTGAAACCCTAAGTTAGTTTAGTCACTTATAACGGACACTATGGATACAAAAAACCAAAGAACAACTACTACAAGGTTATCATTCGATAGGAGAGAAAGGCATGAACTAAACATGGAATGATGTTCACTAAATTATTGACTGCATAGCTCTTGACAGAGTTGAATCGGCAAAAAGTTACTTGACAGCCCTTAATTTTGTTTACTCTTGTTTACACACCATTATAAAGAACTGAATGCCTAACAATCAAATCAATCATATACTTTATGTTGCCAAATAAACTAACCCCACGCATTTGAAACCCTAACCTCCAAGAAATCAAATTCAAGGCAATCTCTCAAAATTGCAATTTTTTTTTAACAATAATTTAAACCCTAAACTCCGAAACGGCCCTAATCAAGTGAAACAATTCTCAAGAGAGGAAAATTAGGATCAAGAAAACGTACGAGAAGGGGCGTAGGCGAGGGCGGTATCGAACCATAGCTCTGCCGCGCGCGTCTCCTCCTCGGACTCTCCCTCGATGAAGTCATAGAACTGAGGCGCCGAGAACTCGTAGGCCTCGTCAATCACGCCACTGGAATCGTCCACCATAGCCATTGAATCTTTTTCACTCTGTTTCCGTTTCGTTGTAGACAGAGAAAGTTGAGCGGAGTTCTAGAGAGAGAGAGAGAGAGAGAGAGAGAGAGAGAGAGGAATGTGGGTTGTGGTGTTTGGTTCTTACAAGAAAGTGTTTTTCTATTGGGATTGAGAGAAAGATCTGAGGGAGTGTAGGAAAGGAGTAGCAAAGCAGTATTAACGTTCCGATTTCTAACGGTCGGATTTTTGAAAGAGGGGCGCCGTGGGGACTGTTGATATTGTTGGCGTAATTGTAACGGCTATAATGACGATGATTCATTCTATGCTGGTGCAGCGACGTCGTTTCCAGATTAAAGCTCTTTGGCCGTTCCTACCTGATACGACGCCGTCGGAAGACTCCATAAGTAAAATTGATAAAAAAACAAAATAAAAAGTCTACCCACACAATTTTAAAACATAACTCCGACAACCCTTGGATGCATGTGCTACTTTAAAAATTGTTTTTCACTAATTATACACAAAAAGATTCTAGAAGGCAAAATTTGGAATATATGTGCATTGAACGGCTGCGGACGCAGTTGTGTCCAAAATTGTGCTTTGAAGTTGTGTTGGTAGTTTTGCTGAAAAGAAATCCTTAACAAAAGGGCAGGGAAAAGGTCTTCGTAAGGGGCTCTAATGGATTACGGAGGTGTAAAGTCGTTTCAAAAGGCTCTATAGAGATATTATATATCATCATAATTTGAACTGCTTATTTTATAAGGTTCATTTTACAAGACAAATATATCTTGATTATGTGGTTATCAATATTCGTCAACTTAATTTTTTTTCTACGAGTGCAGTTTTAGCGAAGCATACAAACTGAATGGAGGCCACCAAGACGCACCACACCTGTGGCGTATTATTAAGCCATATCCAATTCTTTGAAATTTTGCTTATAATTAGATTTCATATCAGACTCGAGTTCATCACTGGGGGCATGCAAAGATTGGTGAAGAAAGAGTGAAAATCAATCATTATAATTCGATGAAACTTTCTAGTGTAGTTTAACCAAAGGTAATTGGAAATTAGAAGCAAACACTCTATAACGTTTATGAACTTATTATCCTTGTCACTTTACTCTGTCCCATAATTTTGTGATCACTTGAAAACCTTGTCTGTGATGAGTTTTTGTTCAACTTTGTTGAATTTTATTTTGTGTAGGCTCAATTAGAATATGGAAAAACCGTAGACAATTCGCGGTTTGAATAGAAAACACATCCATCATAAGTTTATGAAGTGACGATAGGATTTTACAAGTACAAATCACGATAGTATATAATGACATAGTGAAATACTTCCACTTTAGGAGTAACGGTGACATTATTCGTGAAATAAACGTTTTCGTTCTTCTTGTGTATACATCCTTATTAGGCAAATCCCCTTATTTGTTTGCTCGACATCGCCAGTGCAGAATTCGCAGCCATCCTTACGATTAATGACCGCTAGGGCAGCCTGAGTGAAGAGGAAAACCACGATGAACTCCGCACATGCTCGAAAGTGCTTCATCGTGTGGTTCGAGTATCGTACGGCCACCTCTACCAATTCAGCAACACACTTACAAATCCTCTGTGGACCATCCTTACGTCCTGCTATTGTGTTGAGCTTTCCAAGCTGACCACAACAGGCTGGGGCTGGGTTGGGTTCGAACCCCTCGAGGAAGTTCATGCATGGGAGGAAGTACCATGCCACGTCGGCGCAGTCGGGGTCAGTCCAGGGCTGAGGGTCGCCGCGGTAAGGATTAATATAAGCCAGGACTAAGCCTGACATTAGAAGGAGTACTGTAAGGGACAAAAGAGAGTTAGTCATTGGAGATCTTTCAATGGAGGGAAATGGTGGTGGTTGATGCAAGGGGGCTCCGTGACAAAATATTTGAGGTTTTAAGCAACAGTTTGCTGAATTTCCTGGGGATGTAACAGTGGGTGGTTAGATGAGTTGCAATGCAAAGCTCGTGATCTTTGAAGTCCTGAAAGACTGGTTTGAGAAAAATTTCCACCAAGAAAAGAATTAGGCTTCTCTTTGGCGGTCTTTGGACGGCAGAGAGCAATATGTGACCTCATTTGTCCAAAAGTGTTTTTAATGGTAAGATTTCGTTGGAAGTTTCTAGTCACGATGGGAGTCATGGACTGCGGAGGCTTCTCTGCCTGCACAGAAGCCGGATCCCCAAGAAAAAAAGTAAAAGAAATTGCTGAAAAAACATTAAATAGGATTTGGAAATTGATGAATGCTAGAGAAATAAATCGTCTACACAGTTTTTTTCCGGAAAAAAAAAATGATTCCCCACACTTCAAGAAAAGGAGATATTCATATATAGTTATAAACAAACAATGAAAGGAAGCATAAGATCAAAAACTTGATCACCACCTCTCTCATCGTGAGGCTTATTTTCCACAAGGTTACACGAAATTGGAAAAGAACACATAATTCTTTTCCACTTTTCTTATTACAGGGTTACACGAAATTGGAAAGAACACATTATTCTGCCAACATAAATAAAACATGAGATCAACATGCGCGTGTTGATCATCACACTAACCATTCCTTCGAAATCCTCAGCAGAAACTGAAGAGATGAAGCAGGATTCCTCATTTACTAGAAAGAGGAAACCATCTTATTGCTTTTTGGCATGCCTTAGGTAAAAAACCTTTATCCTCCCAAGACCTTCTTCAAGAGATGATGGCTCAATGGCGAATGTTACGCGAAGCCAGTTCTTTAGTCCAACGGCAACCCCTGCAAAAAGAGGATGTCACAAGCGAGGATATCGTATATAGAGGAGATTGCCTCTCACATGGGGATCATTGTCAGGTAACGAAGAGGAGAACTCTAAATTTCGATGCATTGAAAAAAATGGTTAGATTGTTTTGTTTTACCTGGTAGAACCACCACAGACTCCTCCTTCGCCAGCTTCACACAAAAGTCAATATCATCCTTAATGTCTTCAAGTAGTGATAGGTTTAGTTTAACCTAAAATAAAAATCCGAAGAAGTCGTAAGAGGTACTTTAGATCTGCTTAGTTTGAAGCACAATACAATTGCAAGTTATGCAGATCCTTACCATTACAAACATGGATCCTTCAGGTTTGTTTGGGCAAGTAATGCAAGGGATCTCCTTAATTGTATCATAGCAAACATCTGCGGCTTCTCTAAGTATGTTAACAATCTTGGAAAAGAAAACATCTCCCGTTTTCTCAAGAATTTGAGGAACTGCCGCCTGATGGTACAAAAACCATTAAACAATATTCCCAAAAGCCAGAAGAAGAGCAAGATCATGAAGGTAGCATGACTAGATTCCATGTGCAATAATCAATGGAATTCCATAAACACAAAATACTACTCCCTCAATCCCATAATTAGAGTGTTTTTCGAAAGTCAAGCCATTTCTCTGATAAAAAATAAAGTACTTATGCTCATATTTTCTTTAATTTTTTTGCTCCAAATTAAAAGATCTCAAAAACTTGCATGACTTCCGAAAACAGAGAAAAATTAATGGACGGGGGCATGGGCGGACATAGGGATGTTCAAGCGGGCCCCAGACCCCTACACACCTCCCAATTATCCCACTAATTATACTATATTTTTAGATTAATTTGGAAATTTTTTGTAAGATCAGCCCCTGCAAGTCTCTTGAGTGAAAAAAAACATTGATAAAGTTTCTATATATGTGTAAAACCCCCCTATAATTTCAAGTTATCGACCATCTTTTGGTCATGGTTATATATAATTAAGTGCGATTATGTATATATGTACACAATCTCGTCTTTTCTCAGAACTAGTAAGAGCATATTTATGTTATAAACTAATTTTTTTGTTATTAATGTAAAAATGCATATGATTTCGGGCTCCTATTGAGTACAAATCTTGCATCTGCCACTGGACGGGGGCAGTATTCATTTTCTACATGTACAATAATACCAATACTAACTGTCTAGAATTAGTTTTATGCATACCGTAATTATAGAAACTAGTGTAATTCGCAGAAATGTCCTAGTATTCCGACCAATATGTTCACTGTAGACAGTTAGAATTGGATGCTAGATTAGAAGAGAATCACAACCACTGATGTACAGAGTTGATATGAGCTATCAAAAGCTCCAGTGCTCAACATTGCAACAAGAATGGTTTTTTTTTTCTTTCTTCGGTTGATATAATCTAGTCGAATCATTTGTCATAAAACCTTTAGCTGCTGTGTAAGTTCACCAGCTAGTGGATAATTCCCTATTTGATTCTTTGCCCTTTTCTACTGAATGCTCCATCACAGAAAGGCCAATTTAGATTGTACACTGTAAAGTATCGTGATCTTATTTTTCTCCTTAACATGTTACTCAGGAAAGGCATGATGAAGTACAAACCTGAATAAAGGTTGCCGGGTCAGAGGAAATATTGAGAAAACCCTTGATGCAATCAACAATCTGCAAACCAGAAAACGATGACATTAGTTTCTTGTAAATCACCGAATATAATTCACATTTCCAAATGGCTATGAGATCTAAATTAACAGAACAATCAGAAGCAACAACAAATTTCATGTGGATGTGGCTTTACATGTAGACAGGAGCACCATACAACCAGAAACTTTGTAAGAGAAAGTGATGTTCATCTATTAACACTCCAACCACAAGAATTGTGCTCCCGGCTTTGAATGCAGCAAAAAAAATCCATTATCCAATTTTATCAAGCGATTTTGCCATCTCAAGGGTCCCTTGAAGGAGGAAACATTCCCTTAAATTTGAAACAGGATTATTACAGATTCAGTTTTCTGAAGACACCGAAGCAATTTGTAAATTAACATTTACATTGTTATTCATTCATGTCTATTTGTCTTATTTTCTAAGCATCTGCTTTCTGAAACTGTACACTAGTTCTGGTGAGAAAGATACATCCACATACTAGATTTTTTCTTTATCCTCATTACCGTACTAACTTGTAATTTAAATACAATTTGGTTTTGTAAGTTTTACTTTCTTTCACGTGACATCTAAACACCCTTTAAGTTGTGTAGGTCATAATAGAAAAGGAATCAAAACAGTAACGTGAAGGAAAATCAGCAGCAGCACAAAGCACGTAAGGTCCAGCTGCAGATAGATATCATATTTGTATTCTTATATCCCTTCTTGTTATCTTATTGCTTGAATGGAACTATGGAAAATAGGAAGGAAATACATTGATACACTCGAACAATAGAAAGACAGGATTAGTTGGTCAGGTCAACATGTGTTCATCTTGTTATTGCTCTGATAAGAGATGAAAATAAACTCCTTTGGTTCTTCTTTGGTTTATGGTCATTAGAAGACTCAAAAGCCCGAATTTATCCACCTTTATCACACACTTAGTTCTTGAAAATCAAAGCCAAGATTCTGATAGCTAACACAGGCACCTGTACTCAAGAGGAATAACACAAACTTTCTATGACATCAACAGTGTAGTTGACAATGCCTCTTATCAGGAAGCACCGCATCTTTTAAGTTCAACACCAGAATTTCAGCATAATAGAAAAAAGAAGAAGGATTCCTTTCTTTCTTTTTTTCCTTTTCTGTTTAATTGGGAAGGATTGCTCTCATGAGTAAGGATTCCTCTCAGATTATGTATTAAAGGAAAATAAAAATTATTTCAGCGAAAAGAAATTAGGCATAACGCCTTTTTATTCTAGGGTGAAGAAAATTAATGACATAATTAAGTACAAACAAACATGGCATGGTTTCCCAGGGGAGACTACTGAGAGAGAGAGAGAGAGAGAGAGAGAGAGAGAGAGAGAGAGAGAGAGAGAGAGTACCCCATGTTTTTCGAGAATGCCATTGGGATCGTTTGTGACAAGCCAACCAAGTCGCCAACCAGGAACAATCCACCTTTTTGAGATAGACCCAACGGTAACAACAGGAACAATAGATCCAAACACTCCCATAGGAACAAATGGGTTACTCCCGAAAGTAAGATGATCATAGACTTCATCAGCAATCACTAATATCCCAAGCTTTTTTGCAGTCTCAGCGATCTAAGAATTATGCAACCAATCACCAACATGGTATGCAAAATCATCAAATAATAACCAGATTATGCATTTATATTTCCACAAAACTTAAACACACACCTTCTTTAAATGTTGGTATGTAAAGACATTCCCACAAGGGTTGCCTGGGTTGATAACGACCATACCGACAGTATTCTCATCTGCCAGAGATACAACTGCATCAATATCTACCTCCCAACCCTTCTCTGGAAGAAGATCAAAGTGGCGGACTTCAAGACGGCTATATGCTGCACGGGCTTCATAGAATGGGAAGCCTGGTCTTGGCAGTAGAATGTTGGCCTTAGGTCGAGCAAGAGCTGTTAAGATAACTTCAATTGCTTGTGTGCATCCAATTGTCAGATAAATATCACCTGGTGATAATTTGTATGGAAGATCTTTCGAGAGGTAATCTGCTATGGCCCTATATAATATGAAGGTGTAAGAATGACGGTAATTGGATGAACTTTATCTTCTACAGAGTAAGAACGTGTATTATCCTTTTCTTTTCCTACAGAGCACACATAGTTTTACTCTTTCAGAAATCTGTTTTCCTTCCCATGTGCTTGGAAGCAAGACATGCACAAAAAGAACTTAATCCCATAAACCAAGACAATTTGCTCCATCCGACAAGCCCAAAATTGAACTTCTTCAAGGAAGTTTTTTCCCTTAGGTACAATTGGGATTTGCCTTCGGTACATAGAAAAGGTTGTTTGTAGACTTAATGGACAAAAACTCAGGAAAAGGCTTACTACAAGAATAATGTAATGATGTTGAGTAATTTGGAGGATTTTATCTGATAAGCAATTGCAGAAGTACAGAAAATGTCTTTATTAAATACTCTAGTTTTGAACAGATATCATCCAATCCACAGTGATCACAAATTACAAGCAACCGACTTATAGTAAAAAAGTGAGGATATAGGTAAAAGTGGAACAGATGAACATGTCTAGATGTTCAAGTAGTGAGGAGGGAAAAGAAATTCAATCAGTTTGCGTAAAACCTTGAGGCCTTGTGATAGGTGGTGGGATTGGACTAATAATCCTGTGGGCCATCTAATATTGGGTTTGGTGTTGCCGAAATGGATAGGATGAACAATTCCATGGGAGTAGGAATCTTCTCACTAGGCAGGATTGGCCATCCCATGGGGACATGGTATTGGCAATCCCATCCCATGGGACTAAGGCTAAAAAGAATACATTACCCATGAATATTAGCAACATGACACGTACAATTGCCTCTAATTTAGTTGGGAACAATTCTCCCAGGCTTAGGCATGACTTTTCAGGTAGCCTAAAAAATGATAGTCTGTGATAGATACCGTACATGGGATATATTATCTTCACCTCATGGGACAATAAAGTTTTTTTGCCCCACGTTTTAATCCCCTTCGGAGGGGAAGAGCTTAGCATAGTTTACCAATAAAACTGTTTCTTAAAAAAAAAAAAACAGAATTACGTGGGAGGAGAAAGGATACACCTTAGAAGATATTTTTGAGATAAATAACTCATAAACACTCTCAACATCTCTCGCTGCAGGCCTTCGTACTGTGTTTAAAACCACATATGTCGCATTTCCACCCATGTCCACATATCAAGATAATGCAACCGTGCCCAGAAACAAGGACAGAACTATGATTTTACCCTAGCAGTGGCGAAATGTATACTAAAAAAATCTAATGGTGGCGAGACTATATAAGTTGGGCATAATTTTTTTTTTTACATATAATAATTGCATTTTCTAAAATTTTTGTCGTGGCGGTCGCCGCCACTAAACCCCCGATCCCATCCTTGCCCAAAAAGTTAATTGTAACTTTGTGGATGCTGAAGCAGTAAACAGTAGAAGGGGAAAAAAAGATGCAATGCCACCTTTCTGTTTACAAAGTATTCTAACATTGAAAGAGAAAACACCTTTAGCCCGTGCAAACAAAATTGTAAAGTTGTGTCACGAAAGTGATTTCCACGATCGTCTAACAAAAAAAATAAGTTTTCACAACTACTCTCACTCTGGTGTGAATTAATTGTTGGGAAAAAAAGTTTAATTCGAAACTGTATACAGAGTGAATGGGAAGCAATTGACATGCATTGAACAAACAACAACAAAATAAGCCAGGCATTTCCGCCCTCTAGTATAGTACTGTATTAGATTTTCATTAATAAGTCTATGATAACCGTACTATTTCCCCTGCTCCATGTGGGGTTCACTCCGGGCCCCACAAAATGTAAAAAAAAACTCATAAATTTTTAAAATATTTTTTATGGAATCCTATAAAAAATTAACTCAATCGTATATCAATATGTTTTATGAAATTTATAGAGCCAAAACTGAGCAGTTGAACAAATAAGTATATGATATTATATTAATGAATGAGTATCTGATAGTATCGGCTAAAACATCATTATTTGGTGATGTCAAAAGCAATTTTGCCTTTCCAGTCCAAGAGTATATTATCATGACATCTAGTCATCTACAATCATTCATGACGCCACCCCTCACTTCTTACCTTCAAAGGTTTTGTTTTTTCTACAGATGTGACAAAATTAATTTCCAAATTGAAAGCACCAAGCCACCAACAAAAAATAAATCTCGTAAGTTGGCCGGCCTAACTTTTCGGAAGCCTAAAACGAAAATATAATGCTGGGAAAATTTTTACGACCAAAATATAAAGTTGAATCAAGCACTCTATTTTTTTATAATCATGCCCCACGTCGGAAAAAAAAGAAGAAAACAATATAAGATTTAAAAGCATCACTTTAATATCACTAGTTTTAAAAAATAACCAAACGAAGTCACTTGTCACTTTAATCTCAAAGTAGTAGTAATGCATGTTCATATATATAAAAAATATTTCGAATGTCGAAGCAGACGTACCTTCTGGCCGGAAGAACACCGACGGTGGGGGCATACCCGTTGAATTTGGCGGAGCGGAGGGCGTCGGCGACAGCGTCGTCGGCAATCTGGGTGGTCCGAAAGCAGGGGAAAGCAGAGGGGTCGCCGTGGCCGAGAGGGATGACTGGCCTGGGGTCCGATTCATTGATGTTCCCCATGACCTCGTTGAGTACGCCTCTGATTGTGATTGCCGACGCCGTGCTCAGCACCTCGTTCCCCCTGAATCCCCATCTCTCTGCCGTCCCGTTTTCCATCTCTCTCTCTCTCCTCTTCTCTCAGATTCAGTTCAAGAGTGAGTGTGTGTGACTTGTCAATGAGACAGAGGGTGGAGATAAATATCTAGCCAAAGTGCATGGTGGTGTGGAACCACGTACATACAGACAAAAGGGGCTGGTTATGTTTTGTTTGGCAATCAAGAAAGCTATAAAGAAAGAAAAGAAAAGAAAGTGGAGGAGAGCAATTTGAAGACAAACTCTGAAATTATGTTGCAATTTCGTAAGAGAAAATCTTCTTCAATAGTTGTTTACGGCGTTAATTGCATGGTCTGGATGTTAATAAAAAAATTTTACGAAAAAGTTAAATTTTTTTCTAAAAAAGTTTCATTAAAATCCGGACCGTTAAGAATACTTTTGGACGGTCGTTATTGATTGCCGCAGTAAAAAAACTTTTTTTTTTTTTGGAAACAACAAAAATAAATTGAGAAATTTTTAGGCCGACCCTAAAAATTAGGTTCGGACTTAATTTAGTCCTGCACAATTATTTGTATTTTTTATTCCAACCATGTCTCTTCACATGCATCAGCGCACGAAACTAGAGAGTATCTAGTATAAAAAAATTATCCAATGCTCCATGAGCATTGATGAACTATTAAAATATTGTTTAAATTTTAAAAAGTCATATCTTTTGTGGTAGATATTTATTTTTAAAAAAAAATTATATTTTTGGAACCTACTCGACAATATCTACTAAACAAGATCCATATTAAATATGAAATTATGTAAGATTAAAAAAATACCCTTTGTTATGAGAATTATTTTTATGAGAATTTCTTTATGAGAACTGTCTATGATAACTATTTCTATGAGAATTGTCCCTATAAGAACTGTCTTTGTGAAAATGTTTTAGACAAAAATACCCTTGACTATGTGAATGGTTTATGAGAACTGCTAATTCTCATAATCAATTCTCATAGTCAGTTCTATGATAACTATGTGAAATGGCTATGTAAATTGAAAAATACACAATTCAAATAGCCTCAGCATATATTAAAATACACAGTTCTCATAGAAAATACATAGTTTTCATAGATAATACTTAATTCTCATAGAAAATACACAGTTCTTATAAAAAATACACAGTTTTCTTAGAAAAATACACAGTTTATATAGCCCCAATACACATGGTTCACATAGTCGATTACACAGTTTACATAATCGAAAATACACAGTTCACATGGTTTTACCACACACTAAAATATACAGTTCACATAGCCCCCTACACATAATTCACATAGCCTCAAAATACACAGTTCACATAGTTCATTACATAGTTCACATAATCAAAAATACATAATTCATATAGTCTTACTACACACTAAAATATACAGTTCACATAGCCTCTACGCACAATTCACATAGCCCCAAAACATACGGTTCACGTAGATTCAACACACACAGTTCACATAACCCACCATACAATTTACATAGCCCAAATACACTAAAATACACAATTCATATAAAAAATAATTACAAATTTTCAAAATTATGTAATGATTATGACAGATTTTGAACACAAAATCCACTCCATATAACCACACAAATTACTTCCCACACATATAAATCTATATACATACACAATTCATATAAAAAATAATTACAAATTTTCAAAATTATGTAATGATTATTGTAGGGAGGTATTCCCGAACAGATACATTTAGTCACCGAACACGTGATGTTTGGGAGCACATGGTGAATATGACAGGACTCATCGCCGGGCAGTATGGTGAACAAAAGTACGGATCAGTAGTATGGAAAGTCATTGATCTATGAAGTCTGTTCGGCTAGTTAAAAGCCAACGGCAAGTGAAGCCAGTGGTGTGAAACTAAACGGCTGATAGAGACATTCTCATTACGCTTGGACCAAATTACATGTGAAGTCATAGGTCAAAGCAGTCTGTTCGGCAACGAGATGGCCGAACAAGGAAAGAACCCCAAATTATATGTTGTAACATGGGGAACATTCTGGAAGAATCCAGAATGTTGATATTCCGTTAAGGAATAAGATCCCGTGAATAAAGGATCTGGGAAAGATACCCAATGAGAATGGGATGATCGGCCAGTAAAGGAAAAGAATCCTAACGAGGACTCTTTTCCATTAAACTGATAAAGGAAACGAGAATCCTTGATATCCTTGGTTTCCTATACGAGTTGGGAGTCCTATGGAAGCAGGGATGCTTGGGCAGCAAGCGTCCATAAATCTATAAATAGGAGGTAAACTTAGAGGTAAAAGGTACGCAATATACTGCATTATTATTGCTTTCCTACTGATAATTAGGGTTTTGTTCTTAGTACGTGATACTAACAAAGGCATCGGAGGGCCTTTGCCACGAGAGGCAAAGGTGTACTCACCCCCTGTCTATTTTGCAGATTAGGGTTCAGACGTCGAGCTAGGGTTCCGGTGAAGAGGCACGAATAAGCCGTTGCAATCCAGTTGAACCGAAGCATCAATTGTTTTCATCCCCCTACAATTGGCGCCGTTTGTGGGAAAGAACAGACTTTTTGCAGAAAGTAATCATGACGGAAGAAAATCCAGTCACACCGTTTAGTCCAAAGGACCAGTTGGGTGGAGGAAGAGATAAATCTCCACCAGGTGCTCCGAGAAAGCCCACTGGTAGACATGACAAAGAAAACTCTAAAGAAAAAGGGGACAAGACTGCTACTGGTTCCACGAGAAGAAGTAAGTCTCATCGAGTAGAAGAGTCTGTTACTCGTTCAAGGAGTATTCATAATGATGATGATGTCCTTGATAAAAAAAGAAGAGAAATCGAGGAGTACGCTCGTTTAATTAAAAAACGAGAGTATGAGATACGGGAGCTGCAGAGGATACGAGAGCACCCCGAAGATTCTGGACTCTCTCGAAGGAATTCCCAAAGGGACGGACGGGCTCTGGTGATTCATGAACAGACTCATTCACGCAGAAGGGGGAGTAGAAGTCCTGTTATAGGGCGTTACAAGGCTTCTCCACGAAAAAGGGGGAAGAAGAAGTAGAAGCCGAACACCAGAGAGAAATACTTCTTCACGAAAAAGGAGAAGCAGAGATCGAAGTTCTACCCCCGAGGAAGAGGATACGAGAAAGCATCATCGAGACAAGTACGAGAGACCTGATGCTGATTGGGCCAAAGCTTCAGCCCACAATTTGAAGGAACAAGAGGATGGGACAATGACTGCACGAGAAGCAGCACGCAAGGCCCTGAGTAATATTGCAGCCTCCCCCTTTTCAAAGAGGCTACAAGAAGCGAGATTGCCGAGCAGAGTGAAGCACGGAGCGTTTGTACTTTACGAGACAAATACAGACCCCGTGGCTCACATACAGCATTATCAACAGGCCATGTTTATGCATGAGGGGGATGATTCCATCTTATGCAAGATGTTTCCCTCTAGTCTTGGCAAAGTGGCTTTGTCCTGGTTTCATAAACTGGCCCCACGATCCATACGAGGATGGAGGCAGTTGGCAGAGGAATTCACTGCTCGGTTCTTGACAAGCAGAAAAGCCCCGAAGACTTTTGAAAGTCTTTCCACCATGAAGCAGGAGGAGAACGAACAGATCAGGGATTATGCAAAAAAGTACTGGGAGACTTTCAACGAGATTGAAAGTTGTAGTGAGGAGTACGCAATTGCTACGTTCAAAACTGGTTTACCTGTTCGGGGAGAGCTGCGCCGTTCATTGAATAAACATCCGGTAGCCACCCTGGCTAAATTGATGGAACGGATAGAACAACACGCCAGAATGGAGGATGACATACTCCGTGAGGACGGCAGAATGGTTGCCGAACAGCCAAAGGCACCTGCTAAAAAGGTGGATAAGCCAGAACCCAAGACTTACAAAGATAGAAAGGAGTACGGGCAGGCTAAGAAAGAGTCATACAAAGAAAAGCAAGCTCCAGACCCTAAATCCTTCTTTTCTATCACTACAGTTTGGAAGGAGCCAATTTACAGGATTCTTTATCGAATAAAGAATCAACCATATTTCAAATGGCCTCCGAGTCTAGGAGGAGACAAAGATGCAAAACGTGCTACGAATCAGCACTGCAGCTATCATAAGGATTGGGGCCATATGACTGAGGACTGTGAGACATACAAAAGGCACCTTGATGATTTAGTCTCTCGGGGCTATCTTAAGGAATTTATCCAAGAGGACCCTAAAGAGAAAGGGAAAGCTATGGAGTTGGGTTACGAACAAAACCCTAGAGGCGTCATCCATATGATACATGGATTGGCCACACCTTACACGAGAAGTGAGGTTAGGCTATTTCAAAGGCAAGTTAAGCATGATCAGCATGTGATGCGGTTGGGAAACAAGAGGGGGCGAGAGACTGATGTATGCAAAGAGAGCATGGCATTCAGTGATGAGGATTTGGGGGAGGTCCAAATACCCCACAATGACGCATTGGTCGTAACCCTACGATTGGGGAATACGACATCGAAAGAATTCTAGTGGACTCGGGGAGCTGTATAGAGGTATTGTACTTTGATGCATTTAAGAAGATGGGGCTGGCTCAATCAGACTTAGAACAGTCTACAACGCCTCTTATTGGGTTCGGTGCAGGAGCAGTCTGGCCCCTTGGAAAAGTGACATTACCTGTTCGGGCCGGATCAGTGGTGTTGAGAACGGACTTTTTAGTGGTTGATGTCCCTTCTTCCTATAACGCGATTATAGGGAGGACATGGTTGCATAAGATGAGAGCAGTCTCCTCGACTTATCATCAGATGGTGAAATTCCCAGGATCAAATGGGATTGAAGTTCTTAAAGGCAACCAGAAGGTGGCGCAACAATGCTTGATTTCCATCATCAAAACAGCCCCAAAAGTCCACCATGTTCATACACTGGAAGTACCAGATCAACCAACCATCGAAGATATTGGAAGAAGCCCGGCTGAAAAAGTGGTTGAGGGCTTGGAGAAGATTCAGATCAACGAGATTGATCCTGAAAGATATTTTTTAGTTGGGGAATCACTGCCAGCCGATGAAAAGGCCGAATCAATAAAGTTCCTGAAAGAGCATATAGATGTTTTTGCATGGGTGCCTGAGGAAATGCCTGGGGTGGATGCAGATGTGATCTGTCACCATCTAAACATTGACCCTCAGCACAAACCGATCATTCAGAAGAAACGAAGGGCAGCCGTGCAGCATGTAGATGCAGTGATTGAGGAGGTCGATCGTTTGTTGGAAGCCAAAGCAATACGAGAAGTCTATTACCCCGAATGGTTATCCAACACTGTTGTAGTAAAGAAGAAGAATGGAAAGTGGCGAGTCTGTGTGGACTTCACAGACCTAAACAAAGCGTGCCCTAAGGATAGTTTTCCTTTGCCCAGGATTGACCAATTGGTTGATGCAACCTCTGGCTACGAACGAATGAGTTTTCTCGATGCATATCGAGGATATCATCAGATTGCTATGTTTGAACCTGATCAAGAGAAGACTTCCTTCATCACACCTCGAGGATTATATTGCTACAGTGTCATGCCGTTTGGGCTGAAGAATGCTGGGGCCACATACCAAAGACTAGCAACCATCATGTTCAAAAATCTCATTGGGAAAACTTTAGAAGTTTACATTGACGATATGGTGGTAAAAAGTCGAGAAAAATGAGGGCATATTACTGATTTAAAAGAAGTCTTTGAAATCTTGAGGAAATACAAATTGAAACTCAACGCCTCGAAGTGTGCGTTTGGAGTCGGTTCAGGAAAATTCCTGGGCCATTTGGTAACCATGAGGGGGATAGAGGCAAATCCCGAGCAAATCGATGCTTTGCAGAAATTACAAAGTCCCAAAACTACCAAGGAAGTCCAGAGGCTGACTGGAATGGCGGCAGCACTAAACAGATTCATCAGCAGGTCAAGTGACAAGTGCAGACCCTTTTTTCAGTTACTGAAAAAGAGGGAGGGATTTGAATGGGGAGCAGAATGTGAGCAGGCCTTCCAAGACCTGAAGAAGTACTTGGCCGAACCCCCATTGTTGTCAACTCCAGAGCCAGGTGAGTCCTTAATTCTGTATTTAGCTGTTTCCGAGCACGCAGTTAGTGCAGTCTTGTTGAGGGATTTGGGGATCGAGCAAATCCCCATTTATTATGTTAGCAAGACATTGTTGGATGCAGAGACGAGATATCTGCCATTAGAAAAACTTGTCCTGGCACTTAGGACAGCAACCAGGAAATTGCCACACTACTTCCAAAGCCATAAGGTTGTGGTTTATACTGAGTATCCATTAAAATCACTGCTTCGAAAGGCAGATTTCTCGGGTAGGATATCGACGTGGTCCGTGGAGTTAAGTCAGTATGATCTCGAATATCAGCCACGCACAGCAATTAAAGGCCAAGTATTTGCTGATTTTGTAGCAGAGTTTTCCCCCACTATTGCTCCCTTGCCTCCTACGAGAAAGGAACAAGCGGCTAAGATATCATCTTTCATGGATCAACCCGTCGCCGAACAGGATCCCAAAGAATGGAAGCTATTCGTTGATGGATCGGCATGCAATACCGGCTCTGGAATTGAAGTTGTCCTCTTTCCTCCTAAAGGAGTTCTAATTGAACTCTCTGTTCGGCTTGGATTCAGTGCATCGAATAATGTGGCTGAATATGAAGCACTCTTAGCTGGATTGAGAAGTGCAAGGACCCTTAAAGCAGAACGGGTCAGGGTGTATTGTGATTCCCAGCTTGTCGTGAATCAACTGTCCGGCGAGTACGAAACTCGGAATGAAAAGATGGTGGCCTACGTGCGGGCAGCCAAAGACTTGCTTGATACCTTCGAGCGGGCGTATATTGAGCAAATAAGTTCTGGACAGAATGCTCATGCAGATTCCTTAGCCTGGTTGGCTGCAGCAGTACCAACAGAGTTTAAAAGAAGGGTGGCAGTAGAATACTTAAATGAGCCAAGCATTGGGAAGAATGTAGACTTGGTCTTGGACGTGAACCAAGGACCAAGTTGGATGGACCTAATAATGGAGTTCTTACGAGACGAGATACTCCCTTCTGATAAAAAGGAGGCCCACAAGATAAGAGTCAAATCTGCTAGGTTTTGGCTGTCCCCAGAGGGTAAGTTGTACAGGAAATCCTTTACAGGTCCTTATTTGCTATGCGTACATCCTGAGATGGTACAGAAGTTCCTTCATGAGATCCACGAGAGAACATGTGGGAGCCATGCTGGAGGGAGATCCATTGCCCACCGAGCAATAACTCAAGGCTACTGGTGGCCACACATGCAAGAAGATGCAAAGGTTTATGTAAAGATTTGTGAGAAGTGTCAGAAATTCTCACCAATGATTCGAACACCTGCCGAGGATCTGGTGCCTTTGACGAGTCCCTGGCCGTTTGCCCAATGGGGAATGGATATCGTGGGTCCATTGCACAAAGCAACTGGGAATCGAAAATTCCTGCTTGTAGCAACTGATTATTTTACGAAGTGGATTGAGGCAGAACCATTGGCCAAAATCACTGAACCTATGATAGAAAAGTTCGTGTGGAAAAGCATCATCACTCGTTTTGGGGTCCCTTATTCATTGATTACAGACAATGGATCCCAATTTCAGAAGAAATTCAAGACTTTTTGTGCTCAATATGGAATACGAAACTATTATTCCACCCCAGCCTACCCTCAGAGTAATGGGCAAGCGGAGGCTTCTAACAAAACTATCCTTGATGGGATCAAGAAAAGGCTGGACAAAGCCAAGGGGAAGTGGCCTGATGAGTTGCCATTGGTTTTATGGGCTCACCGAACAACGCCTAGGAGGTCTACGGGAGAGACCCCCTATTCGTTGGCATTTGGAACAAAGGCTGTCATACCTCTGGAAGTGGGTCTGCCGACCAACAGAACAGCTTTGGTTGAAAGTGGAGGCAATGACAAGGCCCTTGAAATCGAGCTCGATCTTGCCGAGGAGAAGAGAGAAAAGGCCTTGGTACATCTTGCTTCTTACCAAGAACAGCTGATGAAAAGCTACAACAAACATGTTCATCCTAGAGAATTTGGTGTTGGGGACCTTGTGCTACGAAAAGTGCTCGGCAACACCAAAGTGGCAAACGAAGGCAAGCTGGGGGCCAACTGGGAAGGCCCGTATAGAGTAACTGAGGTTGTGGGCATAGGAGCCTATAGATTGGCAGATCTGGATGGTGATCCAATTCCAAGACCTTGGAATGTTCATAATTTACGAAAGTTTTTTGTTTAGAAGTATTAAAATCTGTTTTGGATTTGCACTACGTGATTGTGTAGGAATTACGAATATAATTCCTCTGATTCTAGTTTTTACTATTGATTCATGGGGTACGAATAAACGCCCTCTTACGTTTTTACAGATCATGAATAAAATTACTTCTTTCGAATAACTGTTGTGGTATTTAAATACGACCTACGAGTTTGGTTCCTCTTATTCGTATTGGGGAGCAGGATATACCTACCTTTTGAGTATGTGAAACTTAAAAGATTTATAAGTACGTGAAACTTAATAAATACAAGTACGAAACACTTGTATAGAATTAAAGTACGTGAAACTTGGGTATACATTTGAACACAAGTATGAAACACTTGTGTGCTTGTCAAACTTTTTAAAGTACGTGAAACTTAAAAGAACGAGATACTTATAAGTACGTGAAACTTATGTTCCTAAGTATGTGAAACTTGAGGAAAACCTTTATGATCAAGTGTTTGTATGACAACACTTGAAAGACTTGAAAACAGTACGACAAACTGGTTTAGCAAATGTTTCTAAGTACGTGAAACTTAGATTCAGTACAAAGACGTCATGTTTTTAGGATCTGCTCGAGTACGAAATACTTATGCAGACACAGAATATATGATTAAACTAATCAATAGTACGAAATACTGATCTGCATCTGAAAAATGCAACAAACAAGAGAAGCCGAGCAAAAGTATAGTTAAGCCACGAAGGGCTGAATACCTGTGTTATCAAAAAAGAGAAAGTACTGGTACTACACAGGGTTGACATACCATGGTCACGCAGGACCTGCCATATTGTTTAAAACAACAAAAACACTTGTTACTTATCAATCTAGGTTTTGAATTTCTGGTTGGACGTCAGGATTATCAGCAACAGTTACAGTCTCTTCTGGGACAACAGTTTCAGTGGTTACTTCCCGAGCAGATGACTGCTCAACATCATTTTGAGATTCAACCTGTATTTCCTCATCAACATCTGCAAAATCGTCAATCTGTTGATCGACATCATCAGTTGGAGCAGTAACTCGGTGGCTTGGTAGGTCGTTCTCAACCCAAAGGGGAGAATCCTCTGCAACTCCTACCTTTGTAAGGCATGCCTCCCAGCAAGCAGCCCAGATTTCATCTTGGATGGCTGGCATTTGCTCTACGTAACTAGCCGTTGTAGCATCGAACCCCTTTTGATAGCCATCTTCAAAGGCAGCCTTTTTGGTCTGCTCAATCTCAACCAAAGCATGGTTGAGGCTGTCCTCAGCAGCTCCAAGCTTGTCTTTGGCCTCGACGAAGTCTGCTTTGGCTTTGTCTCTCTCCCTCTCAAGTCTAGTGATCGTACGAAGTAGTCTGGTATTGTTGTTCAGCAATGTGATCCTCTCATTATCAGCATCTTCAAACTTTTGGCCCAACGTGACCATCTTTTGAATGAACTGACAAAGCAACGAACAGTAAGTATTGGAAATATCAAGTGGTATGTGAAATACATACAAAGACTAATATGAAAAAATTAAAGTCACATTACCTTGATACCACTGACGAGACCAGTGGATACAAGCCGATCAGGTGTAGCTTCGGACTCCTTTTGCATGTCTACAGGAAGAAGTAGACCTTGGGCAAGGGCGAGTGCTGTCTCCGAGGAGCTAGCACTGTCCCTTATGTGAACAGGCCGATCACCCCTAATGAGATTAGGGGTCCAGCTTTCAGGAAGCACTGGAGTACTCGAAGAAGGGGGTTGTTGGACCACAGAAGTAGTTTGGTTAAGAGCGTCACTAGTTTCTTCACTCCTGGGACGTTTGTCCCGATGAGTATCGATAGTCTCAACAGGATTATCTTCCCGAGGAGAAGAAGACGATCTTGCAGATCCCCCCCTATTGCGGCGTGAACGTGGGGGAGGGGCACCAGTTGATGCTACCCTATTGGTAGCACCTCGCCCCCGTGAGGAGACAGTGAGTAAAGAGCTGAGGTTGATTGGTTGGCGTGTCATCGTACCTGGGTTTGGAGGAGATCGAGAGTACCCGGATGAAGATGACTGACTGGTAATATCGAGAGGAACAGGTTGTTGTTCGGTAATGACTTGCCTACGCCTAGATCTTCTGAGTACCACACGTGTTTGAGGTACACCGTCAGGAATAGCAATCTCGTCTGATTGACCGGCAACAGTGACACCAGCTTGTAGCCTTGTGTTGCGTGGTTGGGGAGCAGTGGAGGTCGAAGCTGCACTGGTGCTGGGATGAGCTAGTCTTCTGTCGATGACTCCTCTGTATGAAGGGTCGTATCCTAGCAGCACCTCAGCGTTACGACCCCGACCAGCTGTGGGAGTACCAGGTTCGCCTTTATATTTCAGGATTTTGTTGATGTCCTCTGTTCGGACGTAGCTAGGCTCTCGTCTTGGACGTTTGTTGACGTTTTCAGCTGCACAATCGGAGTTATCAAATCACAAATTAGATGCAATAGAAAGCTACGAGAAAGCAGCAAAAAAACAAATAGCAAAGATAAAAAATAAGAAGCATACGTGGGTATCCCCATACATGGGGGCAGTGGAGACCCACCACTTGACCATCCTCTCCTAGTGGCTCAAAGGCTCCAGTGACGTATAGGAAATCGATTTCATGATCCCGAGCAGAGTCTGGCAGGTTTAGCACGAGACGCTTGTCGGCCCTTCTAACTTTGAAGTAATAGGTGTTGTAATCAGGGTTCAGTACAATACTGTACCACCACTGAATATCCCAAATTCCTAACTGGGTCCCCAGAATCCTATTCAAAGCTATTACTCCCATTATCAACCTAAAGACGTTTGTTGATACTTGCATGGGAGTGAGACGATACCAGTTTAGGATCTGGTGAAGTAATGGATGAAGGGGAAATCGAACTCCGCCTTCGACGATAGCAACAATGGGAATACACATTCGATCCCAGGAACCTCCGTCTCTATCTGCGCCCAGGGGGGCGAGTTCGAGACCAACGTTCTCTGGAACGTTATACTCCCTCCTAAATGCCGCCATGGCAGAAGGGGTTTCACATAGTTTCCTAAATTTGCTGGGTCTCAGGGGATTCTCACCATCGTCAGCCATGGGTATATTCAGGAACGAAGAAAGACTGAAAAAGGGAGCAACTGAAACCCTAGAAAACTACTCACGAAATCGAGAATGGAGATCTCAGATAAAGAATCTAAACAGAAGGAGAGAAGTAAGAACGATGATCTTACAAGAATATGTTGACGATCCCCTGGAAATGCAAATCGAGTTTTGCAGACGACGGCAATGGCAGAAAGGTTAGAGAGAGAAAGAGTTTTTGAAGTTTTGGGTGGGGAAGTCCAAAATAAGCCCTTTCTGGGGTTTTAGGTGCCAGAGACGGAGACGAAACGTCTCGTCTCACACCGTTACCTTTTAAGTAACGGGAAAAAGAGATCAAGCTAAACGACGTAATGATGTCGTTAAGATAAAACGTCAATTCACATTTAATGTAAAAGCGCACGATACGCGCCACGTGGAGTCATTGCCTCGAGATGGTATAATGACGGAGGCGCCAAAAAGGCATCAATGGAGATATTGAAATTGTGACTGCATGGGATCAGAAGAATCTGGTCGTAGTAAAAATTCTGTTTCTAAGCATCATATATTGCCCCCGAACAGTGGTAAATACATGAAGCTGGGGAGCAATTGTAGGGAGGTATTCCCGAACAGATACATTTAGTCACCGAACACGTGATGTTTGGGAGCACATGGTGAATATGACAGGACTCATCGCCGGGCAGTATGGTGAACGGAAGTACGGATCAGTAGTATGGAAAGTCATTGATCTATGAAGTCTGTTCGGCTAGTTAAAAGCCAACGGCAAGTGAAGCCAGTGGTGTGAAACTAAGCTGTTCGGCTGATAGAGACATTCTCATTACGCTTGGACCAAATTACATGTGAAGTCATAGGTCAAAGCAGTCTGTTCGGCAACGAGATGGCCAAACAAGGAAAGAACCCCAAATTATATGTTGTAACATGGGGAACATTCTGGAAGAATCCAGAATGTTGATATTCCGTTAAGGAATAAGATCCCGTGAATAAAGGATCTGGGAAAGATACCCAATGAGAATGGGATGATCGGCCAGTAAAGGAAAAGAATCCTAACGAGGACTCTTTTCCATTAAACTGATAAAGGAAACGAGAATTCTTGATATCCTTGGTTTCCTATACGATTTGGGAGTCCTATGGAAGCAGGGATGCTTGGGCAGCAAGCGTCCATAAATCTATAAATAGGAGGTAAACTTAGCGGTAAAAGGTACGCAATATACTGCATTATTATTGCTTTCCTACTGATAATTAGGGTTTTGTTCTTAGTACGTGATACTAACAAAGGCATCGGAGGGCCTTTGCCACGAGAGGCAAAGGTGCACTCACCCCCTGTCTATTTTGCAGATTAGGGTTCAGACGTCGAGCTAGAGTTCCGGTGAAGAGGCACGAATAAGCCGTTGCAATCCAGTTGAACCGAAGCATCAATTGTTTTCATCCCCCTACAATTATGACAGATTTTGAACACAAAATCCACTCCATATAACCACACAAATTACTTCCCACACATTTAAATCTATATACATATCTACTGTACGAAGAGAAGCTTCAACGGGCAATGACTTGCAGTCAATACTTCGTAGAGGAGCTTCGAAGTCATGAACTAAAAGCTGCAATCCAACAAGAATCAAATTCATATTTGAATTCAGATCTTCAACATGTTCTTACTTTAGAATCAAATTCAGCTTTGTTCAATTACATGTATGAGAAATGATTGAAGGAGAATGGGAAAAATCAACCACACTAAAATTGAATCAATCTGTGATGGAGAGCTGTCGAACTCGTCCTTGAGTTTCTGTTGGGATTCTTGGTCGTCGGAAATGGAGAGGTTAGTGGCACTCCAGTCGACAACTCGGCGCTGTAGAGGATGGAAGTGGTGCGGACTTGAAGGAGCATGACGACGTCGGTGGGGCAGAGGTAGTGGTGGACTGTAATGACCCGGATTTTTGACCCAATTTTTTTTCCTAAATATAATATTATTAGAATTATTTTTCTTAATGCAATTCTTTTTTTAAATACAATTATGCATGCAATATATACATGCATTCTTTTTAAAAAAATTTCTACACACACATGCGTGCATGCACACTCCTTCCGTCTCTCTGTCTCCTACTCAGTCTCTACTTTCTCCCTAACCCTAAAATCAAGCCCAATTCTTCCATTCCAAATCGCATGAACCCAACCCCATTAAATTCACTTTTATCTTCTTCTACCACCAAAATTCTCCTATAAATACCTCACCCCATTGACCCACGAAAATACCACGATATTTTCCATACTCCACCAACCAGAAAAGAAGAAAAAAATAGAAGAAACCTAAGCTCCAATTAATGGAGTTTTAGAGAGAGAAAGAAAGAGAGAGAAAGTGGGTTTCATAACTACGCCCAACCGAAACTCAATTCAACCATTCCGATCACCTCCTACAACCTAGAGCATTCCCAAACAAGCCTCAATCCGATCCCAAAGTCTCTCGATCAAAGAATCCGAAATCTTCTTTCCCAAAATTCAAGATTCGTTTTTAAATCAATTCAATCCGATTCAAGATATTATAATCCATTCCAACCCCTTCTCCACGTATATTAGGTGTTTATATGCTTAATCCTTTGTCCCAAACGAAAAAAATATAGTTTACCGCGCGTTTTCTACCGAATTCACCAACTTGATATTATTTTTGAGCCCGACACTTTATTTGTAATTATTTACTAAGAAGATAACCCTTATGATATTTATTTTACAATCCTTGTGATATTAATATTATTAAAAACTACTGATATGATATTTATTTCTTACAGTGTAATAACATATTAGTATAAATATCAGTTTCATTTATCTAGTAGATTGAGTTGATTTTAAATGTTTCGAAATAATTTTGCGACCTTCCGAACATCAATTTTGACATCCGGACTATTTTTTTTAGACTTTTCACATCTCAAATATCATAACTTGTTAAGATCATATTTTTTTTATTTAATTACCTATTTATTAAATTAGTTATTAGTTATCTATCAAAATTTACAAACGAAATTTTTTTGCGACATTCTAAACAATGTTTTAACACCCAAACTAATTTTTTCTGGACTCCTTGCATCTCAAAGACGATATCTTGTTAAATTAAATATTTTTTTATTTAATTTACTATTTATTGTTATTTCTATAGTGTTTCCAATCAAAATTATTTTACGACCTTATAAACCATATTATTAATGCCCGAGTAATTTTATTTAGACTCCTTACACTCCAAAAATGAAACTTTGTTAACTTCAACATATTTTAAATATGTAAATTATTTATTATCTATTTACTTCACTTTCGGACACTTTATTTAACGTCTTCATTTAAATAAATTTCGGGAACCTCCGAACCAAACTTTTGACACTCGAGCATATTGCGTAGGACCGTTAGGACCCTTACTAAGGTCAAGATAATTTTTCTAATTTTTTTACCTAATTAATGTATTTAAATAGTTCTTAATCAATCTAATTTCTTAGAAATAATTAATAAGAGCCTAAAATAAATATTTTAAAATTTTTCTTTTCAGTTCTTACTTTATTAATGACATCTTGACCATACAAGACTAAGGGCAACGGCCCATTCATAAGAGGTTGTGTGATTGCATTGCTTGTCTTTTGTTTTAATTATTATTCGTTTTAATTGTATATTGCACCGATACTTGATTTGAATGCTAGATTGGACCCTAGAGACATGGGGTGGTATGCGAAATAGAATTTACCTAGACGATACTAGGTAAGGGATGAATGGAAAAGTCTTATTTTTAGATTGCCTGCAGGCGTGATATTGAGAAGTGATGAGTTGGATGTGGTAATTTGAAATTGGCAAAGTAAGCCCAGTGATGAAGTGATGAATTTGATTTGGAACTGGCAAAGTAGGTCCAGTGATGATTTAAAACCTGGTGGTGGTCCAGTGATATTTTCTGATGATAAAACCTGACGGTGGTCCAGTGATATTTTCTGATGATAAAACCTGGTGGTGGTCCAACGATGTTTGTGATGATATTTTCTGATGATAAAATCTGGTGGTGGTCCAGCGATGTTTGTGATGATAAAACCTGGCGGTGGTCCAATGATATTTGTGATGATAAAACTTGGCGGTGGTCTAGCGATGTTTGTGATGATAAAACTTGGCGGTGGTCCAATGATATTTTTTGATGATAAACCTGGCGGTGGTCCAACGATGTTGTGATGATAAAACTTGGAAGTGATCCAGTGATGTTTTCTGATGATAAAACCTGGCGGTTGTCTAACGATGATTGTGATGATAAAACCTGGCGGTGGTCCAGCGATGTTTCTGATGATAAAACCTGGCGAGTGATCCAGTGATGTTTTGTGACGATAAACCCTGACGGTTGGTCCAGTGATATTTTGTGATGATAGAACTGATGGAAGTCCAGTGGTGATTTGATGTGGTGGTTAAGGTAGACAAACCCTAGTTACGATTAGAACATTACGATCAGGACATAACTAGCTTTCTCTTGTTTTTAGGCTATTGGACAATGATGAATAGGTTTACGTGTGTTACTTCCGTTTTACTTTTCTGCATTGATAATATATTGTTATCTGCTTGCTGTAATGTAAGGAGGGTGGTTGGGTTGAATTATACTACGGGGTGAACTCTTTCACTCAGGCACGGATTATCTGGCATCCGTGTCAGATTTTGTAGAAAACTAGGAAGAGATTCAGGACCCTGAAGGAGGACAGTACTATCCAGGGATGAATCCGAGGATGGAGACTGAACCAATATACGCCTGGGATCCGTATCAAACTTAGAAGTCGGCTCTGTTCATTTTGTCTATTTTGTTATCACAAGACTAGTTTTAGTATTTCCACAGTGGATTGTAATAAATGAATCCTTATGTTGAATTATTATTTTTTGACTTTGAACTTTAATTTAATAAATTTTTCAGAAATTAGTATTTAATGCTTCCGAGTTATTTCCAAAAATCGGGACGTCACATGGACGGCGAAGGCGGATTCGTTGGAAAGGTCGATGGCGATGTTGATCTGGCGCTAGGCATTGGCAGTGGGGGTTTTGCTCAGGGGGTGGATGGCGAGAAATGACAGACATTTAGAGAGGAGGGTTCATTTAGCTTTGGGGTAGAAATGTCAACACGTACCATTACCGAGCCTATATAGGTTTGGAAATAAAGTTCAGGGTTGGGATCAAACCGACCCTAGAAAGGAGGACCGGCCTCTAATTTTCTAAAATAAATTTCATTAACTCATATAACACGAAGTACAGAGATAATATGGGCTTGGGTACAATGGCCTGACCATCCAAGACCCTCTTCTCTAAACCAAAAGGAGAAAACTAATTTAAACCCAACAAGCTGAGTCCAAACCAAGAGGAAAAACTCAAAAAACAACCCAACGATTGGTAAGGAACAAACCCAACCAAAAAAAAAAAGAAACCTTAATCCTAAACACCTGCACTAGCCCCCCAAGCCCCAACACCGCCACCGCAACCCTTGACCACCATTAGCACCAACACCAAAACCAGAGCCGCCGTCCGAACAAGCCCTAGACTAACCACAAACCGTGACCATCAGCAACCACCAAAGCCAGAAAAATGGTGATGCACGCTCGCGCCACCCACCAATCAATCTAGAGGAGCGCCGGTCACCGGTTAGAATCAACACGGCCAAGGGAAAGTCGCAATAACAGCGGCTACACGGAACCTTCGCCATTAAGCACAAGCCCGCTCCCCAGAAACGACAACAGGTCGAAGAAACCACGCCCCCAAACTGCTGACCCTCCCGCAAACCGCAATTCCACCAAGCCGTTAAGCATCAACCGAATCAAACTAGGGAAAGAAACCGACGGGAGAGGACGGCGATGCAAGGAGGAAAACGGTGCCAGAAGGAGCACGGAGACGGAAAAGGGTGAGGAGAGAGGAGGGAGGAGGGAGGAGGAAGGTGGAGATGTTCGGAGGGATGAGGGAAGGAGACGCAAGCCCCCCAAGCGGCTGAAAACCTAAACTGTAAAGAAGTTGTTCACGGCTAAGCTGTGAATAAGTTTCTCTCATTTCATAGAGGTTTGGTATCGGCGGCCAAGGTACATATGAGAAATATGAATTGATGAAAAAAATGTTAAAACCATTCCTTTCAGGAATTCAGATTGAAAATTCATCACTTTGTGCTAAGTGTGATGAACAAGATCCAGGTCAAAGGAGAAGTTTTTCAGTGCCGGGTTGGCACCGGCTACGTGGTACCGAGCACCATCTCGACCGTCCAAACGTATTTTGGAAGGCCCAGATCTGTTTGGATAAATTTTGAGTGTAAAATTACCAAAACATCCCCTCAAGCCCAAACATCTGGGCCGTCCAAAACATGTTTGGACGGCTGAGATACGTGCTCGGCACCACGTGGCCTGTGCCCGCTCGGCACTGAAAAATTTCTCAGGTTAAAGACATAACTAGTAGTGCTCAGGACCTCCCCGTGGTTCAAAATTTTCATAATTAACTATGTCTTTCTTAATATCAAAACTGTACTCGGTGGCTCCACCGAATAAAGAATGGCAGCCAGAAAATATTTCCTACTATGAATATTGACATATTGTTAAAATTGCAACAAAATAGAGGATGACTTTTCCACAAAAGCTTTAGTTATATTCATTGAGAAAAAAATTGACGCAAAAAATAGTTCCAATGCAATCATATATGATTTTCGAGATCTCAAGGACCGTTGCATTCGATTTCGATACATGCTTGATGTATAACACATTACAAAAAATTTATTTTTTTTGGCTTTTTATTTGTTTCTTTTATATCTATTAAGAGCACCTAGATATTGTGTTTTGTATCGAGTATTATTTATGCTGTGTTCTGTTCCATGTTTAAAAAGAGTTTTTGAACTTAAAAAGAGTTTTGTTGTGATCGGATGTGAGTTCTTTTTTACAAAGGTGGGCCATAGTGGGGCAAGCCTTTATTTTTTTAATCCCATCAGGCTATCACTGTTCTCATTTTTTTACCCGCTGGTTTCTTCCAACGTTCACCTATCTTCACTCACCTTTATTCTTCTTCATCTACCCTGCGTACCCTACACTGTCGTCATCTCCTTCTGAAACACTGCTGGTACGACCCTCCGCGAATCTCTCTCTCTCTCTCTCTCTCTCTCTCTCTCTCTCTCTCTCTCGCTCTCGCTCTCTGTCTCTCTCCGAATCTTTCAGCCCTGCCTTCAATCTCTCCATGAATTTCACCTACAGATCTCTCTGAATCTGTCAGCCCTATTTCCTTCCCATCTCAACCTTCCTACGTTGAAGATGTGAAAGGGTATTCATGAAGGAAACCTAACTTCAAGCCAACATATATCGACTTTCGTCTCATACAATATGCACCGGTGGACGAGGCTAAGAAATCTATGGCCGCAAGTTAAGGCACCTACAACGGAGAGAGCCCCTGAATCAGTAAAGTGTGGGAAGTGGGATCTAAAACTAACCAAAATTCGAACAAATAGAGGTATTACTCTGTAACTTACTCCATTTTGTTTGTATGAAAAGTTAATTTCATAGTCCTATATATAGATATGTGGTATGTATTTGTTTTGAAACCTATACTGTTGCAATCGAGCATGTAATCTGCTATTTGGGTGTCTCTGATTAAAAAAAAGGCTGTTATATTTGGGAAGAACATGAATAGTGAAGTCAGTGTTAGGTTTGAATTAGGTCCAAATAAAGGCCTGATAGTTTTTTTGAGGCTGAAAAAGAGGAAAAGTTTGGGGCTTAACATCATCACACTGTCATCCGGAATGAAGGGGTAACAACTACCAACAATACAGTTAGCTTTGTAGACAAACAGAATTCTTATAGATCCATTAGTCTATTTGCTCATCAAACAACTTGAACTGTAGGGAGATTTTTTCTGCAAATGTACTCCTACATGATAATCGATTGGGCTTCCTGATGAAACCCATTGGATTGATGATGTGTACTATTAAAAATAATGGTTTCGATAAAATTGACAAATAAGCCCCTAGTGAACGATTTTGAAATTGGAAGCTCCATTATTGCAAAAAAACTCGTGAAAAAAAAGCACCATAAGAATGAAGTGGCAGTGGTACGGGTGTTCTACCTTCAAACAGGAAGGATGACATGAAGTCACATCATTCAGCATATAAATTTGATACGAATTTCCTCTTTTATTACCTTACTCAGTTTGAAATACAAAGGTTGATAGTTGAGGGTAGATAGAGACAAGTGACATGGTTAAGCAAAATATATGCTTGAGGAATCATGCAAGGCTGTTTAGGAATGTTTTGCTTTGAAGTGGTCGGTCTTGCGATCAAGATACTGTTAGAACTCAGATAAGCTTGGAGAAATGCATTATGATGAAGTTATTTTGCTAGGACATTGCAGTTGTTCTGTGGTTACTCATTTCTTATTCTTTTTTGGAATAGCTATTTCAGCCCAAGACCAACAAAGAAACAACCGACAACTCATACGAAAAAGAGAAAATGACACGCTTCTCCCACGTCTTCAGCAAACTCCGTTGTAGGTGAAAACGACATTCAAGCGGTATGTCTACTAGCTTCTTGCATTGGCTAATAGACTTGAAAATAGACAAATTACTTTTTTAGGACATTGCAGTTGTGTTTTCACTAAAATTTGACCTTGTATGATACTTAATTTGTCTTTTATTGAAAGTTTGAAAGAGCATTTTAGAATTTGTTAACAAAGTTATTTTCTTTAAGATGGTCCATAAACTATCGAAGTGCATTTCTGGAACATTTGTGGAGATTATACATGATAGCATGGAGCACAAAAAAAAACTGGCAGCCTGTTTTTAGTCCTCATGTATACATACAAGTTGTACTTTGTATGGAAACTTGCTATTTGTGGCCATTTTTCATGATGTGTAACCCATATTTATTATTGTTTCCCACACGGTAGCTGAAAATGGACCATCCACAAATCGTGTTCAAGAAGTGGACTTATGCAACCACACAAATATTCATTGAAGTCATACTCAAAAAGGCTAAAAAAGAAGAATCAACTAACTCAATAAAGACGAGGACTTTCAATCCCCACCAATGGGTGGCCATTTGTGAGGAGTTTGGGAAAAGGACAAACACAGTGGGTTACTCAATTCAAAAGCTGAAAGAAAAATTTTCCCGTTTGAAACACGAGTTCTTAGTCTTCAAAGACCTAAAAGATCATAGTGGGTTCGGTTGGGACCCCGTAAAGCAAACCGTCACTGCACCTGAACCTGTGTGGCAGGAATACATATAGGTAAACTCACACTAGTGAACTAGTAACTTTACGACTTTTGTAGGCACACTTGGCCCTTATAGTATTTTCATTTCATACTCTTTATTTCCTTGTAGGGATATAAGGATGCCAAACAATTCAAATCCAAAGGCCTTGATCGTTATGATATTTTGGTAGAGCTTTATGAAGGCACGTTGGCCACAGGTGCATTTTCCGAGTATCCTAGCACCCTAAGGGGCCCCACGACAGAGGCAGAGCGTGAAATGATGAAGTAAGGCAAACCCATTCGAATGGCTGATCAAATGTCGATGGATTTGCGAGGGAAGAGAAAGTCTGATGGAAGTAGTAGTAAGTCAATCAAGATTGATGAGAAGAGCCAAGCATATGCTACTTTTGGATATGCACAACAAAAAAGAGGAGAGTACTTCAAAAAATTGACAACAGATTTATTGTCTATTGCCGATTGTATTAAGGCCCTGGATGAAATTGCGTCTTTTTTCGATGAGGATCAATATTTCAAGGCCTACGACATACTTGCTTTCGGTCCTCCTGCTGGGAAGCAAGGGTTCATGGGGCTATTAACTGACATGAGGATTGGTTGGGTGGAACGAATAGAGCGTCAATCGTGATTAACATCTTGTTTAGGAACGGGAAGTTTAACTTCGGAACAAAGACTCGTAGTAATTGTTTGTATTATTCTGGATGATATTTAGTAGTAACATCTCGGTGTATTATTCTGGATGATATGTGTTAGTGCTATGGAAACTTTAATGTTCCTCATTTTAGTATTATATCCTACTTATGTTAGTGCCGGGACTAGTAGTAATTGCTCACGACTTATATTGCGTTGAATTTTTAACTAAATTGATGTTCCTCATTTTAGTATTCCGTTTTATGATTTCTGTTGAACTTATGTTAGTGCCATGGAGAATTGCTAAGTACTCATATTGTTTGAAAGTTTTTACAAAAACATAATAGCAAAGGTAAAAAAGTCACAATGTGACAATTGGAATTCCACTACATAAACTTGACGATGACGAAGACGATTTGGCGGACCTCGAAGCACTCAAACTGTTGGAAGAGGACGAAAAAATGCCACAACGAACTGCTAAAATGTCCGGTCAAGACTATGTCACATTCTTGTTGTATGGACATCCTCGTACGGTAAAGGATATTTTACGTGTCGATAAACATATTTTTAGAGCCTTGGTGAGAGAACTAATTCTTAGAGGCCAGCTTGACTGGGATCATAAGAAGTTGTCTATCGAAGAGTCGTTGGCTATTTTCTTATACATTTGTGGACAGAGCGGAAGACATAGACTTGCTGCTGACAAGTTCCAGCAGTCTACGTCTACTATAAGTGACCACTTCAACTAGATGCGTCGTGCTATTTGCAGACTCGTGCCATACATAATTAAACCACCAAATCTTGAAGCAACTCCTTCGAAAAATTCTCCATGACGAAAGATACTGTCCATGGGACCATGGTTCCCAGTAAGTTCGAATCTGTCTTTGTCTGTCTCTGTCTACAATACTTTTCCATGTCTGTGTCTAGTTTCTATAATGTTTGGGTAAGCAGGCAGTTGTGATTTATAGTTTCAGTTTACTTAGGCTGGAATCTTCCTTTCTTTGATTACATCCAAACATTGAAATGCCAAAACTACTTATGATAGGATTGTGTTGGCGCGATAGATGGAACCCACATAGAAGTTTCGGTACCCATCGAAATGCAAATTGCATTTCGTGGAAGAAAAACCATGAAAATGCAAAATGTAATGGCTGTGTGTTCCTTCGACATGAAGTTCACATTCGTGTACTTAGGTTGGGAAGGTGGCGCACACGACGGGTGTGTGTTCTTAGCAGCAGCCACGAATCTGGCCTATATGTTCCCATACCCACCAGTCAGTAAGTAAAGATAAAATAAGATTATTCTTATCTTGTTTCCTTTTTTTCCAAAGTTTTAAACTACACTTACACATGTTATTTATGGTTTAGATAAGTACTATGTCATCGATTCTGGATATACCAATATGGTTGGGTATCTGGCTCCATACAAAGGACAAAGATATCACAAAGACCATTGGAATGGGGCTAATACAATATTCGCCACGCCATAGGAGCTATTCAATTATAAGCACTCGTCATTGAGGAATGTAATCGAAAAATGCTTTGGGATGTTGAAAGCGAGGTTTTCAATATGGAAGTAATGCCAAACTATAGCCCAGCTCGTCAGCCGTCGATAGTTACGGCGTGTTGTGTTGTCCACAATATGATCGTAATCCACAAAGGGAAAGATGAATATTTCGACGGTTATATGGAAGCGGACGAATGGGAGGGAGATAGTGATAATGGTGGTGGTGGTGCCGGCCAAGTAGAGCTTGTCAACACGTCTCCTCACAGTGTGCAAATGATGGGAAAGAGGCGGGACGACATGGCTATTGCTATGTGGGATGCATATTGAATTTCATTCATAAGCCTTGTGTGTTTAATCGCATTTGTAATGTTGTACTATAAAATGGTAGGGATTGTAATTTTATTCATAGGTAGGCCGTGGCTAACTAGTTATGTTGTACTGATCCTTTTTCCACATCTTGGGAATGTCATGTTTTGCGGTAATGAGAATCACAATTAGTAGTATGAGATTATGGTGTTACTCATGGTGGGATTTTGTATGTTTGGAGTTCACTATGCTGGATCTGTGATGTTATGATAATTGTTAACTTTATTTTTGTTCTATGAATCAAGACTCAAATTATCCGTCAAGATGTCAGAGAAGTAAATAAATTGATAAGTAAGGAGTACCAAACTGGCCTTTGAGTATTGTTGATATTCAGTTTCATATGTTCTGATTGCCTTTATGTTATAGGAAGTTAAATTTTTTATTCATCCTCCTTGTTTCTTATGAGGAGATTAGATTCATGGGTGCATTTTTATGCTATTGTATTGATGCTTCTATCTGCTACTACTGACTGCTGTTGTAGAAGTAGTAGTAATAGTTAATGTGTTTGCTGCTGACGATATTATATCAATGTTGTTCTGGCAAATATATAATTGCTTACTGTTCTTTCCAGTTTCAGATAGAATGCCATTCTGCTATTTGCTGTTTGGTAACTGCTGCAAATTCATTCTCGGCTTATCCATTTTATTACTACTGCTGCTGTGGTGCTCAGGACAGCATGGTATTATTCTATGTAGCACCGACACTCCACCAGGGGTGACGTACCAGTGTCGGACAACGACATGAATCAGACACACAACTGACACGTGTTGGACACCTTCTCCAAAAGTGTCCTGTTATTTTGGGCAATACTTTGAAGTCCGACACTTGACAGACACTTTCGGACGCTTTTTGTTGCAACGTATAGATAATAGATGTAATGACTTGGAAAGCAATGTACTGCATAGGTGAAAACAAGGCTATCTAGATAGAATATTATTAACTTTTATCTTATTTGAATTTTTTTTTATTCTTGATGTTATATATATATATATATGTGTGTGTGTGTGTGTGTGTGTGTCCCTAAATGTTTCGTGTCCCCCATTTTATGAAAATTTACGTGTCGGGGTGTCAGTTTCGTGTCGTGTCCGTGCTACCTTGGTCCTATTTATAGTTCAATTGTGTTGGCTAGTATATAGTTCAGTTAGGGACTCGAGCACTATTCTTCCCACAGTGCCTGCTACTAAGCTGCTAATCTCTTGAAGAATCTGGATTCATATTTGGTGGTGTGTCCAGTTTGAGAAGTGAAGATGGTATCCTTGAAGAATTTGGATTCATATCGCTTGCTTCTTGTGAAGATGATAACATGCTTTTCCTTGCTTCTTTTACAGTTTTGTTGTTAGACGATTGCTATGGCTTCTGATTTCCAGTTATACGGTTGCTGTTTGAATGGTCCATGTTATAGCATGTAATACATTCATGGCAAACACTTGTGATTCCTGGAATCGCACATAAGTAAACCATTGAACCAAATAATCAGTCTGCTTGCATACATTTCCCAATTTTTTTGGATTTAAGTGAACCAAATAATCAGTTTGCTTGCATACATTTCCCAATTTTTTTAGATTTAAGTGAACCAAATAATCAGTCTGCTTGCATCCAAGCATAGCCACAGGGAAGAGCAAACAACTATACTGCATGAAAGTAAAAACTCAAAACGAAATGTGCCGATGCCAATTTTCTGTATCGCTCCAATTTTATTAGACACATCATTAGCTAGCTTACCAAATCCTCCATGGAAGAGTCATCCTTCTACAAAGCTTACAAAATTTTACTTGCTGGCAAAACATTTCACAAAATCTCAAATCCACATTTCTTTTAAAATTAATTACCACTGGAAAGAAACATAAATGTTGAGGAAATACACAACAGCACCATGTACAAAAATGGAAAACACAACTTTATTCATTCTTACAAGTTATTCTTAAACGCCCTAGATACATACTACAATGCACATAGCAGCCTCAGTGAATTGTGTCAGACTCTTCTCGTTGACTATTGGTTAATCTCAAACCTAAATCGATCTCCCTCCCCCATCCGATCCTTGTCTTCTTTGCCTTCACATTTCTAGTTCAAAAGATGACCCGTCATCGAAAGACTCGGGTATGTCCATCTCGAGGTTGGAAAGGGAACTCTTGTTCCCACGTACAGAGGTAGAATCAAGCAGAGCACAAGTTTTGGAACTCCAAAGCTAAAGAAAATGCATATTCATTCTCCTCAATTGAAGATTTCTTCGACTTGCATAATCTGACAGTGCATGCCACAGCTGGTGCCCAATATTTGAGCCTCGCTTTGACGTCTTCAGGATGATCACTTGAGATGATAGATGACATGTTAGAACTAAAATATAAAGAGTTGAAATAGTAGAAGACATGTAACTAACTATCATGAGATAACATAGCTGAATTCTATCTATGATGTCAACAATATGACTAAGAATTCCGCGAATGGTGGGAAGTATATTGAATAATCACTGATTATTTGGTTCACTTATGGAATCCAAAAAAATGGTGAATATGAACGCAGGTCACATTGTGAGGTATCATTTAAAACGTAAATGGATGGTATGAAATTTTATAACTTCATTCATTACATGTGGTGCACATAAGTAATAAATATCAAACTAATAATAAATATATCACGGATGGATCGCACATGGCGCAAATGTATCCTTCAGTAACAATTAAGTTTCAATTGTCCATAATGGGTTGCTATTGTTACCATATCTGTGGCAGGCCAAATATTGGACAAACTCATTCAAAATCTGCGGCCTGTATTTCCCTTCGAAAGAATACATTTAATAGTCCGTCACGCCTAAAATCCAACCCATGTAAGACAAAACTTGGAGAATTTGGGGGTAAGGGAAAGAAGAAAGCCACTTGTATGTTTTGTGCCTCTATCACCCATGCCCACCTTCAGCCCCAAACCCCAATATAACTACTGGATTGACAAAACATCAAGAAATAGCCTCACAAAGTACTCAACACTAGCAGCCATGGTTTTAAAACCCAACAAAACGTACTATGAATGTATGCATATATATATATATAGATAGAGAGAGAGAGAGAGAGAGAGAGAGAGAGAGAGAGAGAGAGAGAGAGAGAGAGAGACCTTAGTGGTCGTAAATAGCATAGGTGGTATCGGTGAGTTTTTGGTGGTCGATTTTCACTGCTTATGGTGGTCGTCAGAAGTAGAGGGTGAGGCGGTGGTCGCTGGAAGTAGGCCTCGCCGGAGGTGTCGTCGCTATGAAGGGGGCCGTTCTTCTCCGTCTTCGTCTCCCCTCTCTCTCTCCCTCTCTAGGTGCGTCTTTGACGATCTGCTTCAGTTTTCATGTTTTGTTTTTTTTTGTATTTTTTGGGGGGATGTCCATTATAGAAGTGTGGGGTCCAAGGGTGAACCGATTTTGAAAAACTTTTTTCAATTTTTTTTTGAAAATATGGAACTGAACACAGCATTAGTTATCTAAATATTTTGTATACCTGAACCCTTAAATTTCATAATCATGTCCGATCCCCTCGTTTATAAAATATTGGTTCCGCATTGGCTTGGAGCAACACGTGGCCATGCTTCAGGAGCAACTAAAATTTTTCCTTTAGAAATGGTTACAACTAAAGGCTAGTTTGATAACCTAAATTCAGCACTTAAAACTGAATCAATTAAGTAATAAGTGTTTCAGTAGGTTTGATAACGATATTATACATTGCTTAATAATTAAGTGCTACTTAAAATGTAGGCTAAAAAGTTAAAAAAAATTAAGTAGCTTTGAGCTACTTAATTCCGGCTGAATTCATGTGTACTTGCATTTAATCAACATACCACAACCACAACCACTCCCACCACCACTCCTACAACCACTCCATCGCCACTTCGCCACCATCACCACTACCACCACCACTATCACTCCGCCACCATCACCACCACTCCACCACCACCACCACCATCACTACATCACCACCACTCCCTTATCACTCCATCACCACCACCACCATTACCACACTGCCACCACCACAACCACACCGTCGTTGCCGCCGCCGCCACCATAAATACCACCATTGCACAACTATCATTCTACTGACACCACTCACTGTCACTATTACACCATCACTCCACTGCCGCCGCCGCCACCACCATTACACCACCACCACCACCACCACCACCACCACCACTCACTGCCACCGTTACATCACCATCACTCCACCACCACTATTATACTATTATCACCAGCACTCCAACACCACCACCACCACCACCACTACTACAATCACCATTCCACCATTATTATAAGTACATTGTGACCATTAGTAAATTAAGAGAGAATTGAAACTAAAATTAATTTATTATTTTTTTAATTCAGTACTTAATATGTTTACCAAATAGCTTTTCAGCTTAAAAAAATTCAGCATTCAGAACTTAATTTTTCAATATTCAATTTCAGTTTTATTAAACAGGCCGTCAGACAATGATTGTGAGCAAGAACAAGAGCGTAAAAGCACAATATCATGCGCTATATATATGTTCAAACATATTGGAAAAAAGAAAAATTGGCCGAGAGAATAGTTCTATTCTAAATCTAATAGTAAGGAAATGGTCCGTCAGGGTCAACCAATCGAAGCTTTATTGGGCCGTAGTTGCACCAGCCCGCAATCCTTCCACCGCCACGAGCGAGAGGGGTATATCCTGACACGTTACCCTCTACTCTAGAGCCCACGAAACCCGGGCCTCCGGCTGGACCCCATAGACCATCTTCCTGCTTGGAGAGGGCGGGCCAGTAAATAGTACCATTGGGCCCTGAACACGTCACATCAGGGAAATGCCCCCAATGGTACTATTTACCAGGGACTAGTTGTTAATTGCTTGGAGTTAATGTAGTGATTAGCAGCTTTCTTCTTTGGCGATGTGGGACTTATCTCCATGCTTAAGCTGTAATCCAGATTTCCTGTTTTTTTGAATTTTTGTGAGTACTAATTAATTGCCAATCTCCAGTGTTTTTCGTCAATTCAATTGCCAAAAAAATTGGTTTTGTCAAATCTTTGGCAAAATAAATTGTGCTAATTAAGAAACGAGATTGGCGCCTATGGCAAAAGTCCTCACAAAAAAAAGAAGCTCAAGCATACAACAATTGGGAAAATATTTACTAATTCTACTCCATTGGAGATGCTCTAAGAAAGAATGAAGTTAGGGTTGTTAGGATAGGAGATGCGAAGAAATTTCAACTTTTTCTAGAATGTTATTCCTCTTTATTTTGATATTCTTCGAGAAACCCAATCTTGCAGATATATAATGGAGACTTAATAACATATTGTACAATGTATCTTTCAATACAAAATGCTAATTGGCACATTACTCGTAGGACCAAGCCAGAAGTTTGATGCCCTCATAAGTTTTTTCTTCAGGCTTGGGAATTTCTCATTGTAGATATCAGATTTGTGATTATCGATCTGTATTTTTTAAGCATGTCTTTAATGGCAGTTTTTCAATTCCAGAAACTCTGTTTCGAACAAGGGACACTTTCTCATTTTTTAAACAAAGTATACCTCTCATAGGACCAAGCCAGAAGTTTGATGACCAAAAATGAGAATATTACAAGTCTACGTTGGGATATGCAAAATGCCCTTAGTGATTTGTAAGTCTTAATTTTTTTTTTAATTATAAATTCATCTCAACGACCGGAACTCAAAAAATATGAAAAGAATATATACCAAAATAAAAAAAAGTGTTACATAAATAGCTTAAAATAAGCGTAAATATTTTCACTTGTATATTTGTAAACACCTAATCTTGAAATACATTCTATGAAATCGTCAATTTTATACACCCTTAGTCCTATAAACTAATTTATGTTCCTTTGCGTGATTTGATGTCCAAAATTTAATTAATATTTCATTCTGCCCTCGTTTTAGGACCCAAACAAAACTCTAACGATAAAACAATGCTTTGAGCAATTTTAGAAAATAAAAAATTTTACAATAAATTATTGTGTCTCAGCAAAAGTTGAATTTTCAAATAAGAAGTAAGAACCTAACTTTTTAGCAACAGCTAGAGTGAGTATTTTTTAAGGTTTGCCAAACTCAAAACAGCATATGAAATGGATCATAACAAAAAGTGAGAGTTCTAACGATGGATCCTGGTCTGTAGTGGTCCTATACCCCTCAAATCACATTGAGCAGGGAGGCATGCACGTCTCAAGGCTCTGATCCATCTGCTGCAGCCAAATCCACCCTCTAGGGCAACGAAGCCGGGCGCCTTTCGTGTGGGCTACACGCAAGGGCATTGAGCGAGCAATCAATCAATTCACCACCACAGGCCCTGTTCTCGGGTCAGAACCCATGTATAGATATGTTCCAACACTTTAATGCCCCCACTTGGGTCACAGGCTTGCGTGGCTAAGCCCGGCGAACAGTAATCTACTTCGAGAGGTAAATGAAGGAATTAAAAGTTGTTTCACTTTACCGATGTGGGTCTTCTTCCCTCTATTCTAACGTGATTGCTATTCTCTCCGACGGACTGTAAGAAAAACCCATCACCAAATCCCGTAACTGTCCCCATTAGTTGCAAATTAAACTGAAAGGGAAAAATATATAGAAATTCAAAGCTTGTTAAGATTTAAAATAGTTTCGCAAGCAGTGTTTTCAAATTGAGTTACGACGTATCGCGTATCAGGGTTTTTTCATTACATGAATCATATCAAAATACACATCGCTTATCGTAAAATAAGAGACATACATGCACATCATACAATAATATAATTCAAACATTGCCCATAAAAGATTCTCATCAAAATAGATGAAACTGATTAATAAGCAAACAATTGAATATTTATCTATCTATTACATAAAAGCATGGCGTTTAGTATAAGTTTCTAACAGACAGAACAAGGAACAACTTGTCGCTTTTGGCTTATGATGTATACAAAATTAAAACTGCTCAAGATCTACTCGTGTTTGACTTGATTAAATTCCATTTGAGATCGACTCATCTCATAGACAAGCTAAACTCGACATTTTTGAACCTCCTTAAATTTTCATTTTAAAGTTGATCCACCACCTGCATGGTTCGTTCGGCTTGATGTCTGATTAAATTTTCATATTAAAGTTGATTAGTCTTGACCTCCTTTACCTTGATATCTGATTTTCTCTTTTCACACTTTCTTTTTACTATAGTTCTTTTGAAACCTACAATTTTACAATATTGTTCTTACGACGCAAATAGAATTTCTTTAATTTCCATATATTGTGCCTAATGTTCCAAACATATATTGAAAAAAATAAATTTTGGCCGAGAGAATAGGAAAAAGTTTTCTAAAAATAATAAAAAGGTGACGGTTGCATCGTTGTTAATATAGTGATTAGCGTTTTTCCTCCTTGGCGATGAGGGACTTATCCCCATAATCAAGTTGTAATCCGCGGTTCCGCAACGTGCTGTTTTTTTGAGTAATTGGCCAATCTAGCTCCAATGTTTTTGTTCAAATCAATTGCCAAAGCTATAGATGTTCTCCGATGGTTTGGTAATTAGTAGCCAAAAACATGGTTTCGTCAATTCTTTGGCAAAATAAGTTGTGCAAAACTAGACTGACAAGTTGGGGTTCTACGTAAGTTGAGTGGAGTTTGGTTGCTGCCTCCGTTATACTTACACGAACATAGGCAAGGTTCGATTTCCATAAGCATCTAGCCCTTACATAGCTCCACTCCTGATGAGCAGTGAACGAGAGCCGGGGGAGGAGGAAGAGACTAAACATCTAGCCAAAGTGCATGGTGAGAGGACTTGGGTTTAGTACCTCGTGCATAGAGACAAAGGGGGTTGGTTTTGTTTTGTTTGGCAATCAAGAAACCTTAAAGAAAGTGGAGGAAAACAATTCGAAGACAAACTCTCGATTTTACGTTGCAATTTCGCAAAAGTTTGCTTTCGGCGGCGGCCAAGGTAACGTATGAGAAATTCAGATTGAAAATTCATCACTTTGGTTTTGCTAGCAGTGTGATGAAGAAGATCCATGGAGCCAAAGACGTTAACTATTAGTGGTGTCCATATGGGGGAAAAAATTTCAAGTGTCGGGTGGGTATCACGTGATGTCCGCTCGTTGCAACGGATTTGGAGAGAGAAAAAGTGTTGGAGTGAGATGAGAGAGAGGGTTTCAATCTGAACCGTTCAAAAGTGTATTAGACGGCCCTGGATGTGCTGAACGGATTTCATGTGGGATATAACCACCCAGGCACCGGAAAATTTCTCCCTTATGAGAGGTCCTAGCCCCTCATGGTTCAAAATTTCCATAATTACCTTCTTTTTCAATATCAAAACTATACGCAGTGGCATTCATTGAATAAAGAATGGTAGCCCAAAGAGCATTTTTAGGTTTGTGAATATTGTCAAAATCGCTCGTGTTTGACTTGATTAAAGACCATTTGAAATCAATTTATCTCATAGACAAGTTAGACTGAAACATATTTTTGAACCACCTTAAATTTTCAAAATAAACTTGAACAACCACCTGCTTGGTTTGTTCGGCTCGTTTATTATCCCTAGTCTTGACCTTCCTTTACCTCGATGTCTGATTTTCTCATTTTATACTCTCTTTTTTGTTCTTTTGAAAGCTTCACCTACAATTTCACAATATTGTTCTTCCGACGTAAATAGGTTTTTCTTTAATTTCCCATAAAAAAAACTCTGAAAGAAAATATACTTTAGGTGATGCCGAACATTGTGTGTGCATAATGTTCCAATTGAAGGGAAAAAAAATTGGAAGAGAGAATAGGAAAAAAGTTTCTAGAAATAATTAAAAGGTGATGGTCCGATAGAGTTCAACCAATTAGAGCGCGTTTATTGGGCCGTAGTTGCACTGGCCCACAATCCTTCCACCGCCAAGAGCGAGAGGTATTCGCTGGCTCTGTGAAACCAGCCTGACGCGTTGCCCTCTTACTCTAAGGCCCACGAAATCCAGGCCTTCGCCCGGGCTACGTGGCCCAACTCCCCGCTTGGAGAGGGCGGGCTAGCAATTAGCAACATCGGGCCCAGCTCTTTGGGCCGAGCTCGCGTCCCATCACCGTAATGCCCCACTTGGGCCACAGGCTTGCGTTGCTGAGCCCGGCAATTAGTTGTTAATTGCTTGGAGTTAATCTAGTGATTAGCAGCTTTCCTCTTTGGCGATGTGGGACTTATCTCCATGCTTAAGCTGTAATCCAGATTTTGCTGTTTTTGACTTTTTGTGAGTGTACTAATTAATTGCCAAAAAACTGTTTTTGTCAAATCTTTGGCAAAATAAATTGTGCTAATTAAGAAACGAGGTTGGCACCTACACCGACAAATGTCCTCCCAAAAAAAAGAAGCAAAAGCATACAGCAATTAGAAAAATAATTACTAATTTGAAGAAAAACTACTCCATTGGAGATGCTCTAAAAAAGAATGAAGATAGGGCTGTTAGAGTGTCTACTTTGGCGGACGTGCTTAGTGGATTTTGTCCACGGGATTTGAGTTGTGTCCTCTTGCTGTGTTGCTGCTGTCGTTTAGGAATCCACGGCTTATTTAAGTTTATGCATTGATTAGAATCTGTGATCCCTTGGGTGCCTAATTTTTGGTCGTTGGCCGGTTTTAATGGCCTTCACAAAGTGTCAATTTGGCTTGTGCAGTGAGTGTTGTGCCTTAATGGAAGAAATTAGGTAGCCCTTTGTTGTAATTTGTGTATCTGTTGGTTGGGATGCACATATTTTTTGATTTCTGTAACTTTGGTTGGATTCCTTGTAAGTGCCGCTAGGCCTTTAAGGATACTATGTGATGGTCTATTCTCAAAAAAAAAAAAAATCAAATAAATTTCTACTTTTTCCAGATTGTTATTCCTCTTTATTTTGATTTTCTTCGAGAAACCCAATCTCCAAGACATATCATAGAGACTTTAAAAACATGGTGTACAACATATCTTCAGTACATAATGCTAATTGGTACACTACTCATAGGATGAAGCCAGAAGTTTGATGCCCTCGTAAGTTTTTCCATTAGGCTTCGGAATTTCTCATTGCGGAGATCAGATTTGTGATTATCCGTATTTTTTTTTCCGTCTCAACTACTGGAACTCGAAAGATATGAAAAGAATGTTAATCAAATTTAAAAAAGGGCGTTAACATAAATAGCTCAAAATAAGCTTAGGGTTGGTTTGGATTAAAAAGTAAGGAGTGATTTTTTTTTTTTTTGTCTTTATTCAAAAAGTTAGTTTTGCATCAAACTTTTGTGACTTATTGAAACTTTTGTGACTTATTAATTCGTCTCGACGATAGAAATCGAAAAAGTACAACTCAAAACTAACAAATGCAAGTTTTTTTGAATAAAGACAAAAAAATAAATCACTCATTACTTTTTAATCCAAACCCACCCTTCAATATTTTCACTTGTATATTTGTAAACCAAACCTAATATTGAAAATTGAAATAATACAATCATTTTAAGAAAACGTATGTTAGTTTTATACGCCCTAAGTCCTATAAACTAATTTATGTTCCTTTGCGAAATTCAATGTCCAAAATTTATTAAATTTTCCATTCTGCCCTCGTTTTAAGACTCAAACAAAACTTAGTAATAAAATAATGCCTCTAGCAACTGTAGAAAAACTTTTTTACAACGAATCATTGTGTCTTAGCGAAAGTTGAATTTTCAAATAGGGACTAACTTTTTAGCAACAGAGTGAGTATTTTTTAAGGTTTGCCAAAAAAACTCAAAAAATAATAAAAAGTGAAACTCAAAAAATAATAAAAAGTGGTAGTTCTAACGATGGGTTCCCTAGTCAGTAGTCTCCAATGGTCCGATACCCCTTAGAACGCCTTGTGTGGGCAACGAAACCGGGCCATTCGTTTGGGTTGCACGCAAGGCATTGAGGGGGCAACGAAGTCGGGCCATTCGTCTGGGTTGCACGCAAGGCATTGAGGGCAATCAAATCCGCAATCACTGGCCCTGTTCTCGGGAACCCACGTACAGATATGTTCCAACACTTTAATGCCCCCACTTGGGTCACAAGCTTGCGTGGCTAAGCCCGGCAAACAGTAATCCACTTCAGGGGGTAAATGAAGGAATTACGAGTTGTTTCACTTTGCCGATGTGGGTCTTCTTCCCTCTGTTCTTCAAACTTTACACAATAGTGATTTCTTACGTGATTGCTATTCTCTCCAACTGTAGGAAAAACCTATCACCAAATTCCATTACTGTCCCCATTCGTTGCAAATAAACTGAAAGGGAAACATATAGAAATTCAAAGCTCGTTAAGATTTAAAATAGTCTCGCAAGTAGTGTTTGCAAATTGAGTTACGATGTATCGTGTATCGGGTTTTTTTTTTCATTAACTTAATCATATCAGAATACATAAAATAAGAGACACACATGCATATCATACAATAATATAATTCAAACATTTCCCATAAAAGATTTTCATCAAAATAGATCAAACTGATTAGTAAGCAAAGAATTAAATATTTATCTATCATGCTTTTAGTATAAATTTCTAACAGTCGGAACAAGGTACAACTTGCCGCTTTCGGCTTACGATGTATAAAAAATTTAAACTACTCAAGATTTGCTCGTGTTTGGCTTTGATTAAAGCCTATTTGAGATCGACTCGTCTCATAGACAAGCTAAACTCGACATTTTTGAACATCCTTAAATTTTCATATTAAAGTTGATCAACCACCTGCTTGGTTCATTCAGCTTGTATTGACCTCTTTTACCTCTTGATGTCTAATTTTCTCTTTTCATACTCTTTTTAGTTCTTTTGAAACCTAATTTAACAATATTGCTCTTACGACGCAAATATAATTTCTTTAATTTCCCATATATTATTGTGCCTAATGTTCCAAACACATTGGAAAAAATTAAAATTGGCCGAGAGAATAGGGAAAAAGTATGGGAAAATGACGTCCAATGACATGTTTTGATAATTAATAACGCCAAAGACATCTTAAGAACAATTGACTAAAAATAATAAAAAGGAGATGGTCCGATAGGGTTCAACCAATCAGAGCGTTTATTGGGCCATAGTTGCACCGGACTGTTAACCTTCCACCGCCGAGAGCGAGAGGTATTCGCTGCTCTGTGAAACCAGCCTAACGCTTTGCCCTCCACTCTAAGAGGCCCACGAAACCCGGGCCTTCGCCTAGGCTCCGTGACCCAACTCCCTGCTTGGATAGGGCAGGCCGGTATTTAGCAACATCAGGCCCTGCTCTTTAGGCCGAGCCCACGTCCCATCACCGTAATGCCCCCACTTGGGTCACAGGCTTGCGTTGCTAAGCCCGGCTATTAGTTGTTAATTGCTTGGAGTTAATATAGTGATTAGTGTTTTTCCTCCTTGGCAATGTGGGAGTTAACCCCATGCTTAAGTTGTAATCCCGGGTTTCGTAACGTGCTTCTTTTTTTTTTTTTTTTGAGTAATTGCGAATCTTGCTCCGATGTTTTTTGTTCAACTCAATGACCAAAGCTATAGATGTTCTCAGATGGTTTGGTAATTAGTAGCCAAAGACATGGTTTCGTCTATTCTTTGGCAAAATAAGTCGTGCAAAATCTAGATTGACACGTTGGGGTTTTACGCAAGTGGAGTAGAGTGCAGTTGGTGCCTCCGTTATACTATCATCCACATGGACAGAGTTCGATTCCCGTAAGCACCCATCCTCTTTCCAAGTTTTCTAATAGAGTATATTAGAATTAACGAATGACAAAAAAAAAAAAAAAAGGGAGGGGGTGGTGTTCTCCGGTTCAAGCTGATGTTTTCTGTGTAGCCCTATGGGTAGTTTTTGAAGATCAAAATAAAAAAATAAAAAAAAACATTCAAGCTGACAATTTAAATGATCTAAAAAGATAACGAAGTTAAACTGAGGTTAACTTTAAGAGTAAAGTAAATCCCACGTCAAGAAATAATAGTAAGGTGAAATGATATATAAGTGAATCCGACCAGCTATTGTATAACTTGAGGTTAAACTTATGAACTACAGAGTCAAGTGTTTTAGGCTATGGGTTAAGCAGGTCAGCTAGCGCTAGTCATTACTTGAAATTGAGTTGATTTTTTGAAAAGTTGCTCTACTTGACGAGCTTTACAAAATGTACATTTCTGATCATCGAAACAAGATTAGAGCATACCCCGCTTAGTAAGGACAGCAGGTTGCTCTGCTTGACGAGTTCTATGAAATGAACATTTCTGACCCTCAAGACAAGATTAGAGGGAGCCCCGCTTAGCCTGGACAGCAGGTGCTGTCCCCCGTCGAACTGGGCCCTCTAAGGAGCCACGACGAAGCTGTCCTTCGCTTGCGTTGAGCGGGGCAATCGAACCGGCAACCACTTGCCCTCTGCCATGGGCAACTCGCGTTCCATCACCTTACTGCCCCCACAAGGGTCACAGGATTGCGTGGCTAAGCCCGGTCCACAGTGTTTTACTGTATTTCAAGCGGTCATTTCCGATGTGGGTCTTCCTTCTCTCTCTCTCTCTTTTTTTATCATGGTCTTCCTTCTGGGGTCAGATCCGGTTAAATTTCTTCCGACCAGTTTTATCCTGAACGAAATTGGAGACGTGACCGGATCCGCCCCCTTCCTTCTCTCTATTACCTCAAATTTTTTCACAGCCAAGATTCTGTAGCAAATCTCAGACCGTAGGAAAAATCGAGCAACGTTGCGTACATTCGACTGATCACTCCTCCAACCACTCACTCTCACATGTGTCGGTTCCACGTATTTAATTATAGAATGAGCGCGACACATATATGAAAGAGAAGTAACTTGTGAATGCATACCTAGACTTACTGGGAAAAATCTCACAAAATCCTGAAATAAATAGTACCAATAATGGTCGACGAATGCTTTTGAAATTATTACAACAAAAAACAATAGCAAAGTGAGAGCGATTACAGTTAAAGTTAACCCATTCAATTAAGGACTAACAAGGAGTACTTAACAACTTAATCCCTTATTAAGTTGCAAAAAGAAAAACAAATAAACATGTTACATATAAGCCAACCTATAATAATGTTTATTAGCCTTATATGTATATATAGATATATATCTACGTTGATATGTTATCGGTGGTCAAGCTTCCATCGGTGGGGGAAAATTAAGATCTAGATCTAAAACACCTCCCCCGCGATTGCCCTCGCGCGGGTTACAGTCGACAACAGAGGACGAGTCCGATTCACTCTGCGCTCCCCCTCCAACTCCGCCCCCCAACTCGGCGGCGACACGGTGGTGGTGGTACGGTATTCCCCTGCCCACCACCCCCGACCGCATCAGCGCGTCAAAGTACAACGCGTGATGCGCATGGGGCACGACCGCCATCCCAACCCCCGCCGCCGCCGGGTTGTAAAAAACCGGATACCCGGCGACAGATACGCCACCACTTAAACCCCCACCTCCTCCGCCGCCGCAACCGAGGCGGCGCGTCAGGTCGAGCTCGACCGGCGCGTGGGTTGCCCCGCCGTGGCTGGAGGACTCCACGGTGCTGCTCTGGCTGGGGCTGTGGTTGTCGGGGGCAAGGGGTTCCGAGGGGTACGGGAAGTTAGTCTTAGCCTTGGGTCCGCGGAACTCGACGGCGGCGGCGTCGTAAGCCCTGGCGGCCGCCTCCGCGGTGTCGAAGGTGCCCAACCACACGCGGCTCTTCTTCGTGGGGTCCCGGATCTCCGCCGCGTACCGGCCCCACGGCCTCCTCCTCACCCCCCTGTAATGCGCAATGTCCTCCTTGTTGACGCCGTTGAGCTTCCCGTTGCCTCCCTTAACGCCGCCGGTCTTCCCCTTCGCAGCCATTTTAAAAATACGAGAGAGTATTATCGAGACAAGGATATGCGTGTGAGATGGGGTTGTGGATTTGGTGTGGGGAGAGGCAAGTCTATTTATAAAGGGGAGAGGTGGGGGATTTTAGAAACAAGCAACGTAACCAACGCAATTTTAAAATATAATTTCAGATATAACTGTGTTCGGAATAAATGTAACGAACACAATTTTAAAACATAATTTCGCAAATAATTGTGTTTCAAGTTATATATATCGAACGATTCTAAACACAATTGTACCTAAAGTTCCATTTTAAAATTGTGTTCCTATGCTGAGTAATTTTTTATTTTTTACTTTTAAAAGGAGAGAGATAGAGCGAGGAGTGGGGCCCTGAGGGGTGTGGGGGCGCAGTCAACGAGGGGATTGACTGGTGAGAGGGGAAGCGCCGCCCGGGGCCACGGGGTAGAGAGAGAGAGAGAGGAGAGAGAGACAGGAGCAGGTGGCACTTGTTTTGTTTAATAATGGAGGGGGTACGTGGCACACGGGAGGTTCGAGACAAGCGGCCCAATATAGTTGTGCCGGCTTTCCCTCAAGACGGCCGTTGTTCAAGCTAATTTTCCCACGCTCTACTTCGGAGCGTATTCATCACTCTCTTATGGTGCACAAGATAACATATAGACTAGTACCATTCCACCCCCCCGCGATTTTGTCTAATTACTAGTATTTAATTATTCAAATTAATTGTTTGTTTTGAGAAGCTTGAGAACGGAGTCTGAAGAAATTTCTTCTTTTATTCTATTAGTACTTCGCAAAGTAAAGAATATGTAACTATTCAAAAATGCATTTCAATTCAAATTGCAAAACTGATATTGGAATAGTCTTAACTTGTTTTCTAATTAAAGTAAAATGGTTAAGACTATGGACCTATGGTTGAATTTTCTTACATTTTTGATGATGAACAATCTTAAAATGATTATCATAGAGTAAAAATTTCTTATGTAAGTTATAATTAATTTTCTTCTAAAAAAAATAATATAAACCGCATTTTGATGATGTGTCCAATATCAATATATTAGTTTAGGGGAGTGATTATTGCAATATTTTTTTTTATAAACCGCATTTTCATGATGTGTCCAATATCAATATATAAGTTTAGGGGAGTGATTATCGCACTCTTTTTTATTTTTATAACCACACTCCCTCTTTTGTCGTTTTAGTTATGTAAAATTACAATATTGTCCTTAAATGTGCCATAAAGTGAGATCTTTAAAGGTCAATGTTGTGACTTCACATGAATAAAAAAAAAATTCGAGTTCACTTATTAAAAAGAGGAGTGTGAAAATCACTCTAATAAATTTAATGTTAATACGCTAAACACTCACGTTGAGTTTTTCAAAAAAAAAAAAAATATGACTTTGGAATTCAACTTGCTAGAGTATATTTTAAAACTCGAGTCCAATCCAACGAAAACTTATTTCCGAAAGAAGAAAGAAAAAATTTTCAAAAACAAAAGAGAATTTGTATGATAGGATTGGAGTGTGAAGAAGACGCGTTAGTTTGGACTTTGGAGGAAGGGGCATTTAGGGAAAGTGAGGATGGACGACCCATTCAAAACCACCACAAAGGTCCACCGACTAAATTTGATTCTCCCTAATTTTTCCTATCCAATCCTTCCTCCTGCTACTACCTATTGCTTCGCCCGCTCTCTCTCTCTGTCTCTCTCTCTCTCTAGGCTGAGGCCACTTTTTTGAAGAAAGCGGGACTTTGTGGTTCCTCACAATTTCGGGCCGACAGCTGCTTGATGACCCACCACTCAAAATGGGACACACGTCCTTGTTTTAAGCAGTTACGCGTCTTTTAGGACACTCCCGTACCAGTAGTCACTTGAGTCATCATCTTATTACGCCGTAGATGTCCAGTACGCAGGCCCAATCTTGTATACCTTCGGTGATGTGGATCCGATTCAAGATTGGAAAAATCTAGGATCACATTTTCCGAACCAACGCTGCTGCCCACACATTTTAAATAGGTACATATTCTACGTAGATTTTTCGTAGGGCTCATTTTGGGTTCCACATAAAATAATTCGAGCCGTTCATTTGCATCTGCAAAAAAATTAGTTTAATCTGATACTTATAGATACTCGATTTAATCATCTAACTTTTTATTTTGATTTCCAGATAATATATGAATAGTTAGATAATTGGATTGAGTATCTATAGATATCGGATTGAGCTAATTTTTTGCGATGACCCTTCAAAAAATATTTTATATTTAATAAACGACTTGAATCATTTATGTGGGATCCGAGATGGGTCCCACAAAAACTGTGTAGAATATGTATCTTATTTATCTGTGTGCTTAGATTTTCTATGGGTTTTTTTTTGTTTTGAAGATAGACATTCTCATGTTCATATGGAACAAAAAATTGTCCAAAGGCTACAAACGCCCAAATTGTGATACCATCCGTTGGATAAAAAGACCTTAACATTCGGATTATTTTTATGTGTTGGGTAGACACTCACCAAGTACATTAGAAAAAGTTCCACACATAGAGAAGGGTACGAAGTTGAAGACGAGGAGGTGGTGGATAAGGGGAGGAGGGTTTCAAGAGGGGAAAATGAAGGAGGAAGGGTCTAGATCTAGAGCAACAGTGAAAGAAGAGGAGAAGGTGGGTCGCAAGTAGGGCTGCAAACGAATCGAGTCGCTCGCGAGCGGTTCACAGCTCGGCTCGTTAGTGGCTCGTTCAAGCTCGGCTAGGAAGTTAAACGAACGAGCTCGAGTCGATTTTTTCAGCTCGTTTTGTAAACGAGCTGAGCTCGAACTCGGCTCGAGTCGGCTCGCGAGCCGGGATATATATACTTAAGTTTATGATTTTTATTGTTATTTCATAATTTGTTTTTTCCGTTTTCACTTTCTAGTCAACCAAGAGAAGCGAGAGCACACGCACATCAATACACCCCCGCTCCATATGAAAATGAAAGATATATACCTTCACAATCAAAATATTTTTGGTTGTATTAGGCCTATGCGAGGATATATATACATTTTTCGTTGGTTCGTTAATGCTCGTGAACAAGCTCAAACTCAACTCGTTAAGTTTTCACTGAGCTCGAACTCGTGTTCTTTAAAAATTTAATAAATAAGCTTAAACACCGTAAAGCTCGGTTCGGCTCGACTCGTTTGCAGCCCTAGTGGCAAGTGATGGGGGCTATGGATGGAGGATCTAGATCGGGGGAGGAATGTGACAGGGGAGAGAGTAAAGAGGAGAAGATGTACGTGGTGGAGGAGAGTGGCTAGCTGGAGGAGGGAAGGGGAGGTGGAAAAGTTTATAGAGAGAGAGTAGAGAGAAAACATAGCGCTTTTTCAAAGGGTAGTGCAATGAATTAAGTACAGTTATGTTCGAAATCATTCAATAGTGGATCCACATGCGTCGAATTGATTCTATCAGAATTGTTGACTTGGGACAATCATATGACTGAATTCTTACCAGTGATTCGAGTTTTTTCATGCAATAGTACTTGTTGAGTAGAACGTCCTCACGAAAATTCAAGTTTATCGGGTACATGCAATAGCTTAATTGAAGCACTTTTATTCGGGAGAGAAAAGTGGACGCCCTAATCAAGGACGCTAGGACGGAGGTAGGATTTCAACGTTTTATTTATTGAAAATTATAACATTCAAACGGTGAAATGAATTTTTGCTAATGTGAATTGTGCAAATACTGCCACAAAGATTACTACTCCTATATGCTCTATGTGTGCAATCAACCTATTTAAATAATACTATAACTAAGATGTCGCCATCTATAATTGTGCATCCGTCTATCATTTTAAACATGTCAGCCCGGTGGGTTAACGATAAGTACACTAAAAAACAAAGAAAACACGTAATTCTGTGTATTTTTTTGCACTCTTTAATACACATTCATACACTAATTATTGTCAACCCATTGGGCTAATTTTAGAATTTTCCCATTTTAAAAAGTAAAATGGTACTCCTAAAAATCTATTGACAAAACTAACCTTGATTTTCCAAAACTCTTGGTTGGGTGAGTGTTTGATTATTCGAAACAATGTTGAGCGGGCAAATTTATACTCCATAAAATAACATTTTTTTGGATAAGAACTATTACTCCTATAATTCTAGTAAAAATTTGAAGCACAGGTAAGGCGGACGTATGGGCTCATCCGCCTTTCAGTCCATCATTGGGCCTAATTATTTTTTTGCAAGAGATGATGAAAAGTTAGAAGTTACGTGTATCTAATCAATTTTTTTGTTTGTTTGTGGATGTACTATTTGACGAGCCCTATAACGACTCAAATCATCAAGCGGGATCCGTGCCCATATTTTCACTTTAACATACCATATATTGTAGGAGTATATGTCTAGTCTTTATTTTGTATGTTTCTTATCTATTAATTAATTCTATTATGGTTTTCTTCATGATCATGTCTAGTCACAACTATGTTTCTTTTTTTATTTTATTTTATATATTTTTATGGGTTTCTACTTTCTTTATGATCCAGGTCGATCATGTGGTGGGCAGTAATTTTATATGAACATGTTTAATAATTTATATATAAGTAATATATATGAATATGTTATAGGAGCATTTGTCTAGTCATTAGCTTGTATGTTTCTGATTAATTTATACTGTTATATATGGCTTCTCTGAGAGGCGGTTGTCGTCTATTTCAATATTAGTAAGTGAAAATGCAAAATTGGAGGGCTAAGATTGTCTTTGGTTACTGTTGGGCTGAGGAAAAAAAAAAAATTCTCTTCTGACATCACTAATTAATATTGTTAAGTTGATGGCACATATCCGTTTTATTAATCCTAGAGGGTGGGCACACCACACCAGGCAATTATTTGTGTTGTTTGTGTCATTGCTTTCCATTTGCTTTGTTTCATATGCAGCGGTGCAGTGGCCGATTAAGTTGTTCATCTCGACAGTCGACAATTGGAATATTAATCGAGTAATAAACGGTTCAAATATGTATGCGATTTATATGTGCTCAGATTCGAACGGCCGATTTGGCCGCTTTGCACCCGCTCTATAGAGAGCTGCTCGACAGCATCCCCGAATCCCGTGTCGTTATGACATTTTCATTTTAAATAGGGCAATAGCAGACCACCTTTCGAAAGATATTCCGTACAAATTATCAGATATTTATCTGACGCTTGGAGGCACACAACTACACAAGCAATTGAAGGGTATGATCATCTTACTTTTGGGAATAACCCATGTTTGGATTTATTGTGCCTGTCGTTACGGTTGGATCCATCTCAAAGAGGTGGGCTGTTCCTGGTTGGCGACTTGGTTGGCTTGTCACGATGATTCCAATGGCATTCTCAAAAAACAAGGGGTACTCTCTCTCTCTCTCTCTCTCTCTCTCTCTCTCTACATGCATGTTTGTTGTGCAATAGTCATTACTTTGAGTCTTCCCTAGAAAGCCATAGGACAAGAAAATTTTCATTATCATAAAGATAAAAGATGAAATCGGCGCAATTGGAAAAGAAAAGCACAGAGAGAACTTCAAAAGTTTGAACAAGACTCTTCTAGTACTGCTGCTTGCGAAATCTCAATTAAACTACCCCTCTGCCCCTTGGTTTCAACAAAAGAAAAAGAAAAAAAAGAAAGGAATCCTTTGTTTAGAAAATAAGACAAACTGACATGAACATATAAAGATTGGTCTTTTTATTTATAAAATATGTCTCTGTCATCTCCAAAAAAACACAATCTGGAGATGCAAAAATTGCAAGTTGGAGGGAATGATTCCTAGCTCCTTCAGGGACCCTTGAGATGAAAAAATTGCTTCAAAAAAACTGGATTATGGAATTTTTTTTTTTTAAAGCAGGGAATACAATTGTCGCGGTAGGGGTGTTGCTTTTGAATGATTGGAAAATATTTTGGATATCATACGTTCTTGCAAAATTAATCACAACTTTCTAGTTGTATGATGCTTCTGACTATATTAGGCCACGAGTATATTACTGACTCCGACTAATCTTTCAATTTACATCCCCTTTAGACGGTGAGAAATGGTGAGATAAGAAAGGAGAGTCTTTTCTCGTAAAATCTCACCATTTTTTGTGAGATTGGGTGAGAAATGGGAGAAGCCAATCAAAATATTTTATTTTGTACTTTTCTCTCAATTTCTCATCAAAATAGTCAATCCAAATGAGTGATTTGACTAGAAATCAAAACTATTTCTTTTCTTTTCTCTTGAAAATCACTCCATCCAAAGGGGTTGTTAGATCTCATGTAGCCATTTGAACATTATTGGTGATTCACAAGAAACTAATGTCTGTGGTTTTCTGGTTTACAGATTAAGGGTTTTTTCAATATTTCCCTCTGACCCAGTAAAGTAACCTTTATTCAGGTTTGTATTTCATCACGTTTTCTCTAATTAAGTAACATGTATGCTAAATAGGAAAGTTTAATCACAAGTAGCAACAAATACTCTTCGATCTAAATTGGTCTGGTCTCTGATGTGGTGATAGCCCCTCTTCAGTAGTTGAGGAATTCTGCTTTATCTCTCCAGTTTACAGGTGAGGAATTCACAGGAATGGTGTGTGTGACGATCAACGCGTGCGCGTTGCCTTGCGTTTGATTTTAAGTTGTAATAATTATGTGTTTGTTCCAATTTCTTTCTTTTAACCTTGTAATGAATTTTAAGCTGGCATAATAACGTTGTGGGGAAGAACGTTGTCTCATGTTCGTGTTCACTTTTGTATGCTAAAAATGTTCGCAGCATACCAAAACATTATGTTGAAATTTGTATCTCTAGATACGGGGTCGATAATATTCAACAGACCATTGCTCATTACGTTTGATCAAGCTAATTTTTTTTTAATGTAGATGACAAACTCAATGAGTTCTACAAAATGAACGATCCGGATCATTGTTATAGGCTGGGATGTGCCGAAACTGGATTCCAAATCGGACAGGAGCCTCCCCATTTTTTAGTTTTGTTGAATGCTGGATGGATCCTGTGCGACTGTGTCCAAGTTACAGAGGAGCAGGAGGAGAAATTTTTAGGTGCAGGGCGGATATATCTACGTGGTACTCGTTTGGCACATCAGGTTCGTTCAATACACTTTTAGACGGTTCGGATTGAAACTTTCTCTCTCCTCTCACCCCATTTTTTTCTCTCATTTTCTCTTTTCAAATTCGAACAATCCAAAAACTCAATGGACAGTTCAGATGCACCAAGCGGCCACCACGTGCTCCCCTCCCGGCACTGAAATTTTTTTTCCAGGAGGTGGACCCATTTTATCTTCTTCTCCCTCTATGATTTGGATTCATTTGAAAGAAAACCCCACAGAAAACTATTTAAGCTTGAAAATAAAGAAAGAACTGAAAATAGAAGAGGAAGAACAACCGACGGAATGGCGATTCAAGGGAAAAGAGGAGCTGGGCAAAGCATTGGCGTTCACCATTAAAGGCGTCGTCTCCACCCTGATGAAGAATCTCAGCGAATCTGATAACAGACCGGTTATTCCCCTCGCCCGCGGCGACGCCTCGGCGTCTCCGTGCTTTCGGACCACTCCCGTAGCCGAAGACGCCGTCGTTGAAGCCGTCAGATCTGCTCGATTCAATTCCTACGCCCCAAATGGCGGTATTCTTCCAGCCAGGAGGTAAAATTTTGCATACGCATCTAAATTTATTTTCTCTGTTGTGTACAAGTGGATTCGTGGTTTGTAGTATAGTATGGTTATATTGTTCTTTCTTTTCCTTTTTTTTGATGTCTGGGCCAGTTTACGCGCATATTCCCCTTGTTCAGACGGATCCACGCAGGGATCAGGGAATTCACAAGAAATTACTTTCTTGCACCCCCAGAATCGAGCGTGATCAAATTGTGTTGGGATCAAATCTACCAACCAATTGGACGGACTCTTGGGGCTAGTTATTCAGGCTCTAGTTGACGACAAATGTATAATACTAGTTGAGAGCATCTCCGGCCCTTTACCCATACTTGTACTCGAAATTGACTCAAATTTGAGTAAAAGTTTGGGCAAAAGATTTGAAGCACCCCAATGGACAAACCTAATACCAGCGTTAGTTTGAATAAAGAGAGAGTCTTTTTCACGGAGGTTGTTCACGGAGAGCGCAATCTCAGCCATCTATTTGCGTAATTAATGACTGAGATTTGTTTTCAATTATGACCGGTTAACTCTTCTCCAGAAAAGTTTCATTAACATCCGGATCATCCAAAAACACTTTGGACGGTTGGGCTCTGTAACTTCTTCTTTACAGAACAACCGTAAAGAAGATTTTCTCTTGAATAAAAGCTGATTTTCTCTTGAATAAAAGCTTCCTTCATGGCGTAGTTGTACACTTGGGAGGGAAAAATTAGTTGTGTAAAATATGAGTGCAAAATTTGAGCCTCCCTTGATTTGTGTGTAACTCAATTTGCTATGGGTTTCAGTTAAGGAGTGGACTTGGTTTAATGAAGTTTCAACTCAAATATGGATTTCAGTGAGGAAAAAAAAAAAAAAAGACAGTAAGGGATGCTCTTACTAATTCTAAGATATTATGAAAGCAATAATATCCTGAGATCTTGGATTGAAAAACTTAGAAGGTAACTACAACCTTGACATTATTATCCACATAAACGTTAGATCCCTATTATCCATTAATAAAGATAACTAAAAGAACACCCACTATACAAGCTCAGCTCTCCTCAACCTCTTTATTCTGCTCTCTGTGTTACGGAAACGCTTCTAAAAGAATTCAATATATGAGTCTCCGATCCTTTGGGCTGGGCTATAGGCCTAGCCTAAGCCCCCTGCCTGAGTATAAGGCCATTATACAGTTACTTTATAACTGAGCGTCCATTAAATACAAGACACCTCACAACACAGAGTCACAGATTGTTGTTTGGATAGCTCAAAGAGGAGAGCAATGGTGATAGTTATCGATTTTTTCCTTGACATTCATATTCATTTGTTTCCTTCACAATTCCTCTCTTCTATCTATTTTTCAAAACCGGAGGAGAGCCTTGTGAAGCGCATGTCGTTCTACTCAACATTGATGGCCATGCTGGCTAATGTGTTACAAGATACTAATTAGTCTTTTCTCTTCTTTTGCGATTCTATTAGACGACTCTTAGTTCGACCAGCTATCCCTCAAAATAGTTATTTACTTAGCAACTATGCTAGATATGGAATGAATAAATTCATCTTCCTTTCTCCAGCATAAAATCTTTTGACATGGAATGCTAGTTAACTATAACTATGAAGTACACTGACACAGGGTAAGGCTCTCGCTGACGCTGTGCCCCTGCACTCCTCTTAATCGCATTCTTAAGTTTAGGCACCCCGCCCCCCTTTTGTTGAGATGCCATCATTTAGTTCTCTCGATTTACCTGTTATATGTGAACTTAAATTAATGTTTAGTGTCAATTGCAGAATCTCTCTCTCGTGATCTTCCATACCACTTAGCACCATATGATGTTTATCTCACTGTTGGTGCTAAGCAAGCAATCAAAATCTTATTGCCAGTCTTTGCACGCCATGGTGCCAATATATTACTTCCTAAACCAGGGTATCCGTTGTATCAATCTCATGCTACACTGAGCTATCTTGGAGTCCACCACTTTGTTCCTCTTCCAGAGAAGGGTTGGGAGGTTGATCTTGACGGTTTACAATCTCCTGTAAATGAAAAAAACCGTTGCTATGGTTATAGTCAATCTGGGCAATCCTTGTGGGAATGTTTTTACATATGAGCATTTACAAAAGGTGAATTATATCTTGTTTATTTCCTTGCATCAAGAATGTAACTAGTGTTTGTTTTGGTTTTGAAGTTAGTCATCATTGGTGTGAGTATTTTTTTAGATTGCGGAGACTGCAAGGAAACTTGGGATACTAGTGATTGTAGATGAAGTTTATGGCCATCTAGCTTTTGGGAACACCCAGTTTGTGCCTATGGGAGTGTTTGCATCCATTGTCCCTGTTATTACAATTGGCTCTATATCAAAGAGATGGACTGTTCCTAGCTGGCGACTAGGTTGGATAGTGACAAGTGATCCCAATGGCATCCTTCATAAATATGGGGTTTCATGTTTCCCTCTCTCCACAATTTTGTTTTGTTTATCCTTATGTTACAACAATTAGTTTCTACATAGTTTGGACAGAAAATCCTTAGTTTGTCCAATTCCGTTTTTGTGGGGAAGTTGAACAAATCCACTGCTTCCCATAGTCCTCCTTGCATCCAACTTAACAATTAAAGGGCCGGTCAAAAAAAAAAGAAGAGAACTAACACTTATAGGTCCAAGCTGACAGTTTAACTTGGTACTATTGTAACGAAAATTAAAACTGATAATCTCAGTAGTTTCAAATCCTTCCCTGCACAGCTGTAATTGAAACAGGTATGCAGACTACAGAGAGTCATAATATAGATTCATTTACTTGCTACATTAGAAAAACGAGGAAAAGGGGGGAAAAAATCTCATTAATAATGAGACTGCAATGTACTGGATTTATTTAACGAGGCATATTGTCTATCCCTAATTACTGCCATTGACAAGATATTACATTTCATCTTTTTGTAGTTTTTTTTTTTTTTTAGGTGGGGGGAGGGGTTGGGGGCAAAAACTAAGACGAAGATTGTGCAATATGTGTAAAATTTTCAAAATAGGGATACTGCATAGAGATTACTTTAATAGTAATGTTTACTGGACGCTATGAATTTTCTGCGAGTCTGTCTCAAAAGAATTATTACACTGCTTTTATGTGAAGTTCTAATGTTTAACTTCTTGTCTCAGATTGTTGATTCTCTCAAGGGTTCTCTTGCTGTTACCTCTGGCCCTGCAACCTTCATTCAGGTATATGCATTTTGAGATGCTGCTTATTTAATGTAATCGTAAACAGTGCTATACTTCTTGTAGCACTTGTCTTTTCGTATCTGTACAAAGATTATTTTGACCTGGGATCGATTCCGATTGAAGCCTTGCGAAATCAAATAGTCCAATCTTACATTTTGCAATCAGGAGATAGACGGGACATTTGAGTTATAGCTATGATGATAACACAAATATACTAGCATACCTAGTCTAGATTGTAATCTCAAAAAGAACTGCTGTGGAGTTATAGAGTCACACTGCTGAAATAAGGTAGTTGGTGCGTTATTATGAACTTAACTTAAATTTATAAATCTGAAAATTTTGTCTTTATTTGAATTTTTTTCTTATTTGTTAGTTTTGCGCCAAACTTTTGTGGGTTATTGATTCGTCTCTACGAGAAGAATAGGAAAAGTAATATTTTTTTTTACTTTTACCTAAATATTTTGAGAAATAACTAACTTTTTAGCAAAAAGTCACTTGGAGATACTTTTCCATGCAATGGTTAGCATATGAACAATTGGAGACTTTTCCTTTTATTTAAAACTGAAGGGGTTGAAGACCATCTAAAGTGCAGGGTCTGATTGACTGCAGGTTAAGTTAGATTTGTCATTGTTGGAAGGAATTAATGATGATATGGAGTTCTGCGTCAAGCTTGCTAAAGAGGAATCTGTGATTGTTTTGCCAGGTAAGGATAGAAATGGACCATCAATCAAATTTCTTATATCATTAAGTTTGGCTTTTTGACGAACCCTCATATAGTTTCACGTGTATTTTGGCAATTTTGTTTACTGTTGAGATCTCGTCTTTTCATTTTTACCGTTGGAGTTTTGGAAGAATCTTTTCCAGGTCTATTTTTGTTTCTAAAATCTGAGATCTGCTTTTTGTCAATTCGAACATGATTTTGAAAATACCGGTCACCCACTGACTGGGTATCTTTTGTTGGAAATGCCCATGACATAACCACAACTTGATCAGAAATTGCCTGAATCGTTAATCTCTTCTGAATAAGTGGCTAAGAGCAAGTTTATCGATTGTTAGGTAAAAATGTTAGTAAACAGTGCATTTTTTTTTTCATTTTATCTACTCACATATCTCTTAACACTACATCAATACTATCTATTTAACCTATTCTCTATTAAAATATTATTACTTTTATTTTCTTTTTCTTTTCTACGGAGAGAGAGAACAATTAATAAAATAATATACACATGGTGAATAGTGCTTAGGTATATTTACCTAAGCACTATTCATAGTTGGGTTTTATCTAAGCCTTTACCTAATTTGGTGTAATGCTCATTTGGAGGTTTTGCTTAGGTAAAATAGTTTTTTACCTCAATTGATAAAGTTGCTCTAAGACCTCGTTCTGTTTTCTCTAAAAATCTTTTTTTTTCAAAAAGAAGATAATTTCAAATTCAAATATAACGAAAATGAAAAATAAATTTTCAATTTTTTTTGCACCGTTTAAAAAATCTCAATAAGATTTATAAAACAAGATCCATATTGGTAGGAAAATTATTTGCGTAAACACATGATTTTTGACGTTGAAATTTACCTTCTTTTTCAAAAAATGGAACAACCTCTACATAGCTCTTCCTGGCTTCTATTTTCTAAGAAGCAAAGAAGGCTGGAATGTTTCTGTTTCCTAAGCAGTCGAAACATAACACTCGTGGAGATGGAATTCTAGTGTTTCCACCCGAACACACCTGAACCTAGAAGACACGTCAAAACCTAGGCAATATACCGAATCAAAGTTTTATCAACACCAATTTAGAAAATTTTAGTTTTTTTTAAGAGAACATAAAAAAAGGGCTGTATTTTACTATATCAGTCAAATCATCATAGTAATTTGGAAATACTAGTATAAGCTGCCATTTAGGGTATATAGTCAAAATAGTCATCATACGTGTCTGGTTGTCATTAATTTGTTTCAGCATTTACTTGATTTGCAATTGACCTTTTGCAACATCTTTTGTGCAGGCCCAGCAGGGATAGTTGTTGGACTGAGGCCTCGTTTAAGAAATCTTTTTAAAAAATAGATAGTTTATTCCACCTTTTTAAATTTTGAAAATAATATAAATAAAAAATAAACCTACTCCTTTTGTACCATTCTGTTTGGTTTATGAGCACGGAACTCTGATTTTTAGCGATGTTGTGAAGAAGGCAAGGAACAGAGATGCGCGTCGAGATGGATCCTGAAAGAAGAAGATTCAATTGTTTATTTATTTATTTTTTATATTATGTTTGTTTGTGTGTAGTTGTATCAATTGTTATTCCTCGGGAGCTATACATTTGTGTATTGATAAGATATTTTATGGTGTCAATTATAGTAGGATCCTATGATACGAATGTTCTTGTAACCGAAAATAAAAATAGAAGAAAGGGAGAGGAGTCCCACTTCGTTGGCTCTGATTGAGAAGAACCGGATCTCCGGCTTCTACATATGAAGACTTTTAACATTAAACTCCCCTTCATTGGTACACAGATGTTATATTTGTATATGCAACCAATGATAGCATCCATTAAACCATCGGTCAAAGATTAAAAACACATCGTAATTGTTAATTGACGAGATTAACGGTCCGTGTTTCGCACTACAAGTGCACTACACTGGGGTGATTTATAGCACCTCCTGTTCCCTAAACCACTACCCTATACGTAGGGCTGTTCGCGGTTCGGTTCAGTTAATCCGTCACTCGCGGATTGGTTACGGTTTTGTTCACGGATTTTGTCATGTAAGTAAGCAAAAATTAAATACGAGCATATAATCATATATTTTGCAGACTAAAGCATTATTACAGTTCAATGCTGCATTCCAATTCTTGAACAGGGCATACACCAAATGAAAGCAAACACCAAATGAAAAACAATACATGCAGTTCTAGTCTTCGAGACGTTCATTAAAACCAAAGAACAATAAAAACATCAAAGTGGGAAAAAAAAAGGCACCATACATACATATATATATAAATGACCAGAAAGACTTCATCCGAGCAGTTTTTGTTTATATTTTATCGAACGGTTCAAATAAAAACTGCTCGGATGAAGCCATTCCCGGTCATTTTTTTTGCTAATTCCTCGCGAATACTCTTAAAATCACGTTTTGAACACATTGAGCGGCTCGGATTATTGAAATTCGAACGGAAAATGGGAGAAATGAAGAGGTCCTTATTTTAATTAAAATAAGGACCTCTCATTAGAAAATGATTGTATGTATCTATATATTTTATAATAAATTCTTATGGTCCAGTTCGGTTAATCCATGGTTTCGTAATAAAAATCCGTGGACCGAACCACGAGTCACGGTTTTTTAATTTTTCAATCCGTGTTCGAACCATTAATCTACGGACAAAATCCAAAAGGTACGAATCGGTTCGGTCGGTCCGTTTTCACACTTCATAGGATTTTTTTGCACAGCCCTACCCTAAAGAACATGACAACTATCCTATCGCACTAACCATGATCTCCTACCACTGATTTTCTAGAAAATATGTACGGAACGTCCTTTTTCTTCAAACCACTGATTTTCTAGAAAATATGTACGTAAGGTCCTTTTTCTTCAAATTTCAGCATTGGTATTCATATTCATAATATACCATGAGCGCTTTGAGGCGTCCTGTTAACTCACTTCTATCCATGTGGGAAGGAAAATGTCTATACTCTTCTTGCTCCAAAATTTGTTTCACACGTTATTTGAGAACCCCTCCAGATGCAGAAGAAGAAAAAATTGAAAAGGTTGTCTTAATCTAAATTCCTAGTCATGACATCTCTTCTCTTCCACTTTATACTTCGGAATGCACCGTTTTTTTTTTCCTGAAAAATTACATTAATTATTGTCTAAAAAATTGTTTATTAATGATTGATGAATATAAACTTTCTACTTATGACCATGAAAAAATATTTTATTTGAAGATGGTGAATTGATGATGGTGGAAATACATTCCGTGCTTTAATCCAAATCAAGCCAAAGGAACTTATTCAATAGTCATGTGAGTTTATTTGTTTTTGTGTTTTTTTTCTTCTTTCGATGGCTAGGAATGTCTGGACGAGCCATCCACACGGGAATTTTGCTAATTTTGTAATATGCTATAGACTCAATCACCGAAAAGTCTACGCCAACCACTCAACATTTATCGCTTTTCCACCGTTCTCAATTTCACCACGGTTCGAATTTTAAAAAAAATTCCACAAGAGTTTTTTCAAAATCCAAATTTTCATTGTCGAGATGGACGGTAAGATATTAAACGACTTTAGTCTTGTTGATCAATCACTATAATGCTTGGTGATAAAATAAATAAATAAATAAATAAATAAAATCACGCTTGCCCAAAGAACCCACTCGTGCTTCTTTACCGTTGCAATTTCCGGACCCACCACTTCCGCCGTAAAAAGATTCAAAAGAAAAGCCCTCTCTCTCTCCCTCTCTCCAACGGCTCTTAACCATATGGCATAAGCCCTCCCTCGAAACCCTTCTCTGTTTTCCTCCGAAGAACAACTCGTTATTTCTCTCTAGAAAACAACTCCTCACAGGTCTAAACACATCAAAATCTCGTCCATGGATTCAACACCGCCCTCTCGCCGGTCTAGACCCCGGCTCATCATCACCTCGTCTTCCCGCCTCTCTCGCCTCACCCACTCCCAATCCTCGCCCTCTCCCACTCCCCGCCTCACCCTCGACCTAGTCACATCTCCCAAAATCATGGCCGCTCCGTCACCATCACCCTCCTCTCCCACCGCTCTCCCCATCCGAGAGCTCCTGCTCCTCTCCCCATCCCCTCTCCGGAAATCCAAGACCCGTCTCGCCGACCGGCTTGTCGAAGCGGCCGAAGAGCCTCCTGCTGTCGAGCCGGTCGGGTCGAAGAGGAAGTGCAAGAATCGGAACGGGTCGATGGGGGTTTTGGTTTGTGGGTCGCCTAGGAATGGGAGGAGGCCGCGCAGGCGGTTGGAGCCGGAGGTGGTAAGAGAGGAGAGGGATTTGGGTGTGGTGGAAGACGTGGGTAGGGGTAGAAAGAGGCGGAATAGCGGGCGGTCTAAGAAGGATAAACTCGGTTCAGTGACTTCGATTCCATCCCCAAGTATGTCTCACTTGTTACTCCTCACGTTTTAGACGCCAGATTCAAAGGACTAATTGGGAATTTTAATTTGGTGTCAATAAATTTTAAAAATTATGCACAAGAAATAATTTATTTTTGATTTGAAAAAATGCACGTCTTTTCATAATGGACTGCCATTTCGGAACAGATGGTATTAGTTAGTCATTTATTTGACTGTGGAGGGTTTTTGGTTTCTTGGGATTTTGTTGTGATGTTTCTAATTAAGTTTGAATCGATTGATTTGGGCTAATATGTGTGGTGTTTTTTTATTTTATTTTTAGGAACAAGTGATGGAGATCTGTGTAATCTGGATCGAATTGGACAGCTGGTGACTGATCTAATTATGTGGAATGATGTCGCAAAATCAAGCCTTTGGTTTGGTTTTGGTTCACTGTGTGTCCTGTCTTCTTGCTTTGCCAAGGGGGTTAGCTTTAGGTATGCAATTTAGTCTATCTCCGCGTGTGTTAAGCTTTTGATTTTATAATCAGGTGTTTGGGCCAGCTTCCATGCCCCGACTATTATTCCATGGACCATAAACACACCATCCACTAGTGGGGGCATCACTTGACCGGAGCAAAGTCGCTCTATGGACTGGCCCCAGGCTTGGGGGTATGTTTGTGTGTGTGTGATAAGCTTTGATCTGTGATGCCTAACGTTTTCCAATGATGTGTTTGTAGCATCTTCACTTTGATCTCTCAATTGGGCCTCCTTTTTTTGGGACTGTCATTCTTCTCCAGTTCAATCTACCAAAGGTAAGCCGCCTTCATTTTCACAGTATATTTTCTTGTGCCAGTTACATCATTCTCCGATTTATAATTTGCTTGAACGGCCAATTTTCACAGGGTTAATGAGGAAAACAAGCGAGAATTTAAGCTGGAAGAAGATGACATATTGAGAGTGGCTAGAGTGATACTTCCACCACTAAACCTAGCAATTTTGAAAACACGAGACCTTTTCTCGGGCGAACCAACCATGACTCTTAAAGTATTTGGCGTAAACTTACTTTCCTTTCAGTCCAGTCTTTAGAACTGCAGAAATGGGTACTCAAAATTCAACCTTTTCTGTGTTAATAGGTTGCTCCAATGCTGCTCATGGGATCTGAGTATGGCCATCTCATGACACTAAGAAGACTTTGTGCCATTGGTAAGATTTTTATTGAACACATGGTTTTTAAGCATTCCTTGAAACTCTAGATGTGAAAATCTTGAGTCTAATTGAGCAAATCTGACAGGATTTTTCATTAGCTTTACCGGGCCAAAACTGTATTCCTTGTATTGTGTTCAGATCAACACTAAAGGTAAAAGAAAAAAACTTGCGCATGCAATTTGTGTATTTGGTTGAATGCAATCCATATTGAAGGCTTACTAAGGAAGAGGGTGTTTTGTATAAAGCAGTTGAGTGCTTGAAAAGGCGGGTGTTGGAGGCATGGCGGGCTTGTTCTCATAAGAAGATTGTGGCAGCATCAATAGCTACGGCCTTTTGGAATCTGACCTCGATTAGAACACGTATATTTGCAGGTAAAGCAGATTTACTGCACAGTTTTAATTGGAAGATAGATGGCGTGCCTGCAATTTTTTGTTGAAAATGTTCAGTATTGTTTTCTTTTCGGATGAACTATAACGGTTAAAACTTCGGGTACAGTCAGATAGTTTCTAACGACGCTTTGGTTTCATGTAGCTTTCATATTTGTGGTGATACTGCGATACAGCCGACAACATTTGAAAACAAAAGTGGAAGAAGGACAAGAAGAAGAAGTGGAAGAAGCAAAAGAAGGAAAGCAAGAGCAGAAGGCATTGGTTGTGGTAGAAAATGGGGTATGAACAAGTAATACTGACTAAACTACACCTCTTCCACCTATTTGACATGAAATAGTAGGAGGCTTAATTCTATTACCTGTATAAATAAACTCACTCTGATGTGTTCTTGATTTTGCTCAATGCATGCTCGCGTTATAAGCAGAGTTTGCTTCGTTTAAGGCTCTGTTCCGCTCAAGTTCTTATTTTTTAAGTACTTATTTCCCACTTCAGAAGACAAGTTATTCTCTTGTATTACATCACCTTTAATTCAAAAAAGAAGCACTTATTCTTCCAAAGAAGTACTATTTAGGGGTATTTTTAAGTGCTGCAAACTATGGCATTGATCATCAGAAGCCTGATCTCACAATGTTTTAGATTACATTTACTTTAAACGAATGGGAAAATCACAAATACCATCATTCTATGTTAAAAAAATTCTGTGAACTTCAAAATCCTCGATCATATTCCAGTAGAAAACCTCAAAATGGATAAAATCCGTTGCTTTGATTCAAGACTAGTTTTCCAATTACTAAGGTTCAATCTTGATCTTTATCTTTCCGCCTGTTTCAATGGAAGGATTCCTCTACCATTGATGATGCGTGAGAGTGACCGTTTCTTTTTTGTGAGGAAAAATGATTTCACAAAACGAAATTTCCGGAAAAAAAAAAGAAAAAGAAAAGAAACCTTACTGGAATAGATGATTGCGTCATTTACCAAATTATGACTTTGTGGATGGGATGATACCAAAAATCCGGCAAGTTTTATTCAACAATAACAATCGAAATGTATGTACATCAAACGAATAAATCACATCAAAATTTGCATAAAAGAAAACTACGAGACCAATCCGGCTGCGACAATAACAATCGAAATATACATGAAATGAATAAAATCCGATCCAAGACTGTGTAAATATGTAGTCTATAGTCTATCAATCCCCTTTAGAAGCAAGCGTCCAGCACACAGCAGCAGCAAAGGGCAGCACAACTGCACAACACAGCAGATCATAAACGTAATGGTATTAGTAATTGGATCAAATTTTTCCGTGCTAAGTATCTTATTTTTTAAGAACTTATTTTTTGCTTGACGAGATAGTTTATTCTCTCACAAGTCACAATGATGACTTTTAATTCAAAAAATAACGAACGGAGCCCTATACATCCAAAAAATTTCAATTGGCGTTATGGTCACCGCATCTAAAATAAATGTAAGCCATAAATTGATTTTTTTCAAATAACTTTGGGGAGAGAGAGAGAGAGGGCTAACCATCCTTTCCAGAAGCCATCACCCCTGGCTTGAGTTTTCCCCGGAGGAGGGAAATTATTGGTTTGAGATTGAGTGTCTTTCACCTGATAACCCATCGGCGGAGGAACCACGTATGGACCAGCGTACGCAGCAGTGCTAGGTGGAAGAGGTGGAGGATATGCCGCTGCAAAGTTAAATCAAGAAACCAAGAATTAATAAACCAGCAGTTTTTAATGGAGTTTAAAAGCAATGAAAAAACAAGAAACGATCTTTCACAAAAACAAAAGTAGGGACAATCATTAAAGAAGATGTAAAATTACCTTGGGACTGGTTTTGATTATTGTAGTGATTCATCTTGAAGACAAAAATCCAAGAGAGAGAGAGAGAGAGAGATGCAGGGGATGTTGAATTGTAGGATTAAGTTGGGAGATGTAGGGGATGATAAGAAGAAGGGTTGATGGAGATGAAAGATGACCTTGGGGGGGTTATATATAGGAATTAGATATAGAGGGCTTTTCGAAGGACTCCTATTTGGGTAGAGAGAGAGAGAGAGAGAGAGGGCGTGTAGTACTCCTATTTGAATGGGGTTTTGGTTGCTCAATAGATGACCCTACCGAGGGTGGCGACACCGCGTGGTCGTGGGAAAACGAAATACACGCATTCAACTGCAAGTATAAAGATGACCCTAGAGGGGGAAAGTCCCACATCTCTGTAGAAATATTTTCCTGTTTTTTTATTTTTTTTGGGCGCCGCCTCCCTCCCCTCCCCTCCTCTTACCCTTCGTCCCTCCTCGCCTCTCTCATCTTCATGCTTCCGGGTTCCGCAAGTTTCGGGCCACAGTTTGTTGAATGGCAAGGTCTCTTCGTGGTCGGCAGCGCTGGCAGATGGTGGTTCCTCAGGCTAGTTTTCTTCCTTCGTCTCAAATCTGAAGGCCTTGGACCTAAGACGAGGTAATAAGGTGTGCGGTTGGGTTTAGGGGTTTTCTGTGTTTCTTTTTTTTTCTTTGTTTTGTTTTTTCGAACGGTTTCCGTTGGTTTTTTATCGGCTGTTTTGGGTTTCCTCCAAATCAATCCGGTCTGGTACCAGTTTGGTTGTTTCCCCAAATCTGGTGTGGAAGAGGTGGTGGGCAAATAATTTTAGCGCCTATTGAGGATTAGTCAGATGATGGTGGGTTGATTGTGGTCTCGATCTTGCTCTTGGCCTCGCGTCGGTGGCTGTTTTCGGGGTCCAGATTTCATAGGTGTTTTCTCGAGTTTGAATTGGGAGTCCGGTCCATTTGAGATCTCTTCTATCTAGATCTAAATTGGTTCTCTTTTGGCTATTTCACTTGTCTTGCTTCTGCAGGAGGTGCCTATGTCGAAATCTTGGTAGTTTTGGTTCATTCTTGTATCTTTTGATGAAATCTCTATTGCCTTCAAATTTTGTTATGAAATGAAATGACTGTGTTCCAAAAAAAAAAATGCAACTATAAAGAGGGCTACCTATTAATACGATCAAATCCAACAAGGTTTAATAGGATTACACTATCTAATGTTACATTACATGATCTTCCTACTAGCCATAGGATTAATATTCAAACAAAATACTACTCCCATCCCAATTTAAATGTCCTCCATGGAGAATTGAGCTTTTTAAGAAGTCAAATTTTTGTTTTGAATTTCCGAAATTAACCTTAAAACGTACTGTGAAGTTAATTATATGTATTTAAATTGCTTATATCTTTTCATATGAATCTCAAAAGATCTCAATTGGTTTTATTATATAGAGTTTTCAAAATCATGAAATCTATATAATAAGGGAGAACGGTTTTTAAATCTTATCCCTCCATAAATCCTAACTATTGATTTGCTCCATAAATCCTACGGCTCTCTCTCTCTCACTCTCTCAAACAATAATAATTGCACAATTGTCACTATTTAGATCTCATGTTCAAAATTCATATAATCTCATATCTTCTTCTAGCTCTTCGCTCACAAAGCTGACGCCCTCCTTTGATTTTCTTTGAGACCAAACACCCTTTGAGAACGAACACCCCTCTAGATCAGTTTTGGTGACTCTTTCTCCTCCTCTTCCCTCTCTCTCTGTCTCTCTCTCTCTCTCTCTTGAATACACACACTCCCAATGGTAGCAGATTCAAAAATAGATTGACTCCATTTTTCTCTCAGCTTAAATGGCTATTTTGATTGCAAAGCTCCCACCATTGTCCAATCTATAACATGATTATCTACCCTTGGGTCGTCAAGATTTGATTTTGCAATGATTTCCTTCCCCTCCCATATATTTATATATATATATATATAAAATTCTGTGTGTGTGCGATATTTTGAAATTTTGAACGACCCATCGGTGTTACATGAACTGGTTGATACTTTGTTCACGGTTACAGTATTGATTTGCATGTGCGCTGATTGTTCAATCCGTGTCTTCGGGCACAAGCATGCACTAAAAGAACTCTGTTTGAACCTAATTTAAAAAAAAAATATTCTCATATAAATCAGTTTTGTTGGCGGGTGTGGTCAATGGTTTGGTAATTCATTTTAGTTGTATTCAAAATGCGTTGCGCCAAGCTTTCAGACACGGGCAAATCCTAGTATTATATATTGAAAGATATTGTCAATTTAATAACAAAGATATGAATACCAAAATCTGTCAAATTAATTAGTAAGGAAATGGTCCTTGAGGGGAAAAATTGAAAATTTGGCATGTTTTGATGGTTATTTTTAAAAAGTGGACACTTAAATTGGGACATCCCGAAATAGAAATATGGACACTTAAAATGAGAAAGATGGAGTATCAAATTTATGATTGTCCATAGTACTATTTTTGGAATTAATAAACATAAAAAGAAGATAAATTGCAAAACACATATACTACATATCATATTCACATGTTGGGTGTGGTGGGGTTAAACTTATCCTTTTGTAAAGGAGATCAAGCATCTAACCTGAACGAGTTTGGCTAAATGGACATAAAAAAAATAATTTGTGTTTATCCTCTATAAGTTCACATGTTTGACCAAACATCCAACCTTACAGCCACTAAAAGATTTGTCCCATCGTTAACTTCAACCTTTCGAATTTAATTGAGGTGCGCAAATTGATTTGGATATTTAATCATTAAAAAAATAAAAAGAATTAAGCATCATCCACGAATATAGGTAACATAGACTCCGTGTGTGGAATGGGGATGCACATAGGCCCAACGTAGGTGCACCCTTATGGCCCATTTGTCTGACGGCTAAGGTTTTTGGGTGAATAAGGAAGAAAGGTTGATAAGAGAGGTGGTCCGGTGATTGTGTTATAAGGGGGGTTTAGTTAAGGAGGGGGATTAGCCTTTACTTTGTTTGAGTAGTAGTTGATATGAGTGAAAATTACTTGATTAACCTCATTAAATCATTGAATTGAGAATAAAAAAGAAGTTTAGGGGGATGAATAGGTCTTTTTTCCATCAGGATAAGCTAATTAATAGTGTGGAATAGAAGTTCTGAATTTTGATGATAAGGAACACACCATAATTTATGTCTACTTAGTCAATTGCGGTTCATTGAAATAATTTTTTTAAACTTTTCTAAATAACCTACTCATTTTTTGACTTGTCAATAACTCTGTACAAGATTTGTATACTACGTTTTTGGAACATAGGTCTTGGTAATTAAGTCAAAAGGAAATTTCAAATAACAAGAAATCTATGCTCATGGAGGATACAAAGTCATGCTTTGAAGGAAAGGAAAACTAAGATATCGAAGATTCTGAGAGAAAATTTGATTGCGTTTAATTGAAGACACACACCGATGATTTTGTTTTCACAAGTTGGAAATAATTAATATTGACAATAAATTTATTGTTTGGGTAGAGGATTCACAAAATGAGTGAGTTAGTTCTATGAAGATTCGAGCGTGCTAAAGTGTCTCCAGAGTGACTTATCATTATGACGAATTAAGATCATTTCAGGTGAAAATTCTTCACGTGATTTTTCAGGTGACGCAAAATGTGACCGACCACGAGTCCATTTGACGATTCGAGCAATTCATTTTGTAAGTCTCGAAGAGGTTAATGTCCATGCAAAATATTCAAGTTCATTGGACATTGATATCCACTCGAATGAAACATATTGTCACAAGAGTAATATACAGGTAGAAGTCTCTGACCTTTTCTTCCTTTTCAGTCAAATACGATTAAGACTAAACTTTCACGATTCACCGATAAACTTGATTTTTGGCTTGGACATTAAACGCATTGAGAGCTACTACATAAATGGCGTGGATCGAAAAATAAAACCGTAACGATTCCCGTTTTGCATCACATGAGAAACCACACGGGAAATCATCACATGGAAAGATCTTGGCTCATTAATGCAACATCGTTACCAATATACGATGATAACATGTAACATCGTTTAGTTTCTACAAAAACAAAAACCATGTAAAGTTGGGGGCTGTTGTCCCCAACTTGAGGGCCAGCACGCAACGTGTTGTGCCGGGGCAAAATAGCATCTTCCCGAGCCCAAAAACTTGATCCAAAATGTTCACTTGAAAGATCTCGTTGCGTATTATGGCCCTACAAAAAATCAAGGGGATCGAACATTGATAACCTAGTGAACAAATAATAATTTCATAGTTAGGTCTGTCTCTAATCCTATCCCGTCCATACCCCCAATAATTGGGGACTACTACCTCCGTGCCAATTTCATTGTCACTTTTGGGAATTCGTGTGTAAGGACCCGTATTTTTCGGTTATTATTTAAACGTTTCATAAATATTTGAAATTGAGAAAAATGTGAAATTGATTGAGTTTATTTTAGTTGTGGGTCAATGTGCAAGAGTTTGAGATATATGGGTGTTAGTGTGATAAGGTGCATGTGTGTATAAGTGTGTGTGTGCCAGGGGAAAATATTCCCAAACCCCATCCCATTCTCTCTCCCGTTCTCTCTCTCGCTCTCTCTACCTCTCTCACTCCCTCACCCAAAAACTCACCTCTAAATTCAAAACCCACAACAAATAACCTCCATTCCATCTTCTACTCGGGTATTGTGGTCCGTATCGCTCCGGTTCGAGCTCGGAGAAGTTGTATTCCGGTTGGAACAAGGTTTTTCGGAAAGCTAGGGCTTGTAACTTCTTGGGTTTCGTACTCCGACTTCGAGGTAGGGAATTCTACTCTCTTTATATGTTTTATGAGTGATTTAGTGCATAAATCGTGCTTGTAATGTTGTGTTTGAGTTTGGATTGAAAATTCGTAGTTGCTGTCAGAATTGTCTGTTCTTCCTAATTCTACCGGTAGGCTCGTTCTTTCTACCGGTAGAACGTCGTTACTTTACCAGAAAATCGATTCCCTACCGGTAGGAGCTTTTTCCCTACCGGTAGAAGATTGAGAAATTCGTCAACCAGCTCAAACGTATAGCAGCAGCTCAAAAGCTGCTCAAGTACGAACTTCTACCGGTAGGAATTCCTTACCTACCGGTAGGTCAAGCACAATTTGAATGTTGGCCTTTCTGTTCCAAGTTCTACCGGTAGGACTTGCTTGCCTACCGGTAGGTTGCGTGAATTAGAGTTTCTACCGGTAGGACTTGTTCACCTACCGGTAGGTCTAAGTTCTACCGGAATGTTGGCCTTTCTGTTTTCAAGTTCTACCGGTAGGACTTGCCTGCCTACCGGTAGGAGAGTAAGAGTTTGAGCTGCTTTCACCTGCTTCTTTGAGCTGCTGCAGTATCTTTCAGCTGCTTCCCTATATCTTTCAACTCCCATGTCGAAGTTTTCTTTGACGCTAATGAGTTTGTTTATGCATCCTTCTAAGTGTTTTGGTGGGTATACTTGTTCCTCACTTAGAGTGGCATCCAATGGACTAGAGTGAACATGTCTAGGGATTCGACGAGTAGTATTGCAATCCGTTTTCTCTCTCGACTCGTAAGATTCTCAGATTCCTTTAGTACGTGCTTTTACGGACTTCGAGTATAGAAACTAGATAATCAGGCATTGTAGAGTCTAGTCGCGGGTTAATATGTGGCTTGTGAAGGTACGGAAAATGTACTTAGAGGTACGGTGAGGACGTGTGAGATTATGGTGTACTTAAAGGAAAAGGGTGTATTAATTAGTTAGTCCGAGTCTTGATATGGATGACAGTTAGGAACGGTTTGAGATATAATCAACGTGGTGGATTGGTAGATTGTTTGGAATGCTTGAAGTGAAAATCGATGTGAGAAAGAATTGTTTGAGATGATAGGGAACTTGTGTCCTCACGACTCGTCAAGTCTTTTAATCCTTTTGACACTCTCTCTATGAGGCTCAAGTATAGAAACTAACGGATGAAGTATGGTAGGATTATACGTACGGGCTTGATACGCTATGTCTGATGCAAATGGGTAAACTAGTGAAAAGGCATGAACATGTATATTTGTGGAGTCACGTAATGGTTAATTAAAATTCAGCTGTATAACCGTTAAAGGGTTGATGAAATTGATTATGAAATGCTGTTGATTGTGAAAAGTGTGAAAGGTGACCCAAGTGGTCGTTATTGAGGGAAAAGACTCGGGGTGACCCTGCGCTCGAGGGAACTAGACCCGAGGTGACCCAACTGATTCATATTATTGGAGGAAAAGACTTGGGGTGACCCTGCGCTCGAGGGAACTAGACCCAAGGTGACCCCACCTGATTATTGTTATTGAGGGAAAAGACTCGGGGTGACCCTGCGCTCGAGGGAACTAGACCCGAGGTGACCCTAGTGATTATTTGATGGGAAATACCGGATTAAAGGAAAAGAAAGGTTTTGCAATAAGGGATTTGAAGATCAATGTGGACACGAGAAAGATTGTACTACCGTACGAAGAATAATAAGATGTTTTGATTTGATTATAGACAAATGTGGAATGACGTGAGTTTAATAACATAACTAGTTAAAGAAGTAAACGGCTAGTGACATTGATGTGAAGTCTAGGACTCTTGGCGATAATTCGCAGTTTTGGTAGTCATTTGTGGTATAGGCGTATCTGTCAGTACTCATTCATTCTCGGTGCATGGTTCATTCAAATTGCATATAGCTTGAGTTTAGAATTTTCTACTGGGCTAGTGTAGCTCAACCAAATCTTTCTTTTCAGGTTCTGATGCCGGGCAATAGATTGCATGCATTGTGTGCTTGACAGTAAAAGACTTTGGAAGCTGACATCACTGGTTATTTCGTCATCGTTGTGAAGATCTCATTTTGTTAAAGATGATTTTGTAATTAATTACTACTGAATTTTCTTTTGACTAAAGTTGTAATTATCTAAACTTAAGGATTGTTTGTAAATTAAACAGGTGGGAAACTCTTTTGGGTAACGTATATGATATGCGAGGTTTCTCTTTTATTGAAATGTATTATTTAATTATGTTGAAAATCGAGGGCGTGACAAATTGGTATCAGAGCATAAGTTTAGAATACCTTGAGACCGTGGGGAGACTTTTAGTCTCATGGGTTCAAAAATCGATGCATCTTTTTACAAAATCACATGTGTGCTTGCATGAAGAGTCAGTATATCGATGTGACATTGCATATATATATCACAATAGAGTGGCGCAAAGTTGTTGACTTCGGTTGGAAAGGTTGGAGACTTGTAGCACATAATTAGATGGCTAATGTCGATGATTTCATTTCTTATGCTTCCATAGTAGGATGTCTTCGAGACGTGGAGATAGGTGTGGTGAGACCGAGGATCGTGAGCACCAGGGCTATAGCGTATACGGGGAGAATGAAGTGAGTCAATGTACCAGGGATGAAGCGATGTTTCCTGAGATTGTTGAGTGTGCGAAAGTGTTGAGACACTGGAAGGTGCGCAAGGTGGTGTGAATGTGGGAGAAACTAGGCATCGAGTCGTTAGCACAAGATCATCTTCAGAGAGTGTTGAGAGTTCAGGAAGGAAGAAACCTAGAGTATCAGATCACTTTATTCAGGACCAGCAGGGCTTTAAGCCACCTCTTTATACGGGACTCCAAGAGCTCTTCTCAAGTGTCAGACTGTGTGTTATCGATGTCGTCAGTTTGGTCATATTCGTTCTCAATGTCCATGGCGTGGGGGATCTTGTTATACTTGCGGCGAACGTGGCCACATGGCAAGGAATTGTCCTCGGGGATTGGGAGTACCTGGTGAGTCGAGCTCAATGCAGCAGGATACACAAACGTCGAAACAACAACAGATGCAGTTCCGCCGCTAAACTACCACCCCCCCTATTCTCTAACTCTTAGAAGCGTCACTTGTTTGAGGTATCATTTATTCCTAGTTGTTCTACTCATTCTCTACAATACTTTTGATTTGGAAGCATATCACTCATTGAGAATCCTATTCTTGTCCATGTTTGGAATAGAAAATAAGAAATTTTAGTCCACGTGTGTTGAGAAATATCGATAGATCATATTTGCCGAGATTCGGGGTTAATCGTTCCATATAGAAGTGTTGTCTTTGACTTGGTGATGATTGATATAATTTGAGGTGGAGACTGGTTGTAACCATGGTAGTTGTTGATATTCCGAACCCGATCTCATGAGAGTTGTTTCTTTATTTACCCTCTTTTGCTGGCCTGGCTAAATCTTGTTAAAATTCTATCGTAAGTCATTTCCGTGAAGTCTGCTATATTGTTGACCTACCAAAATTCTTGATATTTGAGTTAATCGTTACGCAATCCATTCTTGGCTTTTCTCGGATATATTCAAATTCTTATGGTGAAGTACCTTTTAACACTTTTACTGTTGAGAGAAATTGATGAATGTTCCTCGTTTTCCATTCGAAGTTTTATATTGACATCATCATGTTTGGGATAAGCTTTCGTTGGTCATTTTAGGTCCCTCTGTCGCAACTTTCATTTTCATCGTTAGCCTGTAACATTCAGTCTATGGGAATATTTATTTTGCAACTTCAACCTATTAAACCAATTTATGGTCACATACTTTATGATATATAAATCCATTGATATTGTTCAATTCAGACTTTGATGCTGCCGTTACCAACTTGGTGCTACCATTTGTTTTGATTCCTTAACTATGAAATCGAGTGATTTGAACTTGTATCCTCTCTGTATTCATTTGTTTGCATAGATCCATTTGGTTGGTTTGAACTTCATTGCTGCAATTACTAGTCTATCTATTGAAATTTGTTACCCTAGTTGAGTTCTTATGTCGCAATTGGCGCAAAATCTTGTGGTAACATATTTATTGAAATCTATTGGCTGGTGTTGATCAATCTGAATTCACTTGTTGAGGTTTCTCTCGGTGTCATTCAACTCTATTATGGTTTTTCAACTCTGAAGACACATGATGATTCATTCTGTGACCTCAGCCTTAACTTGTTGGAAGGTCTTACCATTCCCGGTATTGGACAAATTTTTGATCTTGTATCAGTTAACTTACCAGAGATTTATTTCACTTCTTGTATTTATCCTTAGTATCGACATCGTTCAGTTGCTAAAGGTTATTCACTGACTCTGTTGACTCGTAAAGCAATAAGAAAGTCATGATCAGTCATTTCAAATTTCTTGGGTTATCATAAAAGGTATTTTGAATTGTTGCCAAACCGCCCTGAAGATTCCACGTGTTCTTTGAATTTCGGATGCCTCGTTACCATTCTTCCAATTCTTGATTAACATTGCTTGAGTTTTGTAGCTTATCCATTTCGTTTGAGATGACAAATCGAATCCTTCTTGTAATATAGAATGACCCAATCTACAGTGAAAATTTCGTGCAACTTTTAGAAGGATAGGCTTGTGTCGTTGATTCACTGGATTTAGCACTGAGAAGTACGATGATATATATTCGCCGACGATTTTTGGAAGCTCAAAGGAGAAGGGTGAAGATCATCAAAGATTACCAACCACGTAGGGCCGATCAAAGAATCATGTTGACCGTCGTCGTCATCCAATGTTATTAGAAGAAGGGACATGTGTTTCACAAATCATCACTGCGTTGGAGTTTATCTCGTCTTGGGTGGAGAGTGAGGCTCTTACCGATAGAAAGATAGGTTAAGTGTTGGATACGATGGGTGTTTTGGATAGCCAGGAGACTACCGATGAAATCCACCTGGAAAAAAGCGCTTGATCACCGCCTATTCTAGATGGAAGTCTCGGGAAGTCGATTGGGTTGTTGGGTATTATTGATGCGTTCTAAGTATAGATTATAGACGTTGATGACGAATGAACCGAATCCATCATACGTGTTAGGAAGTTCCAGACTTGAGTTAAAAGCCAGCGTGTCCCATGGTGAGAATCCGACACGTATCCTAAATTGCGTAGTCGAGTGTTGAAAGGTAAGTCGATGTTGTTAGTGCATGGTTACGTGGAAATGGGGGTACGAAATTTGAAAGATATACGCGTGTTTGTTGTGGTTTGCTTGATATGAATCTAGACGTGGACTTCGATGATTATTGAATTGTTGCGTGATGGATAGTGTTACAGTTGGAGTATGTTGATGTGATGCTTGGCATGATTAGGCTTGCCTTATCAAATTTCGAGGACGAAATTTCTTTAAGGAGGGAAGGGTGTAAGGACCCGTATTTTTCGGTTATTATTTAAACGTTTCATAAATATTTGAAATTGAGAAAAATGTGAAATTGATTGAGTTTATTTTAGTTGTGGGTCAATGTGCAAGAGTTTGAGATATATGGGTGTTAGTGTGATAAGGTGCATGTGTGTATAAGTGTGTGTGTGCCAGGGGAAAATAATTCCCAAAACCCCATCCCATTCTCTCTCCCGTTCTCTCTCTCGGCTCTCTCTACCTCTCTCACTCCCTCACCCAAAAACTCACCTCTAAATTCAAAACCCACAACAAATAACCTCCATTCCATCTTCTACTCGGGTATTGTGGTCCGTATCGCTCCGGTTCGAGCTCGGAGAAGTTGTATTCCGGTTGGAACAAGGTTTTCGGAAAGCTAGGGCTTGTAACTTCTTGGGTTTCGTACTCCGACTTCGAGGTAGGGAATTCTACCTCTCTTTATATGTTTTATGAGTGATTTAGTGCATAAATCGTGCTTGTAATGTTGTGTTTGAGTTTGGATTGAAAATTCGTAGTTGCTGTCAGAATTGTCTGTTCTTCCTGAATTTCTACCGGTAGGCCCGTTCTTTCTACCGGTAGAACGTTGTTACTTTACCAGAAAATCGATTCCCTACCGGTAGGAGCCTTTTCCCTACCGGTAGAAGAATTGAGAAATTCTTTCGTAACCAGCTCAAACGTACAGCAGCAGCTCAAAAGCTGCTCAACGTATCGAACTTCTACCGGTAGGAATTCCTTACCTACCGGTAGGTCAAGCACAAATTTGAACGTTGGCCTTTCTGTTCCCAAGTTCTACCGGTAGGACTTGCTTGCCTACCGGTAGGTTACGTGAATTGGAGTTTCTACCGGTAGGACTTGTTCACCTACCGGTAGGTCTAGGTTCTTCCGGAATGTTGGCCTTTCTGTCTTCAAGTTCTACCGGTAGGACTTGCCTGCCTACCGGTAGGAGAGTAAGAGTTTGAGCTGCTATCAGCTGCTTCTTTGAGCTGCTGCAGTATCTTTCAGCTGCTTCCTTATATCTTTCAACTCCCATGTCGAAGTTTTTCTTTGACGCTAATGAGTTTGTTTATGCATCCTTCTAAGTGTTTTGGTGGGTATTACTCGTTCCTCACTTAGAGTGGCATCCAATGGACTAGAGTGAACATGTCTAAGGATTTGACGAGTAGTATTGCAATCCGTTTTCTCTCTCGACTCGTAAGATTCTCAGATTCCTTTAGTACGTGCTTTTACGGACTTCGAGTATAGAAACTAGATAATCAGGCATTGTAGAGTCTAGTCGCGTTAATATGTGGCTTGTGAAGGTACGGAAAATGTACTTAGAGGTACGGTGATGACGTGTGAGATTATGGTGTACTTAAAGGAAAAGGGGTGTATTAATTAGTTAGTCCGAGTCTTGATATGGATGACAGTTAGGAATGGTTTGAGATATAATCAACGTGGTGGATTGGTAGATTGTTTGGAATGCTTGAAGTGAAAATTGATGTGAGAAAGAATTGTTTGAAATGATGAAATAACTTGTGTCCTCTCGACTCGTCAAGCCTTTTTAATCCTCTGACACTCTCTCTATGAGGCTCAAGTGTAGAAACTAACGGATGAAGTATGGTAGGATTATACGTACGGGCTTAATATGCTATGTCTGATGCAAATGGGTAAACTAGTGAAAAGGCATGAACATGTATATTTGTGGAGTCACGTAATGGTTAATTAAAATTCAGCTGTATAACCGTTAAAGAGATGATGAAATTGATTATGAAATGCTGTTGATTGTGAAAAGTGTGAAAGGTGACCCAAGTGGTCGTTATTGAGGGAAAAGACTCGGGGTGACCCTGCGCTCGAGGGAACTAGACCCGAGGTGACCCAACTGATTCATATTATTGGAGGAAAAGACTTGGGGTGACCCTGCGCTCGAGGGAACTAGACCCAAGGTGACCCCACCTGATTATTGTTATTGAGGGAAAAGACTCGGGGTGACCCTGCGCTCGAGGGAACTAGACCCGAGGTGACCCTAGTGATTATTTGATGGAAATACCGGATTAAAGGAAAAGAAAGGTTTTGCAATAAAGGGATTTGATAAAGATCAGTGTGGACACGAGAAAGATTGTACTACCGTACGAAGAATAATAAGATGTTTTGATTTGATTATAGACAAATGTGGAATGACGGGAGTTTAATAACATAACTAGTTAAAGAAGTAAACGGCTAGTGACATTGATGTGAAGTCTAGGACTCTTGGGCGATAATTCGCAGCTTGTTGGTAGTCATTTGTGGTATAGGCGTATCTGTCAGTACTCATTCATTCTCGGTGCATGGTTCATTCAAATTGCATATAGCTTGAGTTTAGAATTTTCTACTGGGCTAGTGTAGCTCAACCAAATCTTTCTTTTCAGGTTCTGATGCCGGGCAATAGATTGCATGCATTGCGTGCTTGACAGTAAAAGACTTTTGGAAGCTGACATCACTGGTTATTTCTTCATCGTTGTGAAGATCGCATTTTGTTAAAGATGATTTTGTAATTAATTACTACTGAATTTTCTTTTGACCAAAGTTGTAATTATCTAAACTTAAGGATTTGTTTGTAAATTAAACCAGTGGGAAACTCTTTTGGGTAATGTATATGATATGCGAGGTTTCTCTTTTATTGAAATGTATTATTTAATTATGTTGAAAATCGAGGGCGTGACATCGTGTCACTTTTCAATTGATTATATCTTGTAATTTATAATGTTTTAGGTGATTTTGAAAATATTGTATTATAGAACAAATCGAGATCTATCAAATAAGATTCATATTTGATATAAAATTCATTACCAATTTAAAGATATAACTAGTTTTTTTATCCAGTTAGAATAGAACTGGGATAAGTAAATTGAGATGGAGGGACTACATAATAATTTCATGGTTAGTTCTCATATTTCTCAACTAGCATGTTTTAATTAGAAACTCTATAATCATATTTTTTTGTTGCTTTTTCTACATATGGTTTTGATAACTATATGAAGGTCCAATCACTGGCTTCCTTTTGCTGATATGCTATCATTTAGTCTTCTTTTTCTTTATGGACTGATTCAAGAATTGGCATGTTAAAAATGCTCTGTGTTCAAATTTTTATTCGTTTTTTCAGCGATTCCCTTGATATTGCTTAACACTATAGTTACTGAACATGGTTAGATAGCTGCAAAAGAAGGTGGACAATTACTTGGATAATTTAAACTAATCTATTCTTTTATGAATCCACTTTCTAAATAAGGATGGGTCATACGAGAAGCCTATTTTTCAGTGAAAATTGCTAGAAAGAGTCAACTTTGGATTTGTCAGAGGTGGTTAATAATCGCACGGGTTTTGTTATCATGAGGCTGCAAAGGCCTTAAGGGGGAAATAATCGTATTGGTGTACTCTATAGCTCATCAAGGATCAAAATGTATTTTGAATGTTGTTGTGCACATTGATGATCTTCCTTTAGTCCCTATTAATTTTTTTATAGTAGTAATTAATGCTCATTTCATTTTTACTTTGTTGACATAAATTGTCATTTGATAGTCGGCTTTTGTAAAGGATTTTTTGGTAGCATTGACGTCGTTTTGAATAAATATCAGGAGAAGTCGACTTGGACTTTTTAGGGGGCAATAAGATGATGGGGTGATTGGTTTAGTTTTTAGAATTTGTTGCATCGTTGTTCTTCCCTCAATCTCACGGACCACTGATCATCCTTAGTTTGTTGTTTCTCTTGCCCCATTTTCAGGTTTCAGAGAGGTGAACCATAATGGAATACAATATAGGAGTAGCATTTTGTTTAGTGTTTTGCAACTGTGTTAGATTTGCATAAAATGATCTTTTCTTTCTTTTATCTCTAATTTTGTTGTTTCTTATTTATGCCTTGATAGCAGCAATAAGTTATTGAGATTGAATGTGATTCAACAATGCAAGGGCTTAATAAATTTTTTAGGTTGAGATTTAATTGGTTTTTGCATATGTTGTCACTCCTAATTTTTAGGGTCGTAATTTGTGTGCAATGTGGTCTTGGTTGGAGTTGCATAATCGTGGAGAGAGTTCTTTTATTCATCTTCGATTCCACATACAAAATTTTTTATTGGCAAGGTGAATAGGCATGAAGGGTTGTTTACTGGTGGAATAATTCAGTCATCAGTCTCATGAGCCATGACTGAAATGGTGTATGGTAGAAAATCTATTCCTTGGGTTTCTGCTGCATTTTATATTTTCATCGTTGTTTTGAATAGGGAAATGATTTCATGATAACTCTGAATTTTTTGAGGTTTCATGCACATTTGATTTTTTGCATGCAGAATTTAGGGATTAGTAAAATATTTTTTCTTTATTTACTGAATCAAGTTATCGAGGTCAATTAATGAGTATGCTTGCTTTTCGTAGTTGGAACTTGGAATCGTTGGAGAAGGGATTGAGATATTTTGCATATGAGCCCATTTTTCATTTGCATGTCTTGAATATTTGAGTCGTGCCTTATCTTACTATGTTTTAGATTACATTTACTTTAAACGAACGGAAAAATCAAAAATCCATATCATTTCAGTCTATGTAAAAATTAAATGTAACTTCGTATTTCAGTAGAAAACCTCAAAATGTATAAAATCTGTTGCTTTGATTCAAGAAAGTTTTCAATTACTATGGGGCGTTTGGTAACCTTTTTATTTTTAGTTTTCAATTTTTTAGAGTTTTTGTAAATTATGGAAACTACAAAGGGTGTTTTCTCTAGTTTTTTTTTTTTTTTGAGAATCATAAATATTACATATTTCTTGTTTTTGTTTTTATGAAAATATAAACCTATTTCTACTTCTAGTTTCTTAAAAACAAAAAACTGAAAACTGAAAAGATTACCAAACGCACCATAAGGTTCATTCTTTTTTTTTTTTCCGGTCATTCGTTAAACTTAATCTTACTATATCCTAGGGACTTGGGGAGGAAGACGGATGCGTACGGAATCGAACTCATGTGCATGGAAGTATAAATGGGGTTTTTTTGGCTTAGTATTTCAACACCTATGCGCATGTATATAGATCTTTTATCTTCCCAGCAGTTTTTACATTGACGATGCATTGGGGGACCGTTTCTTATTTTGTAAGGAAAAATGATTTCACAAAATGAAATTTCTGAAAAAAAGAAACCTTACTGGACTTGATGATGGCGTCATTTACCAAATTGTGACTTTGTGGATGGGAGAATAGAAGAAGGATGATATATATATACCAAAAATCCGGCAGGTTTTATTCAACAATAACAATCGAAATGTATGTTCATCAAATGAATAAATCAAATCAAAGTCTGCATAAAAGAAAACTACGAGACCAATCCGGCTGCGACAATAACAATCGAAATATACATGAAATGAATAAAATCCGATCCAAGACTGTGTCTGTAAAAATGTAGTCTATAGTCTCTATCAATCCCCTTTAGAAGCAAGCGTCCAGCACACAGCAGCAGCAAAGGGCAGCACAACTGCACAACACAGCAGATCATAAACAAACATAATGGTATTAGGAATTGGATTATTAATTGAGATGTGCATCTATACATTACAAGAAAAGAGTGGATAAAACCGCTAAGATTCTTATTTTTTAAAATATTTATTTCCAAATTGTTCTTTCACAAATTTACAATACACCATATTTAATTCAAAAAATAAGTGTTTTGCTGAATGGAGCCATATAAATCCAAAAAATTTCAATTGGCGTTATGGTCACCACATCTAAAATAAATCTAACCCACAGACTGATTTTTCCAAATAACTTTGGGTGTAGGAGAGAGAGAGAGAGAGAGACAGAGAGAGAGAGAGGGGCTAACCATCCTTTCCAGAAGCCATCACCCCTGGCTTGAGTTTTCCCCGGAGTAGGGAAATTATTGGTTTGAGATTGGCTGTCTTTCATTGGATAACCCATTGGCGGAGGAACCACGTATGGACCAGAGTACGCAGCAGTGCTAGGTGGAAGAGGTGGAGGATATGCCGCTGCAAAGTTAAATCAAGAAACCAAGAATTAATATACCAGCAGTTTAAAGGAGTTTAAAAGCAATGAAAAGCAAGAAACGATCTTTCACAAAAACAAAAATAGGGACAATAATTAAAGAAGATGTAAAATTACTTTGGGACTGGTTTTGATTATTGTAGTGATTCATCTTGAAGACAAAAATCCAACAGAGAGAGAGAGAGAGAGAGAGAGAGAGATGCAGGGTATGTTGAATTTGTATTAAGTTGGGAGAGATGTAGGGGATAAGAGAACGGTTGATGAAGTTGAAAGATGACCTTGGGGGGGTTATATATAGGAATTAGACATCGGGGGCTTTTGGAAGTACTCCTATTTGGGTATAGAGAGAGAGAGAGGGCGTGGAGTAGTTGAATTCGGTTTTGGTTGCTTAGTAGATGAGCCTACCTACCGAGGGCGGCGACGCCGCGTGGTCGTGGGAAAACGAAATACACGCATTCTCAAACAGCAACTATAAAGAGGGCTATTAATACGATCAAATCCAACAGGGTTTTAATAGGATTACACTATCTAATGTTATGTTACATTACATGATCATCTTCCTAATAGCCATAGGATTATATTCGAACAAAATAATTACTTCCCCGTCTCAATTTAAGTGTCCTTCACGGGGAATCGAGCTTTTTGAGAAATCAAATTTTTTGTTTTAAATTTTTAAATTTTCAAAATTAATCTTAAAACTGTGAAGTTAATTATATCTATTTAAATTGTTTATATTTTTCAATATGGATCTCAAAAAATACTCTATGTAACGAGGATTTTGCTTTAAAGATCTCACTTGGTTTTATTATATAAAATTTTCAAAATTATAAAAAATATTATATATTGAAAGATATTGTCAATCTAACAAAGATACGAATACCAAAATCTATCAAATCAATTACCAAGGAAATGATACTTTTAAGGGGTAAAATTGAAAATTTGGCATGTTTTGATGGTTATTTTTAAAAAGTAGATACTTAAGTTGGGACATCCCAAAATAAAAAACATGAAGGACAGATGGAGTATCAAATTTATGATTGTTCATAGTACTATTTTTGGAATTAATAAACATAGAAAGAAGATAAGTTGCAAGACATATATACTACATATCGTATACACATATTCAATGTGGTGGGGTCAAACTTATCCTTTTGTAAAGGAGATCAAGCATCTAACCCGAAGGAGTTTGGCTAATGGGCATGAGAAAATTAATAAGTGTTCGTCCTCCACAGAGTCATATATTTGAATCTTACAAAGACCAAACATACCAAACTGTGGAGCCACTAGGGGGCTTGTTCATTTTGGTATTTGAATTTTGGGTAATGAATGGAGAGAGATAGAGAGTGAAATAATTGTGATAATTGAGACATAATTTATTGAGAACCATGCACTGAAAGAGAATCCAAAATCCCAAATATTTCCTCCCCTATCCCCCAACCAAACAAGCCGCTTGTGTGGAATATAAGTTCTGAATTTTGATGATAAGGAACACACCTTAATTTATGTCTACTTAGTCAATTGCGGTTCATTGAAATAATTTTTTAAAACTTTCTTAAATAACCTACTCATTTTTTGACTTGTCAATAACTCTGTACAAGATTTGTATACTACGTTTTTGGAACATAGGTCGTAGTAATTAAGTTAAAAGAAAATTTCAAATAACAAGAAATTTATGCTCTTGGAGGATACAAAGTCATGCTTTGAAGGAAAGGAAAAATAAGATATCGAAGATTCTGAGAGAAAATTTGATTGGGTTTAATTGAAGACACACGAGGAAGATTTTGTTTTTCACAAGTTGGAAATAATTAATATTGACAATAAATTTATTGTTTGGGTAGAGGGTTCACAAAATGAGTGAGTTAGTTCTACGAAGATTCGAGCGTGCTCAAATGTCTCCGGAGTGACTTATCATTATGACGAATTAAGATCATCTCATGTGAAAATTCTTCACGTGATTTTTCAGGTGACGCAAAATGGGACCGACCACCAGTCCATTTGACGATTCGAACAATTCATTTTGTAAGTCTTGATTAGGTTAATGTCCATGAAAAAAATTTAAGTTCATTGGACATCATTATCCACTTGAACGAATCATATTGTCACAAGAGAAATATACATGTAGAAGACTTTGACATTTTATTCCTTTTCAGACAAATACCATTAAGACTAAACTTTCACAAGTCACCTATAAACTTGATGTTTTGGCATGAACATTAAACACATTGAGACCTACCACATAAATAACCCGAATCGTAAAATAAGACCGTGATGATTTCCGTTTTCATCACATGAGAAATTATCACATGAGAAGATCTTGGCTCATTAATGCAACAGCATTACCAATATGCGACGATGACATCTAACGTCGATCCTTCTAGTTTTTACAGAAAACAAAAACCCTGTAAAGTTGGGAGCTGCTGTCCCTTGAGGGAAAGCAGTGTGCTGTGCCGGGGTAAAACGGCATCTTCCTAAATCCGAAAACTTGATCCGAATCATTCACTTGAAAGACCTCGTCGCGTATTATGACCCTGCAAAAAATCAAGTCGATCGAACATTAATAACCTGGTGAACAAATCATCTAGGCATGGACATTAAACACATTGAGACCTACTACATAAATGGCGTAGATTGTAAAATGAGACCGTGATGATTCCCGTTTTGCATCACATGAGAATTGAGAAACCACATGAGAAATCATCACATGAAAAGATCTTGGCTCATTAATGCAACATCATTATCAACATGCGACGATAACATGTATATATCTGCTCTACAAATTCTTCATGTTCATCCATATAATAGGAATGGGTACGCATATATTCCAATATTCTATTTGTCTCATAATTTTAATCTATCGTAAAACATCGCACTGTTTTTTAGATGAAAAATAAACTACTTTCATGTATACAAATTTTACTTTGTTTTCACGAGCTAAATGAGATGTTTAAATTGATGGTTTTTATAATTCAAAACATAGCCACAAAATTAATTCAGTAGTATTTAAAGAATCCTAATCTCTTCAATAACAATTAAAAAATTATGAAAACGCAGAGAATATATTTTATGACATGTCACTCACCAGTAAAAAAATCTCATATGAAAAAGAATTGGACCAAACCTCTCTCATCATTTGAAACTCATACGTCACTAATCAATGGACTCAACACAAATAGAGCAATACTAAAAAAGGGATCAATTCCTCCACATACTTCATCTCTTCATACCCTCCATACTCTTCTTATGGCTCCCACTTCTAAGTCGACATCGAGATTCAAAACTGTTCATCTCGTAAAATTTGCAGTTAGCTGCGTTTGGGAAAAAAATTAAACTCATTGGACATTTATAAACCTATATACAAATCACATTTTGTTTCAGACATTGAACAAGTTAAGTCTCGCATAGCTTTCCATTTTGCGATTTGAAAAATACATTTATTAATGTTCTATAAATCTGATTTTTTTTTTAAAGGATGTAAATAACTGTGAATTTTGCGAAATGAACTGTTTCGATCCTCGGCATTGGCTTGGGAGTAGCGGAAGCCACGGAGGGAATATGGAGAGATGGAGAGTATGGAGCGGAATTGATCCCTTCGAGGACCACAACTGTAACATACAACTCAAGACATAACTGTATCTAGAACCGTTCGATATGAATATGGTCCCTTACACATCAGACTGCTCCAAACGATTTTAAACTTTTTTTGTCACTCTTCTTTATAGCCGCATTTCTATAATCTGACAACGTTATAAATTTTCATTGCATGAAGACATAAACAGCGTACGGTTACAGAAAAAGAGGGTGTGAAAATCGAGACCAGATCCCCTGTCCGAGTGAAATCCGGACAGGGGCCTGTCCCACTGCTCGGAGCCGTTGATCTCGCAAATCAACGGCTGAGATCTGCTGAACACTTTCCGATCCAAAACTACGTCGTTTTGGCTCGACAGATTTCAACCGTTGATTTGCGAAATCAACGGCTCCAAGCAGTGGGACAGGCCCCTGTCCGAATTTCACTCGGACAGGGGATCCTCGGCGGTGAAAATCACTATGCCATACCATAGATAATCCTCCTAATCTCTAGCCGCATTAATAACGCGCTTGCGTGTGAAATACTCCATTAGTCCTACCGACTGTCACGTGGCAGTTTTAAAGGACACCCTTTCCTTGCTACGGAGTACTCCATTTTCTTTGGGAAGTTTGAGAGTCGTATGGGCGTGGGGTCACGTGTGGACCCGCGTGCTTTGAAAGCCGGGTCGAAACCCGGAACTTTCTCTCTCTGATACGTGACGTGATGGGTTCACTTAAACCACTCCTTTTGGAATTTTCCCCAACCACCCTTGGCTATGACTAATGACTCCCTCCACAGGATTGGATTTGACCAAAAAAACAGAAGAATCCGATCTCCTTTCTATATTCATACCCACTAAATTACCAATAGAATAGAACGTTCTTTTTTCCCAAAATTTTCATAGCATGAGACGAGGATCATCAGATTATCTTTTGATTCTTGTCCCCATAAAAGATGGGATTGTGCCGTCAACCTCTTTTAAATTGGACCACTAGAAGCTTGATTACCCCAGGGAGTGGTTGCCAGGACGGTAGACAGGTGTGAGGGTGAAACCCCATCCGTGGAGTTCAAATCCCGGAACTAGATGTTGTGTAACGGGCACCATCTGTCCAGCTTGCACTTTGACAAGGCTATGGTGCCGGGCTACCCTCTCATAGGTGAGAAGGTTATTCCGAATAAAAGTTCTAGTCAGCTTGACTCATTCAATGGTGTGGTATTGGCTCACCGGCAAAACATTCTATGGCAGCTGGGTGCCTTTCTTTCTTGTGGGGGTAGCAACTTTGGTCTCTTTCTCCCAACCTTCCCTCAACCTTTTACTCGGGGGAAAGAAAAGAAAAAACTAGCAGCTACAGGAAAACGGACAGATTTTAAACACCAGAAAAAGGACAAATTTTCAACACCAGGAAAAATCATCCTCGCCGAATGAAAGAAAGTAGAAACTAGTACTTTGATGGCGTCCTAATCAATGGCGTGTTGCCATGAAAGTACAAGAATTTTTTGTATTTTTTGAAGTATCTTCCAAAACTGCCCTGAAGGCTTACAAAACAGAATCAGAAATTACAATAGCTGACAGAAAAGACGAGGTAACAGACACCCAGTTAATAGGGATTAGTCCTCTACGAGCTAAGTTTGCCACTGGGTGAGCCAGCTTGTTCCCTCTGTGCGACGAATCCAATTGAACTTCAGAGCACTTGATAAAACCAGTTCCCGTGTATCCAATACTAGGGCAAACACCTCCCGAGGAAGAACTGATTCGGAGATGCTGAGAAGAATGGCCTCCTTTTTATCAGATTCAACAGTCGTGCACAAAAGACCCAGGGCCTTGAACATAAGACAGGCCTCGCGAGTGGCAAATAGTTCCCCATATAAGGAGGATGAAATGCGAACTGGTCTGGTTTGAAAGTACAAGAATTGGGTCCAGGAAATATAAGACGAGCTGGTACATAGGAGCAATTTGACAGCTTAAACACAATTCAGCTATTAGCCTTTCATATGCAGTTAGTCTAAATGAGCAAACTGTCCAGGAACTGCCGACTGCTGAGAGAGAGAGAGAGAGAGAGAGAGAGAGAGAGAGCAACATTTGGCAATATTTGTGTCAACTGTCAAAAGTATCCAGGATACAAGTAAAATACAGCATTATAAGCCTACTTCAAGCATTTCCAGACATTAGGGAGGTTTTGCTCAAGCCACAAAGTAAGTCTCATTACAACCAAGAAGTTCAAACACCCAAACAAAAAAAGAAGAAGCCGCAATCCATTGTATATCTCAACTCATCAAGAAGTGAAAAACGAAATCTAAACAGCATCGCAGTACTAAGTTAATGACAAATTCTACGAATAACTAACTCCGTCACCACTTACGATCTCGCCAATACGGTATGCTGTATGTGCTCCCTGTGCATCCCCTAGTATTCTAAGGGCTGCCTCTTGGCTGACAACAAGAACCATCCCAATACCCATATTGAAAGTCCGCCTCATTTCAGCATCTTCGATTCTTCCCGCCTAAAGATGTAAAGATAAAATGGAGGGTAAGAAGTTTAATATGCAAAAATGCATAAGATGACAACTCCTTGTCTCAATCAAACCATAGATCCAAGAACCATGCTTTCTCCTAAAAATAAAGGGTTGGAGAACAAGTAGTGGTAAAAGCAGGACTGTGGGTCCTATTTCCAAACTGGAATGTTACATCCCACATATCCTAGATCATCACATTGACTCTGATTCACGTTGGGCAATCTGGCTTATACTGAACAAGTCTGAATAATGTCATTTAACTTTCAGCAATAACACTGTCAAATTTGGATTCAAAGTTTTAGAAGAGGTTCAACCCATGACCAAAGAGGCAAACACATTAGTCAACTGATCTGGCCCTCTAGTCACCTCTCAGATTGAAACAGATTTGAACATTCATGAATAGAAACTGCTAAAACAAGACCAATATAACATTCAGGAAAGAGAGCAGTTCTACCAAGGATCACACATTCACACGCAATAAAGCAGCGGTCAGAAGCATTTTTTCCAGGGTTTTGCATTTTTTTGTCCAAGGATAACTATGACTCAAAGTATAATAGAAAACGGGTTGTGCGAAACAAGCGTAACCAAGGTCACAACACAAAACAATGGTCACCAGTTTGATGATATGAACAGTTTCAAACCCAGAGCAACATTGTTCTGGTAGTCCTGATGCTTCTCTGACTACGACTACTGTCTTCCTACTCAAAATCAGTTTTCTTTGCTTCATTTTTTTTTACATTGGCTCATCAAGTACAAGGCACTAACACATACCAAATATCTCACAATTGGAAAACTGGAAACAATATGCGACTTGAATGAAAGGGAAACCAAAAACTCTACTATCAATCATTCAAATGCAAGGTTGAGAAAGAGAAGTTCTCACCTCCTGTATCCATTTGAACACTGGAGGGACTACCCAAGAGTCCTTGTAGACGACAGCTCCAAGGCCTTCGGGAAACACTCGAGGTATGTTATCCGTAAAACCACCACCAGTAATATGAGCTATTCCTTTCACACCTCCCTTGCTAATAATATCAAGCACCTTTTTCAAGAGAAACAAATGGTCAGATCTTGAAGCAAGCAACAGTTAAAGGCAACAGGATTGAGTGAAAGCATACAGAACTGAAGTACGACATGACCTGCTTAACGTATATAACAGTGGGGGCCATCAGAGCTTCCCCTAGTGTAACAGATCCATCAGGAAGTTGGTTCTTCAGAGAAAGGCCACTTCGAGCAAGAACCCTACAAAGATAAGACGGTTAGGTTAGAGCTCAAACGGCCAGGGAAAGTTGATGTAGCCAAGGTCAATTTGGACATCTCACATAATTGATTCACTTACAATGACAAAAAAATAGAGAAACAAAGAGGCAAACCTTCTAACAAGAGAGAAACCATTGGAATGCACTCCGCTGGATGGCAAGCCAATGAGGACATCTCCAACACTGATGTTCTTCCCATCAATAACCGAATCCTTTCTTCACAATGCCAACCGCAAAACCACTAAGATCATACTCACCCTTCGCGTAAAAATCTGGCATCTCTGCAGTCTGAAAAGCACATTGATCTTCTGAGAGCAGCAAAAGAAGATATTTTTTCTTTCAAATAGGGGCTTTTGACCCCTAAATTTCTTCTATATTGACATAAATAAGAAACAATTGCTCAAACCCGAACCTCTTATTATTGAGTTCTTCTAAAATAAAGAAGTCTTCAAATCATGCAAAGAGGAATGATCAAGAAAATGTTAAAGTTAAATCAACAGAGATCAGCAATGCATTTTTTACTTTCCCCTACATCTCTAAATTCCAAGCAACACCACACTCAACTCACTACCTCACCCAAAGCCCCAAACTACTTGGGTCATTTGAAAACAATTTACTTCATTTTTCAAGCTCAATCACAGGCCAACTAGAATCATAATAACCATTCAGCGATGAACTCAAGCAACATATTGTCACTGGAAAAGAATATCTGACTGAAAACCCACCAAAACACCTTCAACCCTTGCTTGGTTGTGCTAAGCAGCAACTTATGCATGATACTTAAAAGGTATAAGCCATAGGCCACAAACTTTTTCCCATTCTTGACAGGTCTGTGTTCTGACAGATAAGATCAACCATTTTTAAGCTAAATTCTTAGCATTCTATAACCATCAATAACATGCAAAGAATTATATGCCCGACAGAAGAAAAAACATGGTTCTTGGTGTTTTACCTAAAACTTTACTCATGGAACACGAAAACCATCATAATCCCTAATGAGAGAAACCTTTTTTGCATTTTCATACTACTATAGCTTACAGCAGAGTGCAGCCCATACACACCCCTAAAATACTCTATTTAGTATTGGAATTGGACCATGCATAGCAGTCAAATGTCTCCAGCAATCCCCCTTCTTGTCCTAGCCAATCCCAGAATCTGAAACTCATGGAATGCCCTTGAAGCACTACTCTGCTAACCTCAGTTTTGCACTGACAACCTTCAACAGAAGGATAGGGTAGCCAGGAGGGGACGAGTCTATTGATATGCAATGATCAACAATTAAAAATCTTTGATCAAGGTAGCCTACTAAATGCATATATTCACCAAACTTGAAAACCTCTGCAAGTTTATAGCTAATAGACCGTGAATATCAACCAGAAAGGCTAGCATTGCATGAAAAATACATTGTCAATCATTAGACTACAAAAAGGTCCCTAATGCCCAAAATTGACGTTTTCCTTTCAGCCATGCTCAACACGGAAAAGCATATCAAATTGCCACTGATTACACAAGGCTCTGAAAAAGGTTACTGAAATTACCTCTCCGCCCAAAAGAGTACAGTCAGATTGTTGGCAACCATCAACAATGCCTTTTATAACCTGAATAGCACAAAGGAAGATAATTATACATCTCAAATTGACATAGATAATTACACAATCTTAGAAACCAAAGAAAAACCTGTATCTAAAGAAACTGAGAGTACCTTTTCAGCAAGATCAACATCGAGATGGCTTGTGGCGAAATAGTCAAGGAAAAATAAAGGCTTTGCTCCAGAAGTAACAATGTCATTGACACTCATTGCAACCTGCAGAGAAATACGTTATATAGCCTAGTCATTTGTTAACTAGAAAGGTTTGTTAAGATGCAAGACAATAAACATGAGACAACAGAGACATTTCGAACATCACCAGATCAATCCCTATTGTCTCATGGATTCCAGTTTCAAATGCGAGTTTAAGTTTGGTACCAACTCCATCTGTCCCAGCCACAAGATACGAATCTCCTGAAAAGAGAAAACGAAATCTACCATGAAAATAAGAAAATAAATTAGCAGCAATAGCAAAAAGAAAGAAGAATAACTTGCATAAGGGAAGCATCAAAGCAACAGCCCTATAATTCCTAGTTCGTATAATACACACAGTACACACTCGTACAAAAACCACAATGTGGAGACTGGAGAACTCTGGACATATAGGTAACATATTTATCGCCAACCTGATCAGAATGAACCGCCAGCATAATCTTCTAAGTTACATTGAGAAGAGAACGACATGAAAGTAACAATTGGAGGATGATAAGAAACTAACTTATGACTGCCATGAAATCTAAAAGAAGCCAATGTGGAAACCAAAGGAATAATTGGAGGATGATGAGTAACTAACTTATGACTGCCTTGAAACCTAATAGAAGCCAATGTCGAAAACGCAGAATAATAATTTCACGCCACTTGCAAGTTGACTGTGAGAGGTAAAAATCATTAAGTGATAGTTAGCAAGGCAAACAGGTGTAAGCAAAACCAATTATAAAAAGCAAAGATACAGCTTGGAAATCAACATTCTTCTCAGAGTCAACAAGGAAACAACAAGCATATATTCATAGGAAGAAATAAAAAGACATATTTTTGAAGGAAAAAAAAAAAGCACCCTGCAACAGAATAAATACAAGGTAATGGGAAAGGTGAAAAAGGGCAATACCAAGAGGGAAAAGACCTCCAAATCCGCCAATACCAGGAGCCATCTTGGCAATTCTCCGAACAAGTTCAGACCCAGCATCTATATCAACACCAGCTTCCTTATAAGTAAGCCCACCTGTTTCACCTCGATTGCTGCTTTTGCTCGACATTGAGACCGTTGCTCTAACACCCGCTTCTTTCCAAGTTAATTTTGGTATGGCAAGAAACCTTTTTGAGGAGCAATTGAAGTTGGGTTCGGAGATGTACGATGGTGGTCTGTGAGAAGAGAGTCGAGTAACACACCTTGAACACTCTGTGTTTGCTCCCAAGGTCGTCGCCATGATGGGGGTGGTGGGGGTTACTCTGCCGTCCCGACGGCGGAAGACGCGGCGGCGGGGGGTTTGCTTTTCTGCTGTCCCAGAAGCAGGAAACGACGCCGATTTACTGATTTAAAGAGAGAGAGAGAGAGAGAGAGAGAGAGAACGGGGGTTCTGGTTCTGATAGCACCAAAGCACCAAACAGCAACTGGCTCGGCTGTGATGCTCCTATGTGTTTTTAGCCTTTGGATCTCTCTGATTAATCCGTCCAATAAACCAGTTACTCCAGTAACAAATGGGTCAAAACTCTTACGCATCTCTATTTTTATTTTTTTTTGGAAGTTACAAAAAAAAAAAAAGAGAGTACATTAATGGTTAGCAAAAAGTGACGTGAATTTATAAATTCTAAAAATCTAAAACGTTTTCTGTCACAAAGTGTTACTCCACCGAACCAGTGTAGTGTGGAGACTTAGAGCATCTACGGTTGAATAAGCAAAATTCAAAGATTGTTAAAATTAATAATATTTGTTTAAAAAAATATTTACAGTGGAATAATCAAATTTAGCAATATATTAAAAACTCATCAAATTTTGGCCTTTGAATAATCAAAACTAGCAATCTTTTAACAATCTTTTGCCAATAACCAAATTTAGTGATCCTCACATTTTTTCGATCAAAGTACACTCATCATTACACAAAAATCTTCTCTCTCACTCAACAATGTTTTCAAAAAATAATTTTAAAAAACTATTTATTTTGAGAAACTTTTTCTTAAAAAAACGGTCTTTTATGATCTTTTTTTTTATAAAAACTGTTTCTTCAATTTTTTTAAAAACTATTTTTAAAAAAAATTGTATTTTCAGAAAACTGTTTTGTTTTTTTTTTTGCACAATTTTTTTCATAAACTATTTTTTCGTTCAATTGTTTTTAACTTAAACTATTTTTTCCAAGATCATTTTTTTAAAATAAAAACTCTTTTTAACATAAACTAGTTTTTCAAAAGATATACGGGAAATGAAGGAGAAAAGTTTGGAGAAAACTCAGGGAAGGAAGCAATGGTCTCATTGATTTTGATTATGAGCAAAAAATAACCAATGTGAGACTTGACATTGCTAACTAAATTAACCTCTAAATGGATAATCAAAATCTAATATAGCATGTTTTGATTATTCATTTTTGCTTATTCCACTAAGGATAACGTAGTAGGTTAGGAATGGCAATGGGGTGGGGCAGATTTTGGCGTACCCTGACTCCAACCCGAAAATTATTACCCGACCCGACCCGACCGACCTTGCTTGGGTATTGTTTGGGTACCCCGTTTCTGTGCCGATCGGGAAACGGATTTACCCGCCTCCGAACCCAGTCGATTTTAGGATTTTAACCCCGACCCTATACTTGAAAATGAGGTGGAAAACCTGTCCCGTTCGGAGCGAGGCAATGCGGGTTCAGGGCAGGCCTAATTGCCATGCCTAAGTAGGTGTGACATTAGTAAATAGTTTGTAGAATTAGTTTTTGCAGTAAGTAATACTACAATTGTAACGACTCTGATTTTCGGTAAATAAAAATTTCGTTAAATATTTAAATTTTATTTTAATTACTTGGATTTGCTACTAAAAATTTCTTTTTAATTTTAATAATCCGTCATAATTAGATTTGAGACTTAGAAAATTATATCTTTTACGCCGAGCAATCTAGTCATTTTCTAAAGACAAGTATGCTTGTAGAAGCACTTATATTTTTTTCTAGTGAGTTAAATAAAATCTTTAAATTATATTTCTTGGCTAGAAATCCTACTTAGCAAGTAGAGTTAGTTTCTAACCGATTAGTTGGAGGAACCGAATAACCGATTCACCTAGTTACAATACCCTAACCCTAATTGGACCTTTTAGACCATCTTTGAGCCTTATGAACCCCTCCAAACCCTATAGGACAATTAAACCATAGGAGTAATCATTTTTACTCCCACGACAAGTCATTTCAAACCCTAATTATTACCAATATTCCTTTACCCCTTGGTCCATAATTGTTAGGGAAATTTTTGTCCTTTGGTTAATAGACCTTTGACTTGCCAATAAGCATGACAAGACAAGTCATACATGGAATCTCATCATTTTGCTTCCAAAGGAAGCAAGGTTAGCCATGCATGCATGCACACCTATGTTATAGCCTTAAGCCTAATTATCTTAGGTTTTACTTTCCTAGATAAATATATATATGTACTTATATATATACCTATATATGTCTATACATAGAACAAGAGAGAGAGAGAGAGGCCGAGAGTGAGAGAGTGAGGTGGAGTATGTGCTTGTGTTTTGATTACTTACACAAGCAACCTTTATAGCCTTAAGTCTATTTTTGACCATGCCAACCCATTTCTAGTCTTCCAAAGTACAATGATTTTATTCTTTCTTGCAAGCAACCTTCCCATAGACTTGACAAGTCAAAAACCTTTCATGATGGCCTAAGATTTGGCCTAGGATGGAAATGACAAGTGAATGAAGGCTAAGATTTGATTTAAGACTTGAAATGACCACTCAATGGAGCAAATCCATGGGAGAGAGAGAGAGAGATATGGCTGGCCACTAGAGGAGGGAGGAGGAGCTCAAGTGTTGGCTATAAATAGCACCCTATGCCTTCCATTCAACTCACACCCTCACTCAATTGCCATTTCCATTTTTCAGACAGCTTACTGCCCTCCACGAATCTCCATTTTTCTCCTGCTTAAAGTAGTTTTTAGGACCAACTCCCTTCGAAAAAGTTGTAGAGCACTTCGAAACCTTCAAGTTAGACCCAAGAACCATCCAAATCGGTGAAGAAATGACAAAGATATTGGCATATCCGAAGTTCAGTAAAAATCTCGGATTCTATTTCCAGACAGCACACTGTCTTCTCCTTTATCACCATTTTTCTCCTACCTAAGTTAGTTTCTAGGATCAATTTCCTTCACAAAAGTTGTAGAGCACTTCGAGAGCTTCAATTTCAACCCAAGAACGATCATATTTGGTCAAATATTGACCGAGTTACTGCCATCCAAAATTTGGTCCAGATTTGCGAGTTTTACCAGCCGTAAAAAACTTCCAATTAGCTTATTCGGCCCCGACTAGTTTCGGATCAAGGTAGATTTTCTCTCCTCACTTTCCTAAGTATAAGTAGAAGCTCTAGTCCAATAACTCTACGTATAACATAGAATAGTACGTTAGAAAGTAGAATGTTATTGATTCAAAGTATCAATCTCATAGATAAGATTATCTATTATTTGGTTTCAAGTAGATAAGGTTATCATTTAAAATGCTTGATTGTCAATAAGTTCATCTCGCTAATGGAGGTATGATCATGTTAGATAAATGACTTGGTCTTAAATAAACATATGTTGTATTGAATTTCTCAAAAAGGAAGATAGAACGATTTTTGAAAAAAAAAAGATTGACTTGAAGTAGATATATTTTGATCTTTCCATGCATGCTTAGCAATATTAAGTTGGACGCTCTTGTTGGTTTCCCTTAAGTAGATAAGGTTATCTATTGCTTTAAATGATATGTGTGATACTTGTATGCATGAGGAACTTGAAAAGAGCTCTCTTTAAAAAGATGAAAAGGAAGGGGAATATGTTGAATATATTGACTTTATTTTTTGGAAAAAGTATATGTTGTTTAGACCTTCCCAAAAAGAAAAGAAAGAACGGTTTTCGAAAGATAGAATTTGACACTTGAATAGAAGTATTCGTATTTTAATCTTTAGGATGATTATGAGCATGATTATTAATATAGAATTGGATGATCTTGCTAGTTTAGTTTCAAGATTACAATGAACGATTTATGTTTGTAACAAGTCCTACCGCGGAATCTATGCATGAGAACGAGACACGAAAATCGAGAAAATAGAAACGTAACACCTAGGGTGTGGATAATGATGAGATGTATTTTGAAACCGCAATGTGGTCGGACTTGGTAGCCCATTGTGTGTATGAAAACCCGCGATGTGGCCGGACTTGGTAGCCCATCGTGTGGATTGTGAAAACCGCAACGTGGCCGGACTTGGTAGCCCGTTGTGTGAATGAAAACCCGCAATGTGGCCGGACTTGGTAGCCCATTACGTGGATTTGTGAAAACCTCAATGTGGCCGGACTTGGTAGCCCATTGTGAAGATTACCAATGGGGCCGGACGTGGTAGCCTCATTGATAATGTGGCTTGGTTATCCGCGGAGAGGAGCCAATGCAAGTTTTGTGTGCCAATGGGAACCCGGTGCGGCGGAACCATTGTGAGGATACTCAGGAACCCGGAACAGCGGAACCGAGGTTGGGTGTGTTAAAAACGGATTTTTGAAAATGTTGATTTGGTTATGAAAAGTGGGAAATGGTAACACGGTCTACGATGAGTCGCGTAGGAGAAACACAGAAAAACATGGACACCAACGATAGAAAGATAACGAATGTGGATGTGTCATTGTTATCCATTTATGCATGAGTTATGTGACAATCATGAGTTGTGTGCTATATCTATGACCTGCTATTTGTAAGTTAAGGGTTGGTGGGTATAGGATTATTCTATTGAGCTTTGTAGCTCACGGTGTTACCTTTGGTGACCCTGACATATTATATTGGTGGCGACGCCGGTATAATGTGTCAGATTCTATAGACGAACAGGGTGAACTCTACACCTTGAAGGCTTTTGGAGCCGAGGAGCTGGCCAGGATGGAGGAAGAAGTGAAGCAGTAGATAGGAATCCTAATTTACCCTCCTTTTGTTGAATAAGATTACTCTTTTGAGATTATTCTGTAATAATGAGCCAGACTCTACTTAGTTTATCAATGAAATTTCCCTTTTAACGTTTCCAAAATTAGGGGCGTTACAACTTGGTATCAGAGCTTTAGGTTCAAAACCTCGGCCATGGGTAGAATGGGTAGAACCATGAGATAGATTGACCGTTGCACAAACGTGAATTGAGTTTAAATTTACCGTCCCAAATTGAGTGAAATTCTGTCAAAACAATTCTCGGATTGAAGCAAGACGCGGAAATTGGCAGTACCGCCGAGCTGGGAATTCCCGAACAATTGGATGATGACTTAAATCAAGAATCGAATGTGGAATTTAGAAATTCGAAAATATTTTTTTTTAGTGTTAGTAAAACTTGCGGCTCGTTCTTAAATAAATATTTTCCACGCCTCTTAAACGATGAGAGTGGAACCTAACTCCTAGTGCCGAACATTAGGCGCGGCAAACCCCACCCCCCCTAAACTTCAAATTTCAAAATTTTAACCTCTAAAATTTCAATTTCAAATTTTAAACTTCAAACCTTTTCCCTCCTCCACCCACCTTTTCGGCCCCTATATATACCCCACCACCACTTCTATTTCTTCATCCCTCTCACCATCTTAACTCCTCTAAATCTCCATCCTATCCTATCGAACCGAACCGAACTGAGCCGAGCCATGGCAACCCGACGACGAGGATTTCCGGAAGACGCCATATTCCGAGAAATCAAACGAGCCGAAATAACCATAACAATTCAAACCCTATGGTTGCAACTTTTCGCCCTCATCATTTTTTGTGCGGTACTCACCATAGGCATGCCACGGTGGTTCGCCGAGAACAACCGTCTCAACGCCTTTTGGTACTGGACTCTCGGCGTGGCCGTCGAACTCGCCGCAGTCATAAAGGAGTACGAACACCGGTTGTGCCAAGCTTACAACGAACGATGGTAGAGAATCAAGAGGATGGGCGAGACCCGAAACCAACGACGCCAACTAGGCATATCTTAGGCCAACCTTCGGATGTAGGATGTCGAAAAGTAGGATCGTTTTCAACTTGTATTAGGAAATATCTTGTCTTTACTTGCCTTATAGTAGAATTTTATACGCATGTTGTATGTTCTTGTTTATCTATGAAAAGCTTACTCTATTTTAAAAGAGTACCGTTACATACTATATGATAAATTGTTTTTGACTTTTAGAAAGATACACCATTTGCAAAAAGAAAATTGTTTAAATAGACTAAAACTCCCTTTCAATTTGTACTCATGGATGGTGAATACGCGCCACGAATTTGGATACGATAACGGAGGACCCTCTAAACGCAGAATAGGTCTAACTAAGTTATTTTAGTCATTCTTAGCATTAACCAACCCTAGGCCTAAGCGGTTGGAACCATAGCCGAATTCAATTGCTTCCTATTCTATTACTGCTTTGAAAATTTGTTCATGTTTCAAAATCTCGATGGTCTTTTCTCAGCTCATCGTCCTTTCACTAGTAAGAACCTTGTGATTTCGAGTAACGCATCGTTAGGAGACTAAATTGTGAATAACTCACTCCTAACACAAAAGGAAGAACTACGAGAGCAAGTCAAGATACCAGCACCAACGGTAAAGCCGCCACCGCAAGCAACAAGGGCGACATTGATGCAGAAGTTAAAAGAGCATCCCAATACAACGTCTGAAGCCAACAAGATCAACCATTATTCCCAAAGCTTCCATTCTAACCTCTAACACCGTGAGATTCCTTAGAATCGTAAACCAACTAAGGGAGGCGTGAAACTGTTCGAGGGCTGCGGACGCTAACCACCATACCGGACGCAAACTGGGAACACTTAAATCGAAGAGTTTGTTTAGATTGGGAATGCTCGAAGGAAACGACAATTTCGTCCGCCGGTTAAATCTTGATAGGGAGCATATATCAATCGGCTAATCATATCCATACCGTTTCCTAACTACATTGCTTCTCTCAAATCTCTATCTGAAATCAACATCCTTGTGAAGGAAACCCTCATTGCTTCAAGTAACGAAATCATCTATTTTAACTCTTTACGACACTTATTGACAAGAGTGGTGTAATCTTGGGTACCTTTTGTGACCCAACCTTATTGGCCAGAGATTCAACTTAGTAGTACCTTCTATGATGTTACTGATCCTAACTATTATCATTTAGAACCTTTCGCTATCTCTCGAATTTTTCGTAACTCTTGATATTAACTTTGAAGTTTTGAACGTTAAGAATCATAGCAACCATGTTCTTTCGATACAACTTTTATTGACACTTTTTATAATGATTGGCAATACCATTTCGCAATAACTAAGACTTGATGATTGGTCCATTCCATTATTAACAACTGTTCCATTTTGTCCGTAATCAATAAATTCAAATCATCTCTTGATGATATTCAAATCGTCTATGAAAAACTCCTTGGTACGATTCTTTGAATTTGTTTGAAACTAATCTCCTTAGGAGATGAGTACCTTTCTTTGAACTAATCAGATATTATCAATTCCTTATCAAAAGCTTGCGCTACTTGAGGGCAGCTTGACTCAGTCATTTCCATCCCGACGTCTAGTATTATCTCGAATTTTTGAAAATTTATTTTCAAGATAATCGATATCGCCCAGGTTTATTTTCCCATGACTGCATAGGTTCTTTCAGTGCCTTTGTTAATAATATCCGAGCTTTTCAGGGCTTGCTTGCTGATATTCGATTTCCCCCTGAATGAGGACGGAATACTTACGCTTTACGAGAATGGAGTGATTCTGCTCAAGCAATCCGTTGTTTCCTAGTTTAGAAATGGGTTTAATATCGTTAGGTGGGAAGCATGCTGATTTGATAGGGACGTGCTAAGGAAACGTTTGTGGGATATAAGTTCGCATGATGATTTGGTAGAAGTTTTGCATTGACGTTGGTATCTACGATAGAAACTTCATCAAAGGCGTACTACGAGGCGAATTGTTCGACGACTGAAGCAACTTCAATCCCGTCTTGTTAAGCAAGTGATGATACTTAATTTGATAGTGGGAGATGCCTGAAACGCTGTCGTCTTACTTCGAGATGCTTCTAGGACCTGCCGGAGCCTTAGACAGTAGCTGTGTCATGCCAAAGCGTTTTGTGGGTTGCCAGAGTATTCGAATATTGATTAGATCGCTGATTGGCTTAAAACATACCCATAGGGTCCTTCTTGATTTTGCAGGGGCGTTACAACTTGGCTCCATTGATTTTGCAGGGGCATTTCTTTCATTCCTTGACATCACCCCTCTCCGTTCAGTCATAAGTTGAAATCCTAATTTTCGAGCCTGATCAACACTGCAAGGGTACCTATACCCATGTAGCGTATTCTATCCTCTTCCAATCGAGAATCTACCCTTGGAATGAGAAGGTTTTTCCTCAGCTGTTTATCACTGCATACCTAGAAACTGAACCCATAGGATCGCTGTTGAACCTGTTATCACTTCAGGAGGAAGAATAGCTGTCAACCTAGTCTTCGAAGGTTACGTGATGGAGATATCTTCAAATGACGAAGTTGATCACCTCAATATCACACTATTAAAGGATTGGTGGTGACCTGCTCTTATTTTAAGGAGGATAGATGATGATTTCAAGACCAGTATAGCGACGAGATCTGACCCGTAGCCACGCACCAATTTCGAGGACGAAATTATTTTAAGGGGGATAGTTTGTAACGACCCTGATTTTCGGTAAATAAAAATTTCGTTAAATATTTAAATTTTATTTTAATTACTTGGATTTGCTACTAAAATTTCTTTTTAATTTTAATAATCCGTCATAATTAGATTTGAGACTTAGAAAATTATATCTTTCACGCCGAGCAATCTAGTCATTTTCTAAAGACAAGTATGCTTGTAGAAGCACTTATATTTTTTTCTAGTGAGTTAAATAAAATCTTTAAATTATATTTCTTGGCTAGAAATCCTACTTAGCAAGTAGAGTTAGTTTCTAACCGATTAGTTGGAGGAACCGAACAACCGATTCACCTAGTTACAATACCCTAACCCTAATTGGACCTTTTAGACCATCTTTGAGCCTTATGAACCCCTCCAAACCCTATAGGACAATTAGACCATAGGAGTAATCATTTTTACTCCCACGACAAGTCATTTCAAACCCTAATTATTACCAATATTCCTTTACCCCTTGGTCCATAATTGTTAGGGAAATTTTTGTCCTTTGGTTAATTGCTTCGCCGCAACCTAACCTCTTAGAAAGGTTCACACCCCAAGCGTAGGGCTAGGCCGTTGAAAGCATAATAACCGGTAAGACCGGAATCGTTCCCACAGAGAAATCTTCTTTAGCGAATTTGGAATAGAAGTTGCTTATAGATTGTGGCGTTCAAGCGGCCAACTATGGTTTTTGATTCGATTGATGAAATTGAACTTGGAAATAAACTAGGTTAAGATGGTCGAGTCAAAGGGATCGATTACCCACGACTTAGCCGTCAAACGGTTCCTTCATCTAACTCATGAGTGGACCGAAACCGTCCGGATTCCACTAGAAGAATTAAAAGCTGAAGACTACTTGTAACTTCATTCAAAGCTCTAATTCAAATTGAACTCATTTAACGCAAGTGAGAGACGAAAATAGATCGTTCGCACGCGTAGGATTATCAAGCTCGTAACACAAGGCGATAAACTTCATTGATCAAAGAAGCCACCAACCCCATGATCAAAGCTAGAAATCATGGGTTTAATTCATTCAAAACCTTGAGATTAAGCTAAAGTTAAGAGAAACCATTTAATCGACTAATGCATAGGGTGAACCTCACCCCATGACCGAACCGATTAACTACTCACTCATAGTAAAAAGACTAGAAAGCATGCTAAGAATTGAAAACATGATTAACCAATAGAATTGAAAACAAACTTGATTTATATAGAGATCTCACTAGTGGCTACAACATTAACACTCGAGAATTAATCATCCAACCACTACTTACTTGAGTTGTTGAGGAATTAAAGACAAAGCTTGGAAGAAATAACTATGGAGCTCTTAAATCATAAAAGACTTAAAGTGTAAAAGAGTACATATCTTGGCCAATAATGGCTTACAAAGCTATTTATAGGCCTTATAAATCAGCCATACAATGGACCAAAAGGTCCCTAAAATATCCCAAAAAACATGCCAAAAGTGGAAACTTTCTATTAATAGAAGGTTGAAATGTTCAGCAAAAAGTGTGCTGGCCGAAGGGCATTGGTACCAATACCTAATTTTTTAGGTATTGGTACCAATCCAACTGTCTTCTAATTCGGCATGATGGTACCAATACCTAAAAAATGAGGTATTGGTACCTCTGTGTGAAAACTGCAAAACAGGGTCAGCTTGGGCCATCATGCCTTCTCGTGCCCCGACGGCCTTCCAATGCTTGATTTCTTGATCAACGAGACTTGACGGAGGTATGCCATGTGGCCTTGGTCCCACGGATGTCCTCGGAACCATCCTCGATGCATTAGGCTCGCTCCTCGCCAACTTTGCCACCAACCGACCTACGAGGCTCCATATGGTGCCGTTAGGATCCGGTGACGATGAAATGTATACCGCCGGGCACTTGAACACTTGGTTGCACCCCGAAACGTCTCTGGCGTTCAAAACCGCCTTATTAGCACGTTTTTCCTGAAATACACACAAAAATACCTTACGTGCATTATGGGATAAAAACGACTACTTAAACATATAAAAGCTACAAATTAGAGGATTAAAGCCCTAAGATTATACAATCTTAGGTGCTAATCACACCCCCCAACTTGAACTTTGCTAGTCCCTAGCAAACATAATATAAAACGTAACAAACTTAAAACTTAACAATCCTTCCGATAACACAACTAAGGAACATGCTCATTCCATATCCAAAATAGCAAGAGTTCAAAAATCACAGTTCATCTATACCTCAACTCGCAGCTAGATACAAAACGAATAACTAAGTACAAAGCATGTCCCAAGCAAGTAACAAAAGGCTTGTATTTACATCCAAAGAGAGGATACGCCAAAATTGCAAACGCACGCACCCACTAGCAGCCATATCCCATAAAAAGTGCTCGAAAAGTAGGCAATAGTGAACAAAAATGCTACGCCTCATATGTGGAGAGCACTTTGATTAGAAGAGATAAATAAGCAACTAAAAACTATATTAATGAAAGGAAACATGTCACAAACTAACTATGCTAAATATCAATTATTGAATCAACAAGGAATCAAGGCGTACTAAGGATCAACGGAGGACTTCATTAGCATATAATGACCTTGGTTAACAAAGAACAGTTAGCAAAACGGTTGGCGGCCATATCTAGCTTGGTTATCTACCCTTGACCGCCACCGACACCAAAAATTTCCAAGTCAAAGGCCACACGCCGGCCTTACAAAAACTTGCATAATTTACTAGATAAAGTTCAACTAAAACAAAGACAATGAAAAGATAAGATAAGATAAGGTAAGAGGTGGGATGTCAACCACCATACACCCCGACCAAAAAGAGGGATTTCTAACTCTAGAACCACCGACACTAGTCCTCATCCTCACCACTGTCACCACCATCTCCCTCCTCATCATCTTCTTCGCTATCCTCATCGGTCTCATCCTTCTCTTCTTCCTCATCAACACTACTATCAACCACCGCCTCATCCGGTGGTGCCTCGTAATTCACTTATCATTCGATTGTTGGGTATGCCAATTTAGCTCGTGTCTAAGCTTCCCAACCCTCTAACTAGCTGCCTTCTCTCCTTCTTATCCTTCTTCCTCTTCTCCTCACTCTTCCACAAGCATTTTAAAATGGCCACATTCTGACAGAAAAGTTTATTCAACATGTTGTCTTTCTTCTCCTTCGAGCCAGGCTTAGTAGTCAAAAACGCTTTCGAACTTTCTTTGGGAGTGCTAGAGCGAGACTTGCTCTTCTTTAAAAAGGTACTAGTGATAGGCCCAGGGTCGAGACATTCCATCTTCTTATAATCATTGCCTTTCACCCCCTGCTGCTTGCACAAAGTGGTTATCATGCAAGGAAATGGCATCCGGGCTGAAGAAATTGTATCATTCTTAAAATCGACCAACTGATTGAAAATGAACCTCGCCCAATCCACCACTAGCTTTGAATTCATAAAGCATACATTAACTCCCCACTCTTTCGACTCGGCTTGTGCTCCAACCCCCTCGGATAAAGATTATGGTGAAAAGCTGTATTCAGCACCCGAATATCATCCCTGAATCCCCCCACAACATGAGGAATCTTTGCATTCTTTGGGTTCATGTACAACACATTGTTAATCAATCCATCATCAATTTTTTCGTGCAGGGGTAATTCACCATCCCCGGAGGAGGCCGTTCATACCCCAAGTATTCGGCAATAAACCGTAGGGTCAATCATAATATCCTTGCCTCCTACCTTAGAGGTAATCCTAGCGGTGTTACTAGTTTCAAAACCCGCCGGAGGGGTTTTCATGTTTTGGTAAAACTCAGTAACGCAAACGACATTGTACCCTCCAATCTACGAGTCCAGAAATTCATACCTTTGCTCCGAATGCGCTGAATCACCAAGTGATCGGACCCAATGGATTTCGCCTTAACCTGCCTCTCATTTTTGAACGTACGATTCAACATACCCTCCTTCCATTCAATCCGCTTATCCACCTGAACTTGTTTGCCCGTTCTACGAAGACGTTTTCTGGACCTCCGAACCGATTTCTCAGCCGCTGGCTCGTCGGAGCCCGAACTAACCTGCTCCTCCACAATTTCCGGAGCAGGGGCACTAGAACTAGCCCCAATCTTTCCCTTACCTTCTCTCGCACCATGATCAGAGTATGAGGGATGGAGAGAAATTCGGATTTTTGCCAAGGGGTTTGGTAAAATTTCGAATTTGTGGGGTGGGGGTGATTTTCGGGCTTGTAGCAAGGGATTGATGGTGGGATTATGTAGGAGAGGTATAGAATATGGAGATTAATGGAAAGAAAAGAGGGGAATTCGAAATCTATGGAAAGAAAGAGGAAATTTCGAATTTTGAAGAGAAAAAAATGGGTTTACCTTGATTTTGATGGGTTAGGGCTTGAATCTTTGAAAACCCTTGTGATTTGTGAAGAACCATGGTAATTGATGGAGAAGATGCAAGATTGGGAGTGTTTATGGAAGATTGGTGGTATTTGGAAGTATTTTGAGGTTAGGGTTAGGAGTTCTTGGTGGTTATGGAGTATAGAGAGAGGGAGCCGTGGGTTTAGAAAAGAAAGAAGAATCGGGCCTTTTGATCTCCTGGAACTATCAAATAACCTTTGGTACCAATACCACAAAATTAAGGTACCAATACCTAACCAACTGTCTTCCACTGGATAGAAATGGTACCAATACCAGGTTTTTGAGGTACCAATACCTTTTGCTG